>CANJKZ010001177.1:0-30130 GCA_947471745.1 Closterium sp. Naga37s-1 | reverse complement strand
GTGGACCGATTGGACCAACTGGCTTGTTGGTCCAGTGGACCCGATTGGACCAACTGGCTTGTTGGTCCATGGACCAAGTGGCCTGTTGGTCCAGTGGACCGGTTGGACCAACTGGCCTGCTGGTCCAATGGACTGGTTGGACCAACTGGCCTGTTGGTCAAATGGACCGGTTGGACCAACTGGCCTGTTGGTCCAGTGGACTGGTTGGACCAACTGGCCTCATTGGTCCAATGGACCGGTTGGAACCAACTGGCCTGTTGGTCCAGTGGACCGATTGGACCAACTTGGCCTGCCCATTGGACCAACTGGCCTGTTGGTCCAGTGGACCGATTGGACCAACTGGCTTGTTGGTCCAATGGACCCGTTGGACCAAGTGGTCTGTTGGTCCAGTGGACCGGTTGGACCAACTGGCCTGCTGGTCCAATGGAGTAGGTTGGACGCAACTGGCCTCTTGGTCCAATGGACCAGTTGGACCAACTGGCCTGTTGGTTGCATGGACCGGTTGGACCAGCTGGCCTGTTGGTCCAATGGACCGGTTGCACCAACTGGCCTGTTGGTCCAATAGACCGGTTGGTCCAACTGGCCTGTTTGGTCCAATGCCGGTTGGACCAACTGGCCTGTGTTGGTCTGCTGGACAGGTTGGACCAACTGGCCTGTTGGTCCAGTCGACCGGTTGGACCAACTCGCATATTAGTCTAGTGACCGGTTGGACCAACTGGCCTGCCCATTGGACCAACTGGCCTGTTGGTCCAGTGGACCGATAGGACCAACTGGCCTGTTGGTCCAATGGACCCATTGGACCAACTGGCCTGTTGGTTTAGTGGACCGATTGGACCAACTGGCCTGCTGGTCCAATGGACCGGTTGGACCAGCTGGCCTGTTGGTCAAAAGGACCAGTTAGACCAACTGGCCTGTTGGTCCAGTGGACCGGTTGGACCAACTGGCATGGTGGTCCAATGTACCGGTTGGACCAACTGGCCTGTTGGTCCAGTGGACCGATTGGACCAATTGGCCTGCCCATTGGACCAACTGGCCTGTTAGTCCAGTGGACCGGTTGGACCAACTGGCCTGCTGGTCCAATGGACCGGTTGGACCAATTGGCCTGTTGGTCAAATGGACCGGTTGGACCAACTTGCCTGTTGGTCTAGTGGACCGTTGGACCAACTGGCCTGCTGGTCCAATGGACCGGTTGGACCAACTGGCCTGCTGGTCCAATGGACCAGTTGGACGAACGGCATGTTGGTCAATGGACTGGTTGGACCAACTGGCCTGTTGGTCCAATGGACCGGTTGGACCAACTGGCCTGTTGGTCCAAATGGACCGGTTGGACCAACTGGCCTGTTGGTCCAATGGACCGGTTGGACCAACTGGCCTGTTGGTCAAATGGACCGGTTGGACCAACTGGCCTGTTGGTCCAGTGGACTGGTTGGACCAACTGGCCTCTTGGTCCAATGGACCGGTTGGACCAACTGGCCTGTTGGTCCAGTGGACCGATTGGACCAACTGGCCTGCCCATTGGACCAACTGGCCTGTTGGTCCAGTGGACCGATTGGACCAACTGGCTTGTTGGTCCAATGGACCAAGTGGCCTGTTGGTCCAGTGGACCGGTTGGACCAACTGGCGTGCTGGTCCAATGGACTGGTTGGACCAACTGGCCTGTTGGTCAAATGGACCGGTTGGACCAACTGGCCTGTTGGTCCAGTGGACTGGTTGGACCAACTGGCCTCTTGGTCCAATGGACCGGTTGGACCAACTGGCCTGTTGGTCCAGTGGACCGATTGGACCACTGGCCTGCCCATTGGACCAACTGGCCTGTTGGTCCAGTGGACCGATTGGACCAACTGGCTTGTTGGTCCAATGGACCCGTTGGACCAAGTGGTCTGTTGGTCCAGTGGACCGGTTGGACCAACTGGCCTGCTGGTCCAATGGAGTGGTTGGACCCAACTGGCCTCTTGGTCCAATGGACCAGTTGGACCAACTGGCCTGTTGGTTCAATGGACCGGTTGGACCAGCTGGCCTGTTGGTCCAATGGACCGGTTGCACCAACTGGCCTGTTGGTCCAATAGACCGGTTGGTCCAACTGGCCTGTTGGTCCAATGCCGGTTGGACCAACTGGCCTGTTGGTCCTGCTGGACAGGTTGGACCAACTGGCCTGTTGGTCCAGTCGACCGGTTTGGACCAACTCGCATATTAGTCTAGTGGACCGGCTGAACCAACTAACCTGTTGGTCCAGTGGACCGGCTGGGCCAACTAACCTGTTGGTCCAATGGACCGGTTGGACCAACTGGCCTGTTGGTCCAATCGACCGGTTGGACCAACTGGCCTGTTGGTCCAGTGGACCGATAGGACCAACTGGCCTGTTGGTCCAATGGATCCATTGGACCAACTGGCCTGTTGGTTTAGTGGACCTATTGGACCAATTGGCCTGCTGGTCCAATGGACCGGTTGGACCAACTGGCCTGTTGGTCCAGTGGACCGATTGGACCAACTGGCATGGTGGTCCAATGGACCGGTGGGACCAACTGGCCTGTTGGTCGAGTGGACCGATTGGACCAATTGGCCTGCCCATTGGACCAACTGGCCTGTTGGTCCAGTGGACCGTTGGACCAACTGGCCTGCTGGTCCATAGGACCGGTTGGACCAAATTGCCTGTTGGTCAAATGGACCGGTTGGACCAACTTGCCTGTTGGTCTAGTGGACCGGTTGGACCAACTGGCCTGCTGGTCCAATGGACCGGTTGGACCAACTGGCCTGCTGGTCCAATGGACCAGTTGGACGAACGGCAATGTTGGGTCCAATGGACTGGTTGGACCAATTGGGCCTGTTGGTCTAATGGACCGGTTGGACCAACTGGCCTGTTGGTCAAATGGACCGGTTGGACCAACTGGCCTGTTGGTCCAATGGACCGGTTGGACCAACTAGCCTGTTGGTCAAATGGACCGGTTGGACCAACTTGCCTGTTGGTCTAGTGGACCGTTGGACCAACTGGCCTGCTGGTCCAATGGACCAGTTGGACGAACGGCATGTTGGTCCAATGGACTGGTTGGACCAATTGGCCTGTTGGTCTAGATGGACCGGTTGGACCAACTGGCCTGTTGGTCAAATGGACCGGTTGGACCAACTGGCCTGTTGGTCCAATGGACCGGTTGGACCAACTGGCCTGTTGGTGAAATGGACCGGTTGGACCAACTGGCCTGTTGGTCCAATGGACCGGTTGGACCAACTGACCTGTTGGTCCAGTGGACCGATTGGACCAACTGGCCTGCCCATTGGACCAACTGGCCTGTTGGTCCAGTGGACCGATTGGACCAACTAGCTTGTTGGTCCAATGGACCCGTTGGACCAAGTGGCCTGTTGGTCCAGTGGACCGGTTGGACCAAGTGGCCTGCTGGTCCAATGGACTGGTTGGACCAACTGGCCTGTTGGTCAAATGGACCGGTTGGACCAACTGGCCTGTTGGTCCAGTGGACTGGTTGGACCAACTGGCCTCTTCGTCCAATGGAACCGGTTGGACCAACTGGCCTGTTGGTCTAGTGGACCGATTGGACCAACTGGCCTGCCCATTGGACCAACTGGCCTGTTGGTCCAGTGGACCGATTGGACCAACTGGCTTGTTGGTCCAATGGACCCGTTGGACCAAGTGGCCTGTTGGTCCAGTGGACCGGTTGGACCAACTGGCCTGCTGGTCCAATGGAGTGGTTGGACCAACTGGCCTCTTGGTCCAATGGACCCGTTGGACCAATTGGCCTGTTGGTCCAATGGACCGGTTGGACCAACTTGCCTGTTGGTCTAGTGGACCGGTTGGACCAACTGGCCTGCTGGTCCAATGGACCGGTTGGACCAACTGGCCTGCTGGTCCAATGGACCAGTTGGACGAACGGCATGTTGGTCCAATGGACTGGTTGGACCAACTGGCTTGTTGGTCCAATGGACCGGTTGGACCAACTGGCCTGTTGGTCAAATGGACCGGTTGGACCAACTGGCCTGTTGGTCCAATGGACCGGTTGGACCAACTGGCCTGTTGGTCAAATGGACCGGTTGGACCAACTGACCTGTTGGTCCAGTGGACTGGTTTGGACCAACTGGCCTCTTGGTCCAATGGACCGGTTGGACCAACTGGCCTGTTGGTCCAGTGGACCGATTGGACCAAGTGGCCTGCCCATTGGACCAACTGGCCTGTTGGTCCAGTGGACCGATTGGACCAACTGGCTTGTTGGTCCAATGGACCCGTTGGACCAAGTGGCCTGTTGGTCCAATGGACCGGTTGGACCAACTGGCCTGCTGGTCCAATGGAGTGGTTGGACCAACTGGCCTCTTGGTCCAATGGACCCGTTGGACCAAGTGGCCTGTTGGTTCAATGGACCGGTTGGACCAGCTGGCCTGTTTGGTCCAATGGACCGGTTGCAACCAACAGGCCTGTTGGTCCAATGGACCGGTAAGTCCAACTGGCGTGTTGGTCCAATGCCGGTTGGACCAACTGGCCTGTTGGTCTGCTGGACAGGTTGGACCAACTGGCCTGTTGGTCCAATGGACCAGTTGGACAACTGGCATGTTGGTCAAATGGACCGACTGGACCAACTGGCCTGTTGGTTCAATGGACTGGTTGGACCAACTGGCCTGTTGGTCCAGTGGACCGATTGGACCAACTGGCCTGCCCATTGGACCAACTGGCCTGCTGGTCCAATGGACTGGTTGGACCAACTGGCCTGTTGGTCCAATGGACCAGTTGGACCAACTGGCCTGTTGGTTCAATGGACTGGTTGGACCAACTGGCCTGTTGGTCCAGTGGACCGGTTGGACCAACTGGCCTGCTGGTCCAATGGACTGGTTGGACCAACTGGCCTGTTGGTCCAGTGGACCGGTTGGACCAACTGGCCTGCTGGTCCAATGGACTGGTTGGACCAACTGGCCTGTTGGTCAAATGGACCGGTTGGACCAACTAGCCTGTTGGTCCAGTGGACTGGTTGGACCAACTGGCCTCTTGGTCCAATGGAGCGGTTGGACCAACTGGCCTGTTGGTCCAGTGGACCGATTGGACCAACAGGCCTGCCCATTGGACCAACTGGCCTGTTGGTCCAGTGGACCGATTGGACCAACTGGCTTGTTGGTCCAATGGACCCGTTGGACCAAGTGGCCTATTGGTCCAATGGACCGGTTGGACCAACTGGCCTGCTGGTCCAATGGAGTGGTTGGACCAACTGGCCTCTTGGTCCAATGGACCCGTTGGACCAAGTGGCCTGTTGGTTCAATGGACCGGTTGGACCAGCTGGCCTGTTGGTCCAATGGACCGGTTGCACCAACTGGCCTGTTGGTCCAATGGACCGGTAAGTCCAACTGGCCTGTTGGTCCAATGCCGGTTGGACCAACTGGCCTGTTGGTCTGCTGGACAGGTTGGACCAACTGGCCTGTTGGTCCAATGGACCGGTTGGACCAACTGGCATGTTGGTCCAATGGACCGACTGGACCAACTGGCCTGTTGGTTCAATGGACTGGTTGGAACAACTGGCCTGTTGGTCCTGTGGACCGATTGGACCAACTGGCCTGCCCATTGGACCAACTGGCCTGTTGGTCCAGTGGACCGATTGGACCAACTGGCTTGTTGGTCCAATGGACCCGTTGGACCAAGTGGCCTGTTGGTCCAGTGGACCGGTTGGACCAACTGGCCTGCTGGTCCAATGGACTGGTTGGACCAACTGGCCTGTTGGTCAAATGGACCGGTTGGACCAACTGGCTTGTTGGTCCAGTGGACTGGTTGGACCAACTGGCCTCTTGATCCAATGGACCGGTTGGACCAACTGGCCTGTTGGTCCAGTGGACCGATTGGACCAACTGGCCTGCCCATTGGACCAACTGGCCTGTTGGTCCAGTGGACCGATTGGACCAACTGGCTTGTTGGTCCAATGGACCCGTTGGACCAAGTGGCCTGTTGGTCCAGTGGACCGGTTGGACCAACTGGCCTGCTGGTCCAATGAACTGGTTGGACCATCTGGCCTGTTGGTCAAATGGACCGGTTGGACCAACTGGCCTGTTGGTCCAGTGGACTGGTTGGACCAACTGGCCTCTTGGTCCAATGGACCGGTTGGACCAATTGGCCTGTTGGTCCAGTGGACCGATTGGACCAACTGGCCTGCCCATTGGACCAACTGGCCTGTTGGTCCAGTGGACCGATTGGACCAACTGGCTTGTTGGTCCAATGGACCCGTTTGTTGAGTGATGCTACCATTCGCATTCACGTCTGTCTGCCTCCCATTATATGTTCGTGCGTTGCATGCGTGTTGTGAGTGTGTGCAAGAATTTGTGTTTTGTGCGGTTTGGTTTTTCTGAGTGTGTGTGTGAATGTTATTTGGCTTGATCAGATATCTGAAGTGACTCCTCTGCTCAAGAGCTTTCCGAGGAACCAAGTATCGCTTCAATCGGAGCACGAACTAGAAAGTTACGAACGTTGGAGTTCGTATGCTTTTGATATTTGGTTGTGGTGACTATGGGAAGTTGTGGGGTTGACTCAATATGGGGTACAGACTTTTGGGGGTTGGGAAATTCGTCTTTTCTACTGTAGTTGCTGCCAAATGGTTGGGAGAAACCAAACCAGGTTGGCAAGTGTGGCCAAGTTGGGTTGAGGTGGATTGTGGAGGTTGGGATAGTGACAAAGGTCAAAGTTGGGTTGCCTATGGGGAAGGGAATTGTATGGCATGGGGTTTCCTTGGTTGGGGACTCTCTTGGGACCTTCCCTCTCGTCCTCCTCATCCCCTCCTACCTGGTTCTATTGCTACTCTAACTTTCTTGTGTGAACTTGTGAGATCATTGTGATTGAGTTACGTTTTCTATGGCAGCATACCCCCTAGTGCGCCGAAGTTCATAACTCGAGTTATACTCCATATTCTGATACTATTCAAATTGGGAAAGATAGCCACGGTCAAGGGCTACAACATACTCGAGTTTGAAAGAATTCTAACAGTGGACCTTTCGTCGACGACGTTTCTTGTGACGACGACTTTTCTGTCCAGAATTGTAGTTGACGATTTTGAGATATTTCAGCCCCTAATCTTCATAGACTCCGTCCTTAATCTCTAACAAGTGGTATCAGAGCTGATTAAGGACCTTGTGGGGAGTCTACTGAAGTGTGAAGACCCTCCTAGACCCACCATGGCCTGTGGGCGTGCCTAAGTGGAGTTCTGGAGGTTGGATGTGACTTCCGCTAAGGGGAAACTCTGCCGAAATTTCGCTGGCGCTGACACTTGTGAAGATTGTGTGGATCTACATTGTGACCAGCAAAAGGGGGAGCTGAAACCTCTGATTGGGAGCAGAGGAGATGAATCAAGGGAGTGGAGATGCAGCTGAGAAGAGGAGTGAGCCGCCACCATCCAAGATTGAAGCTTTGGATGGCTCCAACTATGAGGAATGGAGCGGGCGGATGCGGAGCGCCTTCAAGCGCTACAAGCTGCTGAAAATTGCAATGGGAGAGGAGAAGATGCCGGGGGAAGGAGATGCCCGCGATCGGTGGATTGAGAAGAGCGCGGTGCTGTACGACCTCATCCTCCAATCGGTCAACAACGACATGTTCCAGCACATCAAGGATTTGGTGGAGTTGGATGATTCCGGACCGAAGGCATGGAAGCTGCTACGCGACGTGATTCAGCCCAACACGCTGCCGATGGTGATTGTGTTGGAGAAGGAGTTGGCTGCCCTCTCCATGAAACCGGGAGATGATGTGAAACCGGTCCTTGACAAGATCAAGGACACCTATGCGAGGATGGCAGCGGCGGGCAGCGAAGTGTCGCAGATGCAACAGTGCACCAAGATCATCTCGGTGCTCGACAACTCGTGGGACAACCTCATCCCCACCCTCAACGTTCAGCAGGACAAATGGACGCCTGAGTGGCTACGGCAGCAGATTCTGCAGGAGGACTTCCGCAGACGCCACACGGGAGGTGGTGCTGCCAACAAAACTGCTGAGGGGTATGGAGCTGCAGGAGGCAGCAGAGGAAGAGGGGGAGGGAGAGGCCGAGGCCGTGGGAGAGGCTTTGGCAGAGGGAGAGGCCGAGGTGACTACAATGAGGGGCATGGGAGCTCTGGTGGCAGGGGGAGCACCCGAATGGAGGGTGCGTGCTGGTACTGCAAGAAGGCTGGACACCCGTGGTTTAAGTGTTTCAGCCGGCCTGAGGGATGGGCCCCTCCAGGCATGAAGCCGCCAAGTGGTGAACGTGCACGCGGTGGCGCTGTGCAAGGTTCAGGTGCACAAGGTGATGGTGCACAAGGTAAAGCCGACCCTGGGATGTTCCTCATGGTTGAGGATGTGCAAGGGAGTGGGGGTGATGTGGGTTCAGTTGGGAAGGTTGTGATGCACCCCCTCACTCACTGGGTGATCGATTCAGGTTGCACGAGTCATATGACCCCACGGGCAGATTTGCTTGATGAGGTAAAACCTCCTGGGAAGATCAAGTTTGTGGCTGCCGCTTCAGGTGCTTTGCTCCCTGTGATTGGTGTTGGGAATGCCAAGGTGATGGGAGCCAATGGAGAGCTTGTGGGGCTTGGGAATGTGCTGTTGGTTGAAGGTTTGTCCGCTAACCTTCTTTCTGTGCGCCGGCTGCAGAAGAGCAAGGCTGAAGTTACCTTCGGCCCAACCAGCTGCTGTGCAAAGCTTGGGAAGTTGCTGCTGTGGAACTTGGAGGAGAAGAGCAGCTGCATCAAGGACTTGTGGCAGCTGCCCATCATCCCTTGGAAGGGGAAACCACCAGCAACGGCAAAGGCAGCGGCAGCGGCTAAAGCAACTGCGGGAGGAGAGGAGACTGCACCAACTGCTGGGGCCCTGGATGCAGTCAAGAAGGTGCAGCAGCCACAACAGCCACATGGTGAGGTGCTTGCTGGTGTGGATGCGACAGCTGCATGGGCAAAGGCTTCATTTGGGAGTGGTGAGGCTGATTGGGAGACGTGGCATGAGAGGCTGTGCCATGTGAACATTCCTATGCTGCAGAAGTTGGTAAAGGATGGGTGCTTGAAGGGGCTGGAGGTGAAGGGGGGAGCAAAGGAGATTGGGAGCTGCCCTACCTGCCTTGAGACCAAATTCACGAAGTTTCCCTTCAGCAGCAGCACAAGACCAGCCAAGGCACCACTTGAACTAGTGCACATGGATGTGGTGGGCCCCACGAGGGCCCTTTCTCTCTCGGGCAGCCGCTACTTCTTGACGATTGTGGACGACCACACGCGTGCGGTGTGGGTGTACCCTCTCAAGACTAAGGGGGAGGTGGCAGCGGCTGTTCTTAAGGAGTGGATGCCGAGAGCACAAAGGGAAAGCGGACACAAGGTGAAGGTGATCCGCACTGACAACGGAGGAGAGTTCATCGGCGCTGATTTTGAGAAGGAGCTGACGCGGAAGGGGATCCAGCATCAGCTCACAGTGCCTTACAACCCTCAGCAGAATGGCGTGGCTGAGCGGTTCAACCGGACCCTGCAGGAAGGTGCTCGCACTCTCCTTGGGCGTGCAGGGCTGCCGGATCCGTTTTGGGTGACAGCACTGCGGCAGGTCGTTGTTGTGAAGAACAGGGTGCTGGCGACTGTGGGGGACAAGCAGTGGGTCCCCTACACCAAGTGGTATGGGATTGCACCAGCTGTGAACATGCTGAGAGCCTTTGGGTGCATGGTGGTGTTTCATGTGCCTAAGGAGAAGAGGGGAAAACTGGAAGCTTCTGGGAGATGGGGTGTGCACTTGGGGCTTGCTAAGGATCACAAGGGCTGGCTGATTTGGGACTTGACCAGCCAGAAGCTGACTGTGTCAAGGGATGTGAAGTTCCTTGAGTCCTTGTACTACAAGGAGTGGAAGCAGCAGCAGCAGCAGAAGCTTCCAACGACACCGCTAATTGTAGAGGCCGATGAGGTGCAGCGGCCTTCAAGGCAAGTGGAGGTTTCTGTCTCTGAGAATGAGATCTCTGGGGTGACAGAGGATGGGGGAGAACCTGAGGTGGAGGAGCAGCAGCAGCAGCAACAGCAGCAGCAGCCGCAGCAGCAGGAGGACCAAGGTGCTCCACAAGGTGCCGGACGTACGGCTGACCGTCCTAGGAGGGATGTGCGCCCTCCTAACAGGCTGACCTATGCAAGCCGTGGCAAGCCAAAGGTGGTAAGGGCTGGGAGTGTGGCTGAGCAGTGTGATGAGGATGAGATAGCACACTGCTACTGGGCAGCCGTCCCTGAGCCCAAGACGCTAGCTGAGGCATTGAGCGGGCCCGATGCTGAAAAGTGGAAGCAGAGTGTGAAGGAGGAGTATGATTCTCTGCTAGAGAATGAGACGTGGGAGCTGTGTGAGCTGCCACCTGGGAAGAAGGCCATTTCTTCCAAGCTGATTTTCAGGTACAAGTACGGACCTGATGGGGCGCTGACCCGCTACAAGTCAAGGCTTGTGGCTAAGGGGTTTCAGCAGACAAAGGGAAAGGACTTCAACGAGCTCTATGCTCCTGTGGGGAAAGGCACAACACTTCGGGTGTCATTGGCAATGGCAGCATACCGTGGATGGCGGGTGAAGCAGATGGACATCACCACCGCCTTCCTCAATGGGATCATTCTGGAGGAGCTGTACATGTTACAGCCTGAGGGTTTGGATGATGGGAGCGGCAGGGTGTGCAGGCTGAAGAAGGCCATCTATGGCTTGAAGCAGGCTCCTCGTGCATGGTACCACAAGTTAGAGGAGACTCTGCTGGCTGGGGGTTTCAAGAAGAGTGAGTGTGATCACAGCTTGTTCCTGCTGCAGGAGAAGGAGCAGTTTCTCATGCTCCTAGTGTATGTGGATGACATCCTGCTCTTCTTTGAGTCGTCTGCAATGATTGAGCATGTGGAGGAGATGCTGGAGATGCAGTTTAAGTGCTCCAAGATGGGAGATGTGAAGTACTATTTGGGCATGCATGTGGAGAGGGACCTTGACAAGGGAGTGTTGAGGTTGCACCAGAGAAAGTATTGTGAGGGGCTGGCTGAGAAGTATGGGCTGCAAGATGGAGGAAAGCCAGCCACCCCACTGCCTTCGGGGTTCACTGTGGAGCCCTGTGCTGAAGAGGAGGTGGTGGGTGAGAGTGACAGGAAGCTGTTTCATTCCATGGTGGGGGCACTCAATTATGCGGCTAACCACACGCGGCCTGACATTGCCTTTGCTACATCCAGGCTTGCAAGTGTGGTTTCACGCCCCAGTCATGAGCAGCTGGAAGCGGCCAAGAGGTTGGTCCGCTATGTGAGCGCTACGGCATTAGTGGGCTTGGAGTACAGTGCTGTGCGACAGAGGCTGCAGAGGGGTGCAGCTGATTTGGGCAAGGGGGAGATGCTCGTGACCTGCTACACCGACGCTAGCTTCAACTCTGTGAAGGCGGATGGCACCAGCATTGGAGGCTATGTGTGCCTGTTTGGAGGTGGTGCAGTGAGCTGGCGCAGCAAGAAGAAGAACGAGGTGGGGCAGTCCTCGTGTGAGACAGAGTACATGGCTCTGCATCATGGGGCAAAAGAGGTGGTGTGGCTGAGGCGTTTGTTGGAGGAGATCGGAGTGTGCCAAAAGGAGCCAACTGTGATTTTCTGTGACAACGAGTCGGCTGTGAAGCTTGCTAAGAATGCTTGCCTTCATGGGCTGACGAAGCACATCAGGCCTAAGTGGCATTGGGTGAGGAGGCTCCTGGACAAGGAGGTGCGGCTGGAGATTGTGAAGACCCATCAGCAGGCGGCTGACATTCTCACCAAGCGCCTGGCTGAATCTGAGCATTGGAAGGGCATGAAGCTTGCTGGGATGAGTGTGCATTGAGGATGCATGCTTGAGCTATGGCATGTGGGATGATGGTTGGCAGCCAGAGGGGGAGTTTGTTGAGTGATGCTACCATTCGCATTCACGTCTGTCTGCCTCCCATTATATGTTCGTGCGTTGCATGCGTGTTGTGAGTGTGTGCAAGAATTTGTGTTTTGTGCGGTTTGGTTTTTCTGAGTGTGTGTGTGAATGTTATTTGGCTTGATCAGATATCTGAAGTGACTCCTCTGCTCAAGAGCTTTCCGAGGAACCAAGTATCGCTTCAATCGGAGCACGAACTAGAAAGTTACGAATGTTGGAGTTCGTATGCTTTTGATATTTGGTTGTGGTGACTATGGGAAGTTGTGGGGTTGACTCAATATGGGGTACAGACTTTGGGGGGTTGGGAAATTCGTCTTTTCTACTGTAGTTGCTGCCAAATGGTTGGGAGAAACCAAACCAGGTTGGCAAGTGTGGCCAAGTTGGGTTGAGGTGGATTGTGGAGGTTGGGATAGTGACAAAGGTCAAAGTTGGGTTGCCTATGGGGAAGGGAATTGTATGGCATGGGGTTTCCTTGGTTGGGGACTCTCTTGGGACCTTCCCTCTCGTCCTCCTCATCCCCTCCTACCTGGTTCTATTGCTACTCTAACTTTCTTGTGTGAACTTGTGAGATCATTGTGATTGAGTTACGTTTTCTATGGCAGCATACCCCCTAGTGCGCCGAAGTTCATAACTCGAGTTATACTCCATATTCTGATACTATTCAAATTGGGAAAGATAGCCACGGTCAAGGGCTACAACATACTCGAGTTTGAAAGAATTCTAACAGTGGACCTTTCGTCGACGACGTTTCTTGTGACGACGACTTTTCTGTCCAGAATTGTAGTTGACGATTTTGAGATATTTCAGCCCCTAATCTTCATAGACTCCGTCCTTAATCTCTAACACCGTTGGACCAAGTGGCCTGTTGGTCCAATGGACCGGTTGGACCAACTGGCCTGCTGGTCCAATGGAGTGGTTGGACCAACTGGCCTCTTTGTCCAATGGACCCGTTGGACCAAGTGGCCTGTTGGTTCAATGGACCGGTTGGACCAGCTGGCCTGTTGGTCCAATGGACCGGTTGCACCAACTGGCCTGTTGGTCCAATGGACCGGTTGGTCCAACTGGCTTGTTGGTTCAATGCCGGTTGGACCAACTGGCCTGTTGGTCTGCTGGACAGGTTGGACCAACTGGCCTGTTGGTCCAGTCGACTGGTTGGACCAACTGGCATGTTGGTCCACTGGACCGATTGAACCAACAGGCCTATTGGTCCAGTGGACCGGCTGAACCAACTAACCTGTTGGTCCAGTGGACCGGCTGGACCAACTAACCTGTTGGTCCAATGGACCAGTTGGACCAACTGGCCTGTTGGTCCAATGGACCGGTTGGACCAACTGGCCTGCCCATTGGACCAACTGGCCTGTTGGTCCAGTGGACCGATAGGACCAACTGGCCTGTTGGTCCAATGGACCCATTGGACCAACTGGCCTGTTGGTCCAATGGACCGATTGGACCAACTGGCCTGCTGGTCCAACCGGTCCATTGGACCAACTGGCCTGTTGGTCCAGTGGACCGATTGGACCAACTGGCTTGTTGGTCGAATGGACCCGTTGGACCAAGTGGCCTGTTGGTCCAGTGGACCGGTTGGACCAACTGGCCTGCTGGTCCAATGGACTGGTTGGACCAACTGGCGTGTTGGTCAAATGGACCGGTTGGACCAACTGGCCTGTTGGTCCAGTGGACTGGTTGGACCAACTAGCCTCTTGGTCCAATGGACCGGTTGGACCAACTGGCCTGTTGGTCTAGTGGCCGATTGGACCAACTGGCCTGCCGATTGGACCAACTGGCCTGTTGGTCCAGTGGACCGATTGGACCAACTGGCTTGTTGGTCCAATGGGACCCGTTGAACCAACTGGCCTGTTGGTCCAATGGACTGGTTGGACCAACTGGCTAGTTGGCCCAGTGGACTGGTTGGACCAACTGGCTTGTTGGCCCAGTGGACAGGTGGACCAACTAGCTTGTTGGTCTAGTGGACCGACTGGCGTGTTGGTCCACTGGACAGGTTGGACCAACTGGCCTGTTGGTCCACTGTACCTTTTGGCCCAACTCGCCTGTTGGCCTAATGGACTGGTTGGACCAACAGGCCTGTTGGTTCATTGGACCCATTGGACCAACTGGCCTGTATGCCCAATGGACCGGTTGGATCATTTGGCCTGTTGGTCCACTGGACCGGTTGGACCAACTGGCATGTTGGTCAAATGGACCGGTTGGACCAACAGGTCTATTTGGTCCAATAGACCGGTTCGACCAACAGGCCTGTTGGTCCAGTGGACCGGTTGGACCAACTGGCCTGTTTGTCCAATAGACAGGTTGGACCAACTGGAGTGTTGGTCCACTGGACCGATTGAACCAAATGGCCTATTGGTCCACTGGACCGATTGTACCAACTGGGCTATTGGTCCAATGAGCCGATTTAAACAACTGGCCTGTTGGTCCAGTGGACCGGTTGGACAAACTGGCCTGTTGGTCCAATGGACCCGTTGGACCAACTAACATGTTGGTCCACTGGACCGGTTGGACCAACTGGCCTGTTGGCCCAGTGGACAGTTGGACCAACTGGCCTGTTGGTCTAGTGGACTGTCTGGCGTGTTGGGCCACTGGACAGATTGGACCAACTGGACTGTTGGTCTAGTGGACCGATTCGACCAATAGGCCTATTGGTCCAAAGGACCTTTTGGACAAACAAACATGTTGGCCCAATGGACTGGTTGCACCAACTGGCCTGTTGGTCCAATGGACCGGTTGGACCATTTGGCCCGTTGGTCCACTGGACCGGTTGGACCAATTGGCGTGTTGGTTTAGTGGACCGATTGGACCAACTGGCTTGTTGGTCCACTGGACCGATTGAACCAACAGGCCTATTGGTCCAGTGGACCGATTGAACGAACTGGCCTGTTGATCCAGTGGACCGGCTGAACCAACTAACCTGTTGGTCCAGTGGACCGGCTGGACCAACTAACCTGTTGGTCCAATGGACCGGTTGGACCAACTGGCCTGTTGGTCCAATGGACCGGTTGGACCAACTGGCCTGCCCATTGGACCAACTGGCCTGTTGGTCCAGTGGACCGGTTGGACGAACTGGCCTGTTGGTCCAATGGACTGGTTTGACCAACTGGCCTGTTGGTCCAATGGACTGGTTGGACCAATTGGCCTGCTGGTCCAATGGACCGGTTCGACCAACTGGCTTGTTGGTCAAATCGACCGGTTGGACCAACTGGCCTGTTGGTCCAGTGGACCGGTTGGACCAACTGGCCTGTAGGTCCAATGGACCGGTTTGACAAACTGGCCTCTTGGTCAAACAGACACATTGGACCAAATGGCCTGTTGGTCCAATGGACCTGTTGGACCAACTGGCTAGATGGACTGTTGGCCCAGCGGACAGGTGGACCAACTGGCCTGTTAATCTAGTGGACTGACTGGCGTGTTGGTCCACTGGACCGATTGGACCAACTGGCCTGTTAGTCCAATGGACCTTTTGGACCATCTGGCCTGTTGGCCCAATGGACTAGTCGGACCAACTGGCTTGTTGGTCCACTGGACTGGTTCGACCAAATGGTTTGTTGGTTCAGTGGAGACCAACTAGCATGTTGGTCCAATGG
Source organism: Closterium sp. Naga37s-1 (assembly GCA_947471745.1). NCBI lineage: Eukaryota > Viridiplantae > Streptophyta > Zygnematophyceae > Desmidiales > Closteriaceae > Closterium > Closterium sp. Naga37s-1. The sequence continues at coordinate 14,686 of CANJKZ010001177.1, read as the reverse complement.
ACCAGTTGGTCCAAGTGGCATGTTGGTCCAATGCCGGTTGGACCAACTGGCTAGTTGGTCCAATGGTGACTGGTTGGACAACCTAGCCTTTTGGTCCACTGGATCGGTAGGACCAACTGACCTGTTGGTCCTGTGGACCGGTTGGATCAATTGGCGTGTTGGTCGAATTGACCCGTTGAACCAACTGGCCTGTTGGTCCAATGGACTGGTTGGACCAATTGGCTAGTTGGCCCAGTGGACTGGTTGGACCAACTGGCGTGTTGGCCCAGTGGACAGGTGGACCAACTAGCTTGTTGGTCTAGTGGACCGACTGGCGTGTTGGTCCACTGGACAGGTTGGACCAACTAGAGTGTTGGTCAAATGGACCGGTTGGACCAACAGGTCTATTTAGTCCAATAGACCGGTTCGACCAACAGGCCTGTTGGTCCAGTGGACCGGTTGGACCAACTGGCCTGTTGGTCCAATGGACCCGTTGGACCAACTAACCTGTTGGTCCACTGGACCGATTGGACCAACTGGCCTGTTGGTCCGTTGGACCAACTAACCTGTTGGTCCACTGGACCGGTTGGACCAACTGGCCTGTTTGTCCAATAGACAGGTTGGACCAACTGGAGTGTTGGTCCACTGGACCGATTGAACCAAGTGGCCTATTGGTCCACTGGACCGATTGAACCAACTAGGCTATTGGTCCAATGAGCCGATTTAAACAACTGGCCTGTTGGTCCAGTGGACCGGTTGGACAAACTGGCCTGTTGGTCCAATGGACCCGTTGGACCAACTAACCTGTTGGTCCACTGGACCGATTGGACCAACTGGCCTGTTGGTCCGATGGACCAGTTGGACCAACTTGCTAGTTAGTCCGATGGAACGGTTGGACCAACTGGCCTGTTGGTCCATTGGACCGGTTGGACCCTCTGGCCTATTGGTCCAATGGACGGGTTGGACCAACTGGTCTGTTGGCCCATTGGAACCGTTGGACCAACTGGCCTGTTGGTCCGGTGGACCGGTTGGACCATTTGGCTTCTTGGTCCACTGGACCGGTTGGACCAACTGGCCTGTTGGTCTAGTGGACCGGTTGGACCAACTGGCCCGTTGGTCCAGTGGACGGGTTGGACGAACTGGCCTGTTGGTCCAGTTGACCGGTTGGACCAACTGGCCTGTTGGTCCAATGGACTGGTTGGACGAACTGGCGTGTTGGTCCGATGGATTAATTGGACCAACTGGCCTGTTGGTCCAATGCACCGGTTGGACCAACTGGCCTATTGGTCCGATGGAATGGTTTGACCAACTAGCCTGTTGGTCAGATGGAACAGTTGGACCAACTAGCCTGTTGGTCCACTGGACCGATTGAACCAACTGGCCCGTTGGTCCAATGGACCGGTTGGACAATTTAGCCTGTTGGTCCAATGGACCCGTTGGACCAACTGACCTGTTGGTCTAATGGACCGGTTGGATCAACTGGCCTGTTGGTCCAGTGGACTAGTTGGACCAACTGACCTGTTGGTCTAATGGACCGGTTGGACCAACTGGCCTGTTGGTCCAGTGGACCGATTGGACCAAGTGGCCTGCCCATTGGACCAACTGGCCTGTTGGTCCAGTGGACCGGTTGGACCAACTGGCCTGCTGGTCCAATGGACCGGTTGGACCAACTGGCCTGCAGGTCCAATGGACCGGTTGGACAAACTGGCCTGTTGGTCCAATGGACCGGTTGGACGAACTGGCCTGTTGGTCCAATGGACCGGTTGGACCAACTGGCCTGTTGGTCCAATGGACCGGTTGGACCAATTGGCCTGTTGGTCCAATCAACCGGTTGGACCAACTGGCCTGTTGGTCAAATGGACCGGTTGGACCAACTGGCCTGTTGGTCCAGTGAACCGGTTGGACCAACTGGCCTGTTGGTCCAATGGACTGGTTGGACCAACTGGCCTCTTGGTCCAATGGACCGGTTGGACCAACTGGCCTGTTGGTCCAGTGGACCGATTGGACCAACTGGCCTGCCCATTGGACCAACTGGCCTGTTGGTCCAGTGGACCGATTGGACCAACTGGCTTGTTGGTCCAATGGACCCGTTGGACCAAGTGGCCTGTTGGTCCAGTGGACCGGTTGGACCAACTGGACTGCTGGTCCAATGGACTGGTTGGACCAACTGGCCTGTTGGTCCAATGGACCGGTTGCACCAACTGGCCTGCTGGTCCAATGGACCGGTTGGACCAACTGGCCTGCTGGTCCAATGGACCGGTTGGACCAACTGGCCTGCTGGTCCAATGGACCGGTTGGACGAACTGGCCTGTTGGTCTAAAGGAACGGTTGGACCACATGGCCTGCTGGTCCAATGGACTGGTTGGACCAGCTGGGTTGGACCAACTGGCCTGTTGGTCCAGTGGACCGATTAGACCAACTGGCCTGCCCATTGGACCAACTGGCCTGTTGGTCCAGTGGACCGATTGGACCAATTGGCTAGTTGGTCCAATGGACCCGTTGGACCAACTGGCCTGTTGGTCCAGTGGAACGGTTGGACCAACTGGCCAGTTGGTCCAGTGGACCGGCTGGACCAACTAACCTATTGGTCCAATGGACCGGTTGGACCAACTGGCCTGTTGGTCCAATGGACCGGTTGGACGAACTGGCATGTTGGTCCAATGGACTGGTTTGACCAACTGGCATGTTGGTCCAATGGACCGGTTGGACCAATTGGCCTGCTGGTCCAATGGACCGGTTCGACCAACTGGCCTGTTGGTCCAGTGGACCGGTTGGACCAACTGGCCTGTTGGTCCAATGGACCGGTTGGACCAACTGACCTGTTGGTCCAATGGACCGGTTGGACCAACTTGCCTGTTGGTCAAATGGACCTGTTGGACCAACTGGCCTGTTGGTCCAGTGGACCGGTTGGACCAACTGGCCTGTTGGTCCAATGGACCGGTTGGACCAACTGGCCTGTTTGTCCAGTGGCCCGATTGGACCAACTGGCCTGCCCATTGGATCAACTGGCCTGTTGGTCCAGTGGACCGGTTGGACCAACTGGCCTGTTTGTCCAATGGACCGGTTGGACGAACTGGCCTGTTGGTCCAGTGGACAGATTGGACCAACTGGCCTGCCCATTGGACCAACTGGCCTGTTGGTCAAGTGGACCGGTTGGACCAACTGGCCTGCTGGTCCAATGGACTGGTTGGACCAACTGGCTTGTTGGTCCAATGGACCGGTTGGACCAACTGGCCTGTTGGTTCAATGGATTGGTTGGACCAGCTGGCCTGTTGGTCCAATGGTCCGGTTGCACCAACTGGCCTGTTGGTCCAATGGACCGGTTGGTCCAACTGGCCTGTTGGTCCAATGCCGGTTGGACCAACTGGCCTGTTGGTCTGCTGGACAGGTTGGACCAACTAGCCTGTTGGTCCAGTCGACCGGTTGGACCAACTGGCATGTTGGTCCTCTGGACCGATTGAACCAACAGGCCTATTGGTCCAGTGGACCGGCTGAACCAACTAACCTGTTGGTCCAGTGGACCGGCTGGACCAACTAACCTGTTGGTCCAATGGACCAGTTGGACCAACTGGCCTGTTGGTCCAATGGACCGGTTGGACCAACTGGCCTGCCCATTGGACCAACTGGCCTGTTGGTCCAGTGGACCGATTGGACCAACTGGCTTGTTGGTCCAATGGACCCGTTGGACCAAGTGGCCTGTTGGTCGAGTGGACCGGTTGGACCAACTGGCCTGCTGGTCCAATGGACTGGTTGGACCAACTGGCCTCTTGGTCCAATGGACCAGTTGGACCAACTGGCCTGTTGGTTTAATGGACCGGTTGGACCAGCTGGCCTGTTGGTCCAATGGACCGGTTGCACCAACTGGCGTGTTGGTCCAATGGACCGGTTGGTCCAACTGGCCTGTTGGTCCAATGCCGGTTGGACCAACTGGCCTGTTGGTCTGCTGGACAGGTTGGACCAACTGGCCTGTTGGTCTAGTGGACCGGTTGGACCAACTGGCATTTTGGTCCACTGGACCGATTGAACCGACAGGCCTATTGGTCCAGTGGACCGGCTGAACCAACTAACCTGTTGGTCCAGTGGACCGGCTGGACCAACTAACCTGTTGGTCCAATGGACCGGTTGGACCAACTGGCCTGTTGGTCCAATGGACCGGTTGGACCAACTAGCCTGCCCATTGGACAAACTGGCCTGTTGGTCCAGTGGACCGATAGGACCAACTGGCCTGTTGGTCCAATGGACCCATTGGACCAACTGGCCTGTTGGTTTAGTGGACCGATTGGACCAACTGGCCTGCTGGTCCAATGGACCGGTTGGACCAGCTGGCCTGTTGGTCAAAAGGACCGGTTAGACCAACTGGCCTGTTGGTCCAGTGGACCGGTTGGACCAACTGGCATGGTGGTCCAATGGACCGGTTGGACCAACTGGCCTTTTGGTCCACTGGACCGATTGGACCAATTGGCCTGCCCATTGGACCAACTGGCCTGTTGGTCCAGTGGACCGGTTGGACCAACTGGCCTGCTGGTCCAATGGACCGGTTGGACCAATTGGCCTGTTGGTCAAATGGACCGGTTGGACCAACTTGCCTGTTGGTCTAGTGGACCTGTTGGACCAACTGGCCTGCTGGTCCAATGGACCGGTTGGACCAACTGGCCTGCTGGTCCAATGGACCAGTTGGACGAACGGCATGTTGGTCCAATGGACTGGTTGGACCAACTGGCCTGTTGGTCCAATGGACCGGTTGGACCAACTGGCCTGTTGGTCCAATGGACCGGTTGGACCAACTGGCCTGTTGGTCCACTGGACCGGTTGGACAAACTGGCCTGTTTGTCCAATAGACAGGTTGGACCAACTGGAGTGTTGGTCCACTGGACCGATTGAACCAACAGGCCTATTGGTCCAGTGGACCGGCTGAACCAACTAACCTGTTGGTCCAGTGGACCTTTTGGACCATCTGGCCTGTTGGCCCAATGGACTAGTCGGACCAACTGGCTTGTTGGTCCACTGGACCGGTTCGACCACATGGTTTGTTGGTTCAGTGGACCGGTTGGACCAACTAGCATGTTGGTCCAATGGACCAGTTGGTCCAAGTGGCATGTTGGTCCAATGCCGGTTGGACCAACTGGCTAGTTGGTCCAATGGTGACTGGTTGGACAACCTAGCCTTTTGGTCCACTCGATCGGTAGGACCAACTGACCTGTTGGTCCTGTGGACCGGTTGGATCAATTGGCGTGTTGGTCCAATGGACCAGTTCGACAAAATGGCATGTTGGTCAAATGGACCCGTTGGACCAACTGGCCTGTTGGTCCAATGGACTGGTTGGACCAACTGGCTAGTTGGCCCAGTGGACTGGTTGGACCAACTGGCGTGTTGGCCCAGTGGACAGGTGGACCAACTAGCTTGTTGGTCTAGTGGACCGATTGGCGTGTTGGTCCACTGGATAGGTTGGACCAACTGGCCTGTTGGTCCATTGTACCTTTTGGCCCAACTCGCCTGTTGGCCTAATGGACTGGTTGGACCAACAGGCCTGTTGGTTCATTGGACCCATTGGACCAACTGGCCTGTATGTCCAATGGACCGGTTGGACCATTTGGCCTGTTGGTCCACTGGACCGGTTGGACCAACTGGCATGTTGGTCAAATGGACCGGTTGGACCAACAGGTCTATTTGGTCCAATAGACCGGTTCGACCAACAGGCCTGTTGGTCCAGTGGACCGGTTGGACCAACTGGCCTGTTTGTCCAATAGACAGGTTGGACCAACTGGAGTGTTGGTCCACTGGACCGATTGAACCAAATGGCCTATTGGTCCACTGGACCGATTGAACCAACTGGGCTATTGGTCCAATGAGCCGATTTAAACAACTGGCCTGTTGGTCTAGTGGACTGGTTGGACCAACTGGCCTGCTGGTCCAATGGACTGGTTGGACCAATTGGCTTGTTGGTCCAATGGACCGGTTGGACCAACTGGCCTGTTGGTTCAATGGACCGGTTGGACCAGCTGGCCTGTTGGTCCAATGGACCGGTTGCACCAACTGGCCTGTTGGTCCAATGGACTGGTTGGTCCAACTGGCCTGTTGGTCCAATGCCGGTTGGACCAACTGGCCTGTTGGTCTGCTGGACAGGTTGGACCAACTGTCCAACCGGTCCATTGGACCTACAGGCCAGTTGGTCCAACCGGTCCACTGGACCAACAGGCCAGTTGGTCCAACCGGTCGATTTGACCAACAAGCCAGTTGGTCGAAACCGGTCCATTGGACCAGCAGGCCAATTGGTCCAACCAGTCCATTGGACCAACAGGCCAGTTGGTCAAACCAGTCCATTGGACCAACAGGCCAGTTCGTCCAACCGGTCCACTGGACCAAGAGGCCAGTTGGTCCAACCGGTCCATTGGACCAACAGGTTAGTTGGTCCAGCCGGTCCACTGGACCAACAGGTTAGTTGGTTCAGCCGGTCCACTGGATCAACAGGCCAGTTCGTTCAATCGGTCCACTGGACCAATAGGCCTGTTGGTTCAATCGGTCCAGTGGACCAACAAGCCAGTTGGTCCAATCGGTCCACTAAACCAACACGCCAATTGGTCCAACCGGTCAAGTGGACCAACGGGCCAAATGGTCCAACCGGTCCATTGGACCAACAGGCCAGTTGGTGCAACCAGTCCATTGGGCCAACATGTTTGTTTGTCCAAAAGGTCCTTTGGACCAATAGGCCTATTGGTCGAATCGGTCCACTAGACCAACAAGCCAGTTGGTCCAATCTGTCCAGTGGCCCAACACGCCAGACAGTCCACTAGACCAACAGGCTAGTTGGTCCACCTGTCCACTGGGCCAATAGGCCAGTTGGTCCAACCGGTCCAGTGGACCAACAGGTTAGTTGGTCCAACGGGTCCATTGGACCAACAGGCCAGTTTGTCCAACCGGTCCACTGGACCAACAGGCCAGTTGTTTAAATCGGCTCATTGGACCAATAGCCCAGTTGGTTCAATCGGTCCAGTGGACCAATAGGCCATTTGGTTCAATCGGTCCAGTGGACCAACACTCCAGTTGGTCCAACCTGTCTATTGGACAAACAGGCCAGTTGATTCAACCGGTCCACTGGACCACAGGCCTGTTGGTCGAACCGGTCTATTGGACCAAGTTGACCTGTTGGTCCAACCGGTCCATTTGACCAACATGCCAGTTGGTCCAACCGGTCCAGTGGACCAACAGGCCAAATGGTCCAACCGGTCCATTGGACATACAGGCCAGTTGGTCCAATGGGTCCAATGAACCAACAGGCCTGTTGGTCCAACCAGTCCATTAGGCCAACAGGCGAGTTGGGCCAAAAGGTACAGTGGACCAACAGGCCAGTTGGTCCAACCTGTCCAGTGGACCAACACGCCAATCGGTCCACTAGACCAACAAGCTAGTTGGTCCACCTGTCCACTGGGCCAACACGCTAGTTGGTCCAACCAGTCCACTGGGCCAACTAGCCAGTTGGTCCAACCAGTCCATTGGACCAACAGGCCAGTTGGTTCAACGGGTCCATTTGACCAACATGCCATTTTGTCGAACTGGTCCATTGGACCAACACGCCAATTTATCCAACCGGTCCACAGGACCAACAGGTCAGTTGGTCCTACCGATCCAGTGGACCAAAAGGCTAGGTTGTCCAACCAGTCACCATTGGACCAACTAGCCAGTTGGTCCAACCGGCATTGGACCAACATGCCACTTGGACCAACTGGTCCATTGGACCAACATGCTAGTTGGTCAAACCGGTCCACTGAACCAACAAACCATTTGGTCGAACCGGTCCAGTGGACCAACAAGCCAGTTGGTCCGACTAGTCCATTGGGCCAACAGGCCAGATGGTCCAAAAGGTCCATTGGACTAACAGGCCAGTTGGTCCAATCGGTCCAGCGGACCAACACGCCAGTCGGTCCACTAGATTAACAGGCCAGTTGGTCCACCTGTCCGCTGGGCCAACAGTCCAACTAGCCAGTTGGTCCAACAGGTCCATTGGACCAACAGGCCATTTGGTCCAATGTGTGTGTTTGACCAACAGGCCAGTTTGTCCAACCGGTCCATTGGACCAACAGGCCAGTTGGTCCAACCGGTCGATTTGACCAACAAGCCAGTTGGTCGAACCGGTCCATTGGACCAGCAGGCCAATTGGTCCAACCAGTCCATTGGACCAACAGGCCAGTTGGTCAAACCAGTCCATTGGACCAACAGGCCAGTTCGTCCAACCGGTCCACTGGACCAACAGGCCAGTTGGTCCAATGGGCAGGCCAGTTGGTCCAACCGGTCCATTGGACCAACAGGCCAGTTGGTCCAACCGGTCCATTGGACCAACAGGTTAGTTGGTCCAGCCGGTCCAGTGGACCAACAGGTTAGTTGGTTCAGCCTGTCCACTGGATCATCAGGCCAGTTCGTTCAATCGGTCCACTGGACCAATAGGCCTGTTGGTTCAATCGGTCCAGTGGACCAACTTGCCAGTTGGTCCAACCGGTCCACTGGACCAACAGGCCAGTTGGTCCAACCTGTCCAGCAGACCAACAGGCCAGTTGGTCCAACCGGCATTGGACTAACAGGCCAGTTGGACCAACCGGTCCATTGGACCAACAGGCCAGTTGGTGCAACTGGTCCATTGGACCAACAGGCCAGCTGGTCCAACCGGTCCATAGAACCAACAGGCCAGTTGGTCCAACCGGTCCATTGGACCAACAGGCAAGTTGGTCCAATAAGTCCATTGGACCAGCATGCCAGTTGGTCCAACCGGTCCACTAGACCAACAGGCCAGTTGGTTAAACGGGTCCATTGGACCAACAAGCTAGTTGGTCCAATCGGTCCACTGGACCAACAGGCCAGTTGGTCCAATGGGCAGGCCAGCTGGTCCAATCGGTCCACTGGACCAACAGGCCAGTTGGTCCAACCGGTCCATTGGACCAAGAGGCCAGTTGGTCCAAACAGTCCACTGGACCAACAGGCCAGTTGGTCCAACCAGTCCACTGGACCAACAGGCCAGTTGGTCCAACCGGTCCATTTGACCAACAGGCCAGTTGGTCCAACCGGTCCATTGGACAAACAGGCCAGTTGGTCCAACCTGTCCAGCAGACCAACAGGCCAGTTGGTCCAACCGGCATTGGACCAACAGGCCAGTTGGACCAACCAGTCCATTGGACCAACAGGCCAGTTGGTGCAACCGGTCCATTGGACCAACAGGCCAGCTGGTCCAACCGGTCCATTGAACCAACAGGCCAGTTGGTCCAACCGGTCCATTGGACCAACAGGCCAGTTGGTCCAACCAGTCCATTGGACCAGCAGGCCAGTTGGTCCAACCAGTCCACTAGACCAACAGGCCAGTTGTTTAAATCGGCTCATTGGACCAATAGCCCAGTTGGTTCAATCGGTCCAGTGGACCAATAGGCCATTTGGTTCAATCGGTCCAGTGGACCAACACTCCAGTTGGTCCAACCTGTCTATTGGACAAACAGGCCAGTTGGTCCAACCGGTCCACTGGACCAACAGGCCTGTTGGTCGAACCGGTCTATTGGACCAAATAGACCTGTTGGTCCAACCGGTCCATTTGACCAACATGCCAGTTGGTCCAACCGGTCCAGTGGACCAACAGGCCAAATGGTCCAACCGGTCCATTGGACATACAGGCCAGTTGGTCCAATGGGTCCAATGAACCAACAGGCCTGTTGGTCCAACCAGTCCATTAGGCCAACAGGCGAGTTGGGCCAAAAGGTACAGTGGACCAACAGGCCAGTTGGTCCAACCTGTCCAGTGGACCAACACGCCAATCGGTCCACTAGACCAACAAGCTAGTTGGTCCACCTGTCCACTGGGCCAACACGCCAGTTGGTCCAACCAGTCCACTGGGCCAACTAGCCAGTTGGTCCAACCAGTCCATTGGACCAACAGGCCAGTTGGTTCAACGGGTCCATTTGACCAACATGCCATTTTGTCGAACTGGTCCATTGGACCAACACGCCAATTGATCCAACCGGTCCACAGGACCAACAGGTCAGTTGGTCCTACCGATCGAGTGGACCAAAAGGCTAGGTTGTCCAACCAGTCACCATTGGACCAACTAGCCAGTTGGTCCAACCGGCATTGGACCAACATGCCACTTGGACCAACTGGTCCATTGGACCAACATGCTAGTTGGTCCAACCGGTCCACTGAACCAACAAACCATTTGGTCGAACCGATCCAGTGGACCAACAAGCCAGTTGGTCCGACTAGTCCATTGGGCCAACCAGGCCAGATGGTCCAAAAGGTCCACTGGACCAACAGGTTCGTTGGTTCAGCCGGTCCACTGGACCAATAGGCCTGTTGCTTCAATTCGGTCCAGTGGACCAACACTCCAGTTGGTCCAACCTGTCTATTGGACAAACAGGCCAGTTTGTCCAACCGGTCCATTGGACCAACAGGCCAGTTGGTCCAACCGGTCCATTGGACCAACAGGCCAGTTGGTCCAACCGGTCCCATTGGACCAACAGGCCAGTTGGTCCAACCAGTCCATTGGACCAACATGCCGTTCGTCCAACTGGTCCATTGGACCAGCAGGCCAGTTGGTCCAACCGGTCCATTGGACCAGCAGGCCAGTTGGTCCAACCGGTCCATTGGACCAGCAGGCCAGTTGGTCCAACAGGTCCACTAGACCAACAGGCAAGTTGGTCCAACCGGTCCATTTGACCAACAGGCCAATTGGTCCAACCGGTCCATTGGACCAGCAGGCCAGTTGGTCCAACCGGTCCACTGGACCAACAGGCCAGTTGGTCCAATGGGCAGGCCAATTGGTCCAATCGGTTCCACTGGACCAACAGGCCAGTTGGTCCAACCGGTCCATTGGACCACCATGCCAGTTGGTCCAACCGGTCCACTGGACCAACAGGCCAGTTGGTCTAACCGGTCCTTTTGACCAACAGGCCAGCTGGTCCAACCGGTCCATTGGACCAGCAGGCCAGTTGGTCCAATCGGTCCACTAAACCAACAGGCCAGTTGGTCCAATGGGTCCATTGGACCAACAGGCCAGTTGGTCCTATCGGTCCACTGGACCAACAGGCCAGTTGGTCCAATGGGCAGGCAAGTTGGTCCAACCGGTCCATTGGACCAACAGGCCAGTTGGTCCAACCGGTCCATTGGACCAACAGGTTAGTTGGTCCAGCCGGTCCACTGGACCAACAGGTTAGTTGGTTCAGCCGGTCCACTGGACCAATAGGCCTGTTGGTTCAATCGGTCCAGTGGACCAACATGCCAGTTGGTCCAACCGGTCCACTGGACCAACAGGCCAGTTGGTCCAACCTGTCCAGCAGACCAACAGGCCAGTTGGTCCAACCGGCATTGGACCAACAGGCCAGTTGGACCAACCGGTCCATTGGACCAACAGGCCAGTTGGTGCAACCGGTCCATTGGACCAACAGGCCAGCTGGTCCAACCGGTCCATTGGACCAAGAGGCCAGTTGGTCCAACCAGTCCATTGGACCAGCAGGCCAGTTGGTCCAACCGGTCCACTGGACCAACAGGCCACTTGGTCCAACGGGTCCATTGGACCAACAAGCCAGTTGGTCCAATCGGTCCACTGGACCAACAGGCCAGTTGGTCCAATGGGCAGGCCTGTTGGTCCAACCAGTCCATTGGACCAACAGGCCAGTTGGTCCAACTGGTCCATTGGACCAACAGGTTAGTTGGTCCAGCCGGTCCACTGGACCAACAGGTTAGTTGGTTCAGCCGGTCCACTGGACCAATAGGCCTGTTGGTTCAATCGGTCCAGAGGACCAACATGCCAGTTGGTCCAACCGGTCGACTGGACCAACAGGCTAGTTGGTCCAACCTGTCCAGCAGACCAACAGGCCAGTTGGTCCAACCGGCATTGGACCAACAGGTCAGTTGGACCAACCGGTCCATTGGACCAACAGGCCAGTTGGTGCAACCGGACCATTGGACCAACAGGCCAGCTGGTCCAACCGGTCCATTGAACCAACAGGCCAGTTGGTCCAACCGGTCCATTGGACCAACAAGCCAGTTGGTCCAACCAGTCCATTGGACCAGCAGGCCAGTTGGTCCAACCAGTCCACTAGACCAACAGGCAAGTTGGTCCAATGGGTCCATTGGACCAACAGGCCAGTTGGTCCAATCGGTCCATTGGACCAGCAGGCAGTTGGTCCAACCGGTCCACTGGACCAACAGGCCAGTTGGTCCAATGGGCAGGCCAGTTGGTCCAATCGGTCCACTGGACCAACAGGCAAGTTCGTCCAACCGTCCATTGGACAAACAGGCCAGTTGGTCCAACCGGTCCACTGGACCAACAGGCCAGTTGATCCAATGGGCAGGCCAGTTGGTCCAATCGGGCCACTGGACAAACAGGCCAGTTGGTCCAAACCGGTCCATTGGACCAACAGGCCAGTTGGTCCAACCGGTCCACTGGACCAACAGGCCAGTTGGTCCAACAGGTCCATTTGACCAACAGGCAAGTTGGTCCAACCGGTCCATTGGACCAACAGGTCAGTTGGTCCAACCGGTCCATTGGACCAACAGGCCAGTTGGTCCAACCCGGTCCACTGGACCAACAGGCCAGTTGGTCGAACCGGTCCATTGGACCAGCAGGCCAATTGGTCCAACCGGTCCATTGGACCAACATGCCAGTTGGTCAAACCAGTCCATTGGACCAACATGCCAGTTCGTCCAACCGGTCCATTGGACCAACAGGCCAGTTGGTCCAAACCGGTCCATTGGACCAATAGGTTAGTTGGTCCAGCCGGTCCACTGGACCAACTGGCCAGTTGGTCCAACCGTTCCACTGGACCAACAGGCCAGTTGGTCCAACGGGTCCATTGAACCAACTAGCCAATTGGTCCAATCGGTCCATTGGACCAACAGGCCAGTTGGTCCAATGGGCAGGCCAGTTGGTCTAATCGGTCCACTGGACCAACAGGCCAGTTGGTCCAACCCAGCTGGTCCAACCAGTCCATTGGACCAGCAGGCCATGTGTCCAAACCGTTCCTTTAGACCAACAGGCCAGTTCGTCCAACCGGTCCATTGGACCAGCAGGCCAGTTGGTCCAACCGGTCCATTGGACCAGCAGGCCAGTTGGTCCAACCGGTCCATTGGACCAGCAGGCCAGTTGGTGCAACCGGTCCATTGGACCAACAGGCCAGTTGGTCCAACCAGTCCATTGGACCAGCAGTCCAGTTGGTCCAACCGGTCCACTGGACCAACAGGCCACTTGGTCCAACGGGTCCATTGGACCAACAAGCCAGTTGGTCCAATCGGTCCACTGGACCAACAGGCCAGTTGGTCCAATGGGCAGGCCAGTTGGTCCAATGGGCAGGCCAGTTGGTCCAATCGGTCCACTGGACCAACAGGCCAGTTGGTCCAACCGGTCCATTGGACCAAGAGGCCAGTTGGTCCAACCAGTCCATTGGACCAACAGGCCAGTTGGTCCAACCGGTTCACTGGACCAACAGGCCAGTTGGTCCAACCGGTCCATTTGACCAACAGGCCAGTTGGTCCAACCGGTTGATTGGACCAACAGGCCAATTGGTCCAACCGGTCGATTGGACCAACAGGCCAGTTGGTCCAACCGGTCCATTGGACCAACAGGCCAGTTCGTCCAACCGGTCCATTGGGACCAACAGGCCAGTTTGTCCAACCGGTCCATTGGACCTGCAGGCCAGTTGGTCCAACCGGTCCATTGGACCAGCAGGCCAGTTGGTCCAACCGGTCCACTGGACCAACAGGCCAGTTTGGTCCAATGGGCAGGCCACTTGGTCCAATCGGTCCACTGGACCAACAGGCCAGTTGGTCCAACCGGTCCATTAGACCAACAGGTCAGTTGGTCCAACTAGTCCACTGGACCAACAGGCCAGTTGATCCAACCGGTCCATTTAGACCAACAGGTCAGTTGGTCCAACGGGTCCATTGGACCAACAGGCTAAATTGTCCAACCGGTCCATTGGACCAACGGGCCAGTTGGTTTCAATCGGATCCAGTGGACCAACAGGCTAGTTGGTCCCAACTGTTCCATCTGACCAACAGGCTAGTTGGTCAAACCATTCCATCGGACCAATAGGCCAGTTGGTCCAACTGGTGCATTGGACCAACAGGCCAGTTGGTCCAATTAATCCATCGGACCAACACGCCAGTTCGTCCAACCAGTCCATTGGACCAACAGGCCAGTTGGTCCAACCGGTCAACTGGACCAACAGGCCAGTTCGTCCAACCCGTCCCCTGGACCAACGGGCCAGTTGGTCCAACCGGTCCCTAGACCAACAGGCCAGTTGGTCCAACCGGTCCAGTGGACCAAGAAGCCAAATGGGTCCAACCGATGTCCACCGACCAACAGCCAGTTGGTCCCACGGTTCCAATGGCCCAACAGACCAGTTGGTCCAACCCGTCCATTGGACCAATAGGCCAGAGGGGTCCAACCGTCCAATGGACCAACAGGCCAGTTGGTCCAACCGTTCCATCGGACCAACTAGCAAGTTGGTCCAACTGGTCCATCGGACCAACAGGCCAGTTGGTCCATCGGTCCAGTGGACCCACAGGTTAGTTGGTCCAACGGGTCCATTGGACCAACAGCCAGTTTGGTCCAACCGGTCCGTGGACCAACACTCCAGTTGGTCCAACCCTGTCTATTGGACAAACAGGCCAGTTGCTCCAACCGGTCCACTGGACCAACAGGCCTGTTTGTCGAACCGGTCTATTGGACCAAATA
>CANJKZ010001176.1:0-71228 GCA_947471745.1 Closterium sp. Naga37s-1 | reverse complement strand
GCCTGCTGGTCCAATGGACTGGTTGGACCAACTGGCCTGTTGGTCAAATGGACCGGTTGGACCAACTAGCCTGTTGGTCCAGTGGACTGGTTGGACCAACTGGCCTCTTGGTCCAATGGAAGCGGGTTGGACCAACTGGCCTGTTGGTCCAGTGGACCGATTGGACCAACAGGCTATGCCCATTGGACCAACTGGCCTGTTGGTCCAGTGGACCGATTGGACCAACTGGCTTGTTGGTCCAATGGACCCGTTGGACCAAGGTGGCCTATTGGTCCAATGGACCGGTTGGACCAACTGGCCTGCTGGTCCAATGGAAGTGGTTGGACCAACTGGCCTCTTGGTCCAATGGACCCGTTGGACCAAGTGGCCTGTTGGTTCAATGGACCGGTTGGACCAGCTGGCCTGTTGGTCCAATGGACCGGTTGCACCAACTGGCCTGTTGGTCCAATGGACCGGTAAGTCCAACTGGCCTGTTGGTCCAATGCCGGTTGGACCAACTGGCCTGTTGGTCTGCTGGACAGGTTGGACCAACTGGCCTGTTGGTCCAATGGACCGGTTGGACCAACTGGCATGTTGGTCCAATGGACCGACTGGACCAACTGGCCTGTTGGTTCAATGGACTGGTTGGAACAACTGGCCTGTTGGTCCTGTGGACCGATTGGACCAACTGGCCTGCCCATTGGACCAACTGGCCTGTTGGTCCAGTGGACCGATTGGACCAACTGGCTTGTTGGTCCAATGGACCCGTTGGACCAAGTGGCCTGTTGGTCCAGTGGACCGGTTGGACCAACTGGCCTGCTGGTCCAATGGACTGGTTGGACCAACTGGCCTGTTGGTCAAATGGACCGGTTGGACCAACTGGCTTGTTGGTCCAGTGGACTGGTTGGACCAACTGGCCTCTTGATCCAATGGACCGGTTGGACCAACTGGCCTGTGGTCCAGTGGACCGATTGGACCAACTGGCCTGCCCATTGGACCAACTGGCCTGTTGGTCCAGTGGACCGATTGGACCAACTGGCTTGTTGGTCCAATGGACCCGTTGGACCAAGTGGCCTGTTGGTCCAGTGGACCGGTTGGACCAACTGGCCTGCTGGTCCAATGAACTGGTTGGACCATCTGGCCTGTTGGTCAAATGGACCGGTTGACCAACTGGCCTGTTGGTCCAGTGGACTGGTTGGACCAACTGGCCTCTTGGTCCAATGGACCGGTTGGACCAATTGGCCTGTTGGTCCAGTGGACCGATTGGACCAACTGGCCTGCCCATTGGACCAACTGGCCTGTTGGTCCAGTGGACCGATTGGACCAACTGGCTTGTTGGTCCAATGGACCCGTTTGTTGAGTGATGCTACCATTCGCATTCACGTCTGTCTGCCTCCCATTATATGTTCGTGCGTTGCATGCGTGTTGTGAGTGTGTGCAAGAATTTGTGTTTTGTGCGGTTTGGTTTTTCTGAGTGTGTGTGTGAATGTTATTTGGCTTGATCAGATATCTGAAGTGACTCCTCTGCTCAAGAGCTTTCCGAGGAACCAAGTATCGCTTCAATCGGAGCACGAACTAGAAAGTTACGAACGTTGGAGTTCGTATGCTTTTGATATTTGGTTGTGGTGACTATGGGAAGTTGTGGGGTTGACTCAATATGGGGTACAGACTTTTGGGGGTTGGGAAATTCGTCTTTTCTACTGTAGTTGCTGCCAAATGGTTGGGAGAAACCAAACCAGGTTGGCAAGTGTGGCCAAGTTGGGTTGAGGTGGATTGTGGAGGTTGGGATAGTGACAAAGGTCAAAGTTGGGTTGCCTATGGGGAAGGGAATTGTATGGCATGGGGTTTCCTTGGTTGGGGACTCTCTTGGGACCTTCCCTCTCGTCCTCCTCATCCCCTCCTACCTGGTTCTATTGCTACTCTAACTTTCTTGTGTGAACTTGTGAGATCATTGTGATTGAGTTACGTTTTCTATGGCAGCATACCCCCTAGTGCGCCGAAGTTCATAACTCGAGTTATACTCCATATTCTGATACTATTCAAATTGGGAAAGATAGCCACGGTCAAGGGCTACAACATACTCGAGTTTGAAAGAATTCTAACAGTGGACCTTTCGTCGACGACGTTTCTTGTGACGACGACTTTTCTGTCCAGAATTGTAGTTGACGATTTTGAGATATTTCAGCCCCTAATCTTCATAGACTCCGTCCTTAATCTCTAACAAGTGGTATCAGAGCTGATTAAGGACCTTGTGGGGAGTCTACTGAAGTGTGAAGACCCTCCTAGACCCACCATGGCCTGTGGGCGTGCCTAAGTGGAGTTCTGGAGGTTGGATGTGACTTCCGCTAAGGGGAAACTCTGCCGAAATTTCGCTGGCGCTGACACTTGTGAAGATTGTGTGGATCTACATTGTGACCAGCAAAAGGGGGAGCTGAAACCTCTGATTGGGAGCAGAGGAGATGAATCAAGGGAGTGGAGATGCAGCTGAGAAGAGGAGTGAGCCGCCACCATCCAAGATTGAAGCTTTGGATGGCTCCAACTATGAGGAATGGAGCGGGCGGATGCGGAGCGCCTTCAAGCGCTACAAGCTGCTGAAAATTGCAATGGGAGAGGAGAAGATGCCGGGGGAAGGAGATGCCCGCGATCGGTGGATTGAGAAGAGCGCGGTGCTGTACGACCTCATCCTCCAATCGGTCAACAACGACATGTTCCAGCACATCAAGGATTTGGTGGAGTTGGATGATTCCGGACCGAAGGCATGGAAGCTGCTACGCGACGTGATTCAGCCCAACACGCTGCCGATGGTGATTGTGTTGGAGAAGGAGTTGGCTGCCCTCTCCATGAAACCGGGAGATGATGTGAAACCGGTCCTTGACAAGATCAAGGACACCTATGCGAGGATGGCAGCGGCGGGCAGCGAAGTGTCGCAGATGCAACAGTGCACCAAGATCATCTCGGTGCTCGACAACTCGTGGGACAACCTCATCCCCACCCTCAACGTTCAGCAGGACAAATGGACGCCTGAGTGGCTACGGCAGCAGATTCTGCAGGAGGACTTCCGCAGACGCCACACGGGAGGTGGTGCTGCCAACAAAACTGCTGAGGGGTATGGAGCTGCAGGAGGCAGCAGAGGAAGAGGGGGAGGGAGAGGCCGAGGCCGTGGGAGAGGCTTTGGCAGAGGGAGAGGCCGAGGTGACTACAATGAGGGGCATGGGAGCTCTGGTGGCAGGGGGGAGCACCCGAATGGAGGGTGCGTGCTGGTACTGCAAGAAGGCTGGACACCCGTGGTTTAAGTGTTTCAGCCGGCCTGAGGGATGGGCCCCTCCAGGCATGAAGCCGCCAAGTGGTGAACGTGCACGCGGTGGCGCTGTGCAAGGTTCAGGTGCACAAGGTGATGGTGCACAAGGTAAAGCCGACCCTGGGATGTTCCTCATGGTTGAGGATGTGCAAGGGAGTGGGGGTGATGTGGGTTCAGTTGGGAAGGTTGTGATGCACCCCCTCACTCACTGGGTGATCGATTCAGGTTGCACGAGTCATATGACCCCACGGGCAGATTTGCTTGATGAGGTAAAACCTCCTGGGAAGATCAAGTTTGTGGCTGCCGCTTCAGGTGCTTTGCTCCCTGTGATTGGTGTTGGGAATGCCAAGGTGATGGGAGCCAATGGAGAGCTTGTGGGGCTTGGGAATGTGCTGTTGGTTGAAGGTTTGTCCGCTAACCTTCTTTCTGTGCGCCGGCTGCAGAAGAGCAAGGCTGAAGTTACCTTCGGCCCAACCAGCTGCTGTGCAAAGCTTGGGAAGTTGCTGCTGTGGAACTTGGAGGAGAAGAGCAGCTGCATCAAGGACTTGTGGCAGCTGCCCATCATCCCTTGGAAGGGGAAACCACCAGCAACGGCAAAGGCAGCGGCAGCGGCTAAAGCAACTGCGGGAGGAGAGGAGACTGCACCAACTGCTGGGGCCCTGGATGCAGTCAAGAAGGTGCAGCAGCCACAACAGCCACATGGTGAGGTGCTTGCTGGTGTGGATGCGACAGCTGCATGGGCAAAGGCTTCATTTGGGAGTGGTGAGGCTGATTGGGAGACGTGGCATGAGAGGCTGTGCCATGTGAACATTCCTATGCTGCAGAAGTTGGTAAAGGATGGGTGCTTGAAGGGGCTGGAGGTGAAGGGGGGAGCAAAGGAGATTGGGAGCTGCCCTACCTGCCTTGAGACCAAATTCACGAAGTTTCCCTTCAGCAGCAGCACAAGACCAGCCAAGGCACCACTTGAACTAGTGCACATGGATGTGGTGGGCCCCACGAGGGCCCTTTCTCTCTCGGGGCAGCCGCTACTTCTTGACGATTGTGGACGACCACACGCGTGCGGTGTGGGTGTACCCTCTCAAGACTAAGGGGGAGGTGGCAGCGGCTGTTCTTAAGGAGTGGATGCCGAGAGCACAAAGGGAAAGCGGACACAAGGTGAAGGTGATCCGCACTGACAACGGAGGAGAGTTCATCGGCGCTGATTTTGAGAAGGAGCTGACGCGGAAGGGGATCCAGCATCAGCTCACAGTGCCTTACAACCCTCAGCAGAATGGCGTGGCTGAGCGGTTCAACCGGACCCTGCAGGAAGGTGCTCGCACTCTCCTTGGGCGTGCAGGGCTGCCGGATCCGTTTTGGGTGACAGCACTGCGGCAGGTCGTTGTTGTGAAGAACAGGGTGCTGGCGACTGTGGGGGACAAGCAGTGGGTCCCCTACACCAAGTGGTATGGGATTGCACCAGCTGTGAACATGCTGAGAGCCTTTGGGTGCATGGTGGTGTTTCATGTGCCTAAGGAGAAGAGGGGAAAACTGGAAGCTTCTGGGA
This sequence comes from Closterium sp. Naga37s-1, assembly GCA_947471745.1. Classification (NCBI taxonomy): domain Eukaryota; kingdom Viridiplantae; phylum Streptophyta; class Zygnematophyceae; order Desmidiales; family Closteriaceae; genus Closterium; species Closterium sp. Naga37s-1. The sequence continues at coordinate 66,408 of CANJKZ010001176.1, read as the reverse complement.
GATGGGGTGTGCACTTGGGGCTTGCTAAGGATCACAAGGGCTGGCTGATTTGGGACTTGACCAGCCAGAAGCTGACTGTGTCAAGGGATGTGAAGTTCCTTGAGTCCTTGTACTACAAGGAGTGGAAGCAGCAGCAGCAGCAGAAGCTTCCAACGACACCGCTAATTGTAGAGGCCGATGAGGTGCAGCGGCCTTCAAGGCAAGTGGAGGTTTCTGTCTCTGAGAATGAGATCTCTGGGGTGACAGAGGATGGGGGAGAACCTGAGGTGGAGGAGCAGCAGCAGCAGCAACAGCAGCAGCAGCCGCAGCAGCAGGAGGACCAAGGTGCTCCACAAGGTGCCGGACGTACGGCTGACCGTCCTAGGAGGGATGTGCGCCCTCCTAACAGGCTGACCTATGCAAGCCGTGGCAAGCCAAAGGTGGTAAGGGCTGGGAGTGTGGCTGAGCAGTGTGATGAGGATGAGATAGCACACTGCTACTGGGCAGCCGTCCCTGAGCCCAAGACGCTAGCTGAGGCATTGAGCGGGCCCGATGCTGAAAAGTGGAAGCAGAGTGTGAAGGAGGAGTATGATTCTCTGCTAGAGAATGAGACGTGGGAGCTGTGTGAGCTGCCACCTGGGAAGAAGGCCATTTCTTCCAAGCTGATTTTCAGGTACAAGTACGGACCTGATGGGGCGCTGACCCGCTACAAGTCAAGGCTTGTGGCTAAGGGGTTTCAGCAGACAAAGGGAAAGGACTTCAACGAGCTCTATGCTCCTGTGGGGAAAGGCACAACACTTCGGGTGTCATTGGCAATGGCAGCATACCGTGGATGGCGGGTGAAGCAGATGGACATCACCACCGCCTTCCTCAATGGGATCATTCTGGAGGAGCTGTACATGTTACAGCCTGAGGGTTTGGATGATGGGAGCGGCAGGGTGTGCAGGCTGAAGAAGGCCATCTATGGCTTGAAGCAGGCTCCTCGTGCATGGTACCACAAGTTAGAGGAGACTCTGCTGGCTGGGGGTTTCAAGAAGAGTGAGTGTGATCACAGCTTGTTCCTGCTGCAGGAGAAGGAGCAGTTTCTCATGCTCCTAGTGTATGTGGATGACATCCTGCTCTTCTTTGAGTCGTCTGCAATGATTGAGCATGTGGAGGAGATGCTGGAGATGCAGTTTAAGTGCTCCAAGATGGGAGATGTGAAGTACTATTTGGGCATGCATGTGGAGAGGGACCTTGACAAGGGAGTGTTGAGGTTGCACCAGAGAAAGTATTGTGAGGGGCTGGCTGAGAAGTATGGGCTGCAAGATGGAGGAAAGCCAGCCACCCCACTGCCTTCGGGGTTCACTGTGGAGCCCTGTGCTGAAGAGGAGGTGGTGGGTGAGAGTGACAGGAAGCTGTTTCATTCCATGGTGGGGGGCACTCAATTATGCGGCTAACCACACGCGGCCTGACATTGCCTTTGCTACATCCAGGCTTGCAAGTGTGGTTTCACGCCCCAGTCATGAGCAGCTGGAAGCGGCCAAGAGGTTGGTCCGCTATGTGAGCGCTACGGCATTAGTGGGCTTGGAGTACAGTGCTGTGCGACAGAGGCTGCAGAGGGGTGCAGCTGATTTGGGCAAGGGGGAGATGCTCGTGACCTGCTACACCGACGCTAGCTTCAACTCTGTGAAGGCGGATGGCACCAGCATTGGAGGCTATGTGTGCCTGTTTGGAGGTGGTGCAGTGAGCTGGCGCAGCAAGAAGAAGAACGAGGTGGGGCAGTCCTCGTGTGAGACAGAGTACATGGCTCTGCATCATGGGGCAAAAGAGGTGGTGTGGCTGAGGCGTTTGTTGGAGGAGATCGGAGTGTGCCAAAAGGAGCCAACTGTGATTTTCTGTGACAACGAGTCGGCTGTGAAGCTTGCTAAGAATGCTTGCCTTCATGGGCTGACGAAGCACATCAGGCCTAAGTGGCATTGGGTGAGGAGGCTCCTGGACAAGGAGGTGCGGCTGGAGATTGTGAAGACCCATCAGCAGGCGGCTGACATTCTCACCAAGCGCCTGGCTGAATCTGAGCATTGGAAGGGCATGAAGCTTGCTGGGATGAGTGTGCATTGAGGATGCATGCTTGAGCTATGGCATGTGGGATGATGGTTGGCAGCCAGAGGGGGAGTTTGTTGAGTGATGCTACCATTCGCATTCACGTCTGTCTGCCTCCCATTATATGTTCGTGCGTTGCATGCGTGTTGTGAGTGTGTGCAAGAATTTGTGTTTTGTGCGGTTTGGTTTTTCTGAGTGTGTGTGTGAATGTTATTTGGCTTGATCAGATATCTGAAGTGACTCCTCTGCTCAAGAGCTTTCCGAGGAACCAAGTATCGCTTCAATCGGAGCACGAACTAGAAAGTTACGAATGTTGGAGTTCGTATGCTTTTGATATTTGGTTGTGGTGACTATGGGAAGTTGTGGGGTTGACTCAATATGGGGTACAGACTTTGGGGGGTTGGGAAATTCGTCTTTTCTACTGTAGTTGCTGCCAAATGGTTGGGAGAAACCAAACCAGGTTGGCAAGTGTGGCCAAGTTGGGTTGAGGTGGATTGTGGAGGTTGGGATAGTGACAAAGGTCAAAGTTGGGTTGCCTATGGGGAAGGGAATTGTATGGCATGGGGTTTCCTTGGTTGGGGACTCTCTTGGGACCTTCCCTCTCGTCCTCCTCATCCCCTCCTACCTGGTTCTATTGCTACTCTAACTTTCTTGTGTGAACTTGTGAGATCATTGTGATTGAGTTACGTTTTCTATGGCAGCATACCCCCTAGTGCGCCGAAGTTCATAACTCGAGTTATACTCCATATTCTGATACTATTCAAATTGGGAAAGATAGCCACGGTCAAGGGCTACAACATACTCGAGTTTGAAAGAATTCTAACAGTGGACCTTTCGTCGACGACGTTTCTTGTGACGACGACTTTTCTGTCCAGAATTGTAGTTGACGATTTTGAGATATTTCAGCCCCTAATCTTCATAGACTCCGTCCTTAATCTCTAACACCGTTGGACCAAGTGGCCTGTTGGTCCAATGGACCGGTTGGACCAACTGGCCTGCTGGTCCAATGGAGTGGTTGGACCAACTGGCCTCTTTGTCCAATGGACCCGTTGGACCAAGTGGCCTGTTGGTTCAATGGACCGGTTGGACCAGCTGGCCTGTTGGTCCAATGGACCGGTTGCACCAACTGGCCTGTTGGTCCAATGGACCGGTTGGTCCAACTGGCTTGTTGGTTCAATGCCGGTTGGACCAACTGGCCTGTTGGTCTGCTGGACAGGTTGGACCAACTGGCCTGTTGGTCCAGTCGACTGGTTGGACCAACTGGCATGTTGGTCCACTGGACCGATTGAACCAACAGGCCTATTGGTCCAGTGGACCGGCTGAACCAACTAACCTGTTGGTCCAGTGGACCGGCTGGACCAACTAACCTGTTGGTCCAATGGACCAGTTGGACCAACTGGCCTGTTGGTCCAATGGACCGGTTGGACCAACTGGCCTGCCCATTGGACCAACTGGCCTGTTGGTCCAGTGGACCGATAGGACCAACTGGCCTGTTGGTCCAATGGACCCATTGGACCAACTGGCCTGTTGGTCCAATGGACCGATTGGACCAACTGGCCTGCTGGTCCAACCGGTCCATTGGACCAACTGGCCTGTTGGTCCAGTGGACCGATTGGACCAACTGGCTTGTTGGTCGAATGGACCCGTTGGACCAAGTGGCCTGTTGGTCCAGTGGACCGGTTGGACCAACTGGCCTGCTGGTCCAATGGACTGGTTGGACCAACTGGCGTGTTGGTCAAATGGACCGGTTGGACCAACTGGCCTGTTGGTCCAGTGGACTGGTTGGACCAACTAGCCTCTTGGTCCAATGGACCGGTTGGACCAACTGGCCTGTTGGTCTAGTGGCCGATTGGACCAACTGGCCTGCCGATTGGACCAACTGGCCTGTTGGTCCAGTGGACCGATTGGACCAACTGGCTTGTTGGTCCAATGGGACCCGTTGAACCAACTGGCCTGTTGGTCCAATGGACTGGTTGGACCAACTGGCTAGTTGGCCCAGTGGACTGGTTGGACCAACTGGCTTGTTGGCCCAGTGGACAGGTGGACCAACTAGCTTGTTGGTCTAGTGGACCGACTGGCGTGTTGGTCCACTGGACAGGTTGGACCAACTGGCCTGTTGGTCCACTGTACCTTTTGGCCCAACTCGCCTGTTGGCCTAATGGACTGGTTGGACCAACAGGCCTGTTGGTTCATTGGACCCATTGGACCAACTGGCCTGTATGCCCAATGGACCGGTTGGATCATTTGGCCTGTTGGTCCACTGGACCGGTTGGACCAACTGGCATGTTGGTCAAATGGACCGGTTGGACCAACAGGTCTATTTGGTCCAATAGACCGGTTCGACCAACAGGCCTGTTGGTCCAGTGGACCGGTTGGACCAACTGGCCTGTTTGTCCAATAGACAGGTTGGACCAACTGGAGTGTTGGTCCACTGGACCGATTGAACCAAATGGCCTATTGGTCCACTGGACCGATTGTACCAACTGGGCTATTGGTCCAATGAGCCGATTTAAACAACTGGCCTGTTGGTCCAGTGGACCGGTTGGACAAACTGGCCTGTTGGTCCAATGGACCCGTTGGACCAACTAACATGTTGGTCCACTGGACCGGTTGGACCAACTGGCCTGTTGGCCCAGTGGACAGTTGGACCAACTGGCCTGTTGGTCTAGTGGACTGTCTGGCGTGTTGGGCCACTGGACAGATTGGACCAACTGGACTGTTGGTCTAGTGGACCGATTCGACCAATAGGCCTATTGGTCCAAAGGACCTTTTGGACAAACAAACATGTTGGCCCAATGGACTGGTTGCACCAACTGGCCTGTTGGTCCAATGGACCGGTTGGACCATTTGGCCCGTTGGTCCACTGGACCGGTTGGACCAATTGGCGTGTTGGTTTAGTGGACCGATTGGACCAACTGGCTTGTTGGTCCACTGGACCGATTGAACCAACAGGCCTATTGGTCCAGTGGACCGATTGAACGAACTGGCCTGTTGATCCAGTGGACCGGCTGAACCAACTAACCTGTTGGTCCAGTGGACCGGCTGGACCAACTAACCTGTTGGTCCAATGGACCGGTTGGACCAACTGGCCTGTTGGTCCAATGGACCGGTTGGACCAACTGGCCTGCCCATTGGACCAACTGGCCTGTTGGTCCAGTGGACCGGTTGGACGAACTGGCCTGTTGGTCCAATGGACTGGTTTGACCAACTGGCCTGTTGGTCCAATGGACTGGTTGGACCAATTGGCCTGCTGGTCCAATGGACCGGTTCGACCAACTGGCTTGTTGGTCAAATCGACCGGTTGGACCAACTGGCCTGTTGGTCCAGTGGACCGGTTGGACCAACTGGCCTGTAGGTCCAATGGACCGGTTTGACAAACTGGCCTCTTGGTCAAACAGACACATTGGACCAAATGGCCTGTTGGTCCAATGGACCTGTTGGACCAACTGGCTAGATGGACTGTTGGCCCAGCGGACAGGTGGACCAACTGGCCTGTTAATCTAGTGGACTGACTGGCGTGTTGGTCCACTGGACCGATTGGACCAACTGGCCTGTTAGTCCAATGGACCTTTTGGACCATCTGGCCTGTTGGCCCAATGGACTAGTCGGACCAACTGGCTTGTTGGTCCACTGGACTGGTTCGACCAAATGGTTTGTTGGTTCAGTGGAGACCAACTAGCATGTTGGTCCAATGGACCAGTTGGTCCAAGTGGCATGTTGGTCCAATGCCGGTTGGACCAACTGGCTAGTTGGTCCAATGGTGACTGGTTGGACAACCTAGCCTTTTGGTCCACTGGATCGGTAGGACCAACTGACCTGTTGGTCCTGTGGACCGGTTGGATCAATTGGCGTGTTGGTCGAATTGACCCGTTGAACCAACTGGCCTGTTGGTCCAATGGACTGGTTGGACCAATTGGCTAGTTGGCCCAGTGGACTGGTTGGACCAACTGGCGTGTTGGCCCAGTGGACAGGTGGACCAACTAGCTTGTTGGTCTAGTGGACCGACTGGCGTGTTGGTCCACTGGACAGGTTGGACCAACTAGAGTGTTGGTCAAATGGACCGGTTGGACCAACAGGTCTATTTAGTCCAATAGACCGGTTCGACCAACAGGCCTGTTGGTCCAGTGGACCGGTTGGACCAACTGGCCTGTTGGTCCAATGGACCCGTTGGACCAACTAACCTGTTGGTCCACTGGACCGATTGGACCAACTGGCCTGTTGGTCCGTTGGACCAACTAACCTGTTGGTCCACTGGACCGGTTGGACCAACTGGCCTGTTTGTCCAATAGACAGGTTGGACCAACTGGAGTGTTGGTCCACTGGACCGATTGAACCAAGTGGCCTATTGGTCCACTGGACCGATTGAACCAACTAGGCTATTGGTCCAATGAGCCGATTTAAACAACTGGCCTGTTGGTCCAGTGGACCGGTTGGACAAACTGGCCTGTTGGTCCAATGGACCCGTTGGACCAACTAACCTGTTGGTCCACTGGACCGATTGGACCAACTGGCCTGTTGGTCCGATGGACCAGTTGGACCAACTTGCTAGTTAGTCCGATGGAACGGTTGGACCAACTGGCCTGTTGGTCCATTGGACCGGTTGGACCCTCTGGCCTATTGGTCCAATGGACGGGTTGGACCAACTGGTCTGTTGGCCCATTGGAACCGTTGGACCAACTGGCCTGTTGGTCCGGTGGACCGGTTGGACCATTTGGCTTCTTGGTCCACTGGACCGGTTGGACCAACTGGCCTGTTGGTCTAGTGGACCGGTTGGACCAACTGGCCCGTTGGTCCAGTGGACGGGTTGGACGAACTGGCCTGTTGGTCCAGTTGACCGGTTGGACCAACTGGCCTGTTGGTCCAATGGACTGGTTGGACGAACTGGCGTGTTGGTCCGATGGATTAATTGGACCAACTGGCCTGTTGGTCCAATGCACCGGTTGGACCAACTGGCCTATTGGTCCGATGGAATGGTTTGACCAACTAGCCTGTTGGTCAGATGGAACAGTTGGACCAACTAGCCTGTTGGTCCACTGGACCGATTGAACCAACTGGCCCGTTGGTCCAATGGACCGGTTGGACAATTTAGCCTGTTGGTCCAATGGACCCGTTGGACCAACTGACCTGTTGGTCTAATGGACCGGTTGGATCAACTGGCCTGTTGGTCCAGTGGACTAGTTGGACCAACTGACCTGTTGGTCTAATGGACCGGTTGGACCAACTGGCCTGTTGGTCCAGTGGACCGATTGGACCAAGTGGCCTGCCCATTGGACCAACTGGCCTGTTGGTCCAGTGGACCGGTTGGACCAACTGGCCTGCTGGTCCAATGGACCGGTTGGACCAACTGGCCTGCAGGTCCAATGGACCGGTTGGACAAACTGGCCTGTTGGTCCAATGGACCGGTTGGACGAACTGGCCTGTTGGTCCAATGGACCGGTTGGACCAACTGGCCTGTTGGTCCAATGGACCGGTTGGACCAATTGGCCTGTTGGTCCAATCAACCGGTTGGACCAACTGGCCTGTTGGTCAAATGGACCGGTTGGACCAACTGGCCTGTTGGTCCAGTGAACCGGTTGGACCAACTGGCCTGTTGGTCCAATGGACTGGTTGGACCAACTGGCCTCTTGGTCCAATGGACCGGTTGGACCAACTGGCCTGTTGGTCCAGTGGACCGATTGGACCAACTGGCCTGCCCATTGGACCAACTGGCCTGTTGGTCCAGTGGACCGATTGGACCAACTGGCTTGTTGGTCCAATGGACCCGTTGGACCAAGTGGCCTGTTGGTCCAGTGGACCGGTTGGACCAACTGGACTGCTGGTCCAATGGACTGGTTGGACCAACTGGCCTGTTGGTCCAATGGACCGGTTGCACCAACTGGCCTGCTGGTCCAATGGACCGGTTGGACCAACTGGCCTGCTGGTCCAATGGACCGGTTGGACCAACTGGCCTGCTGGTCCAATGGACCGGTTGGACGAACTGGCCTGTTGGTCTAAAGGAACGGTTGGACCACATGGCCTGCTGGTCCAATGGACTGGTTGGACCAGCTGGGTTGGACCAACTGGCCTGTTGGTCCAGTGGACCGATTAGACCAACTGGCCTGCCCATTGGACCAACTGGCCTGTTGGTCCAGTGGACCGATTGGACCAATTGGCTAGTTGGTCCAATGGACCCGTTGGACCAACTGGCCTGTTGGTCCAGTGGAACGGTTGGACCAACTGGCCAGTTGGTCCAGTGGACCGGCTGGACCAACTAACCTATTGGTCCAATGGACCGGTTGGACCAACTGGCCTGTTGGTCCAATGGACCGGTTGGACGAACTGGCATGTTGGTCCAATGGACTGGTTTGACCAACTGGCATGTTGGTCCAATGGACCGGTTGGACCAATTGGCCTGCTGGTCCAATGGACCGGTTCGACCAACTGGCCTGTTGGTCCAGTGGACCGGTTGGACCAACTGGCCTGTTGGTCCAATGGACCGGTTGGACCAACTGACCTGTTGGTCCAATGGACCGGTTGGACCAACTTGCCTGTTGGTCAAATGGACCTGTTGGACCAACTGGCCTGTTGGTCCAGTGGACCGGTTGGACCAACTGGCCTGTTGGTCCAATGGACCGGTTGGACCAACTGGCCTGTTTGTCCAGTGGCCCGATTGGACCAACTGGCCTGCCCATTGGATCAACTGGCCTGTTGGTCCAGTGGACCGGTTGGACCAACTGGCCTGTTTGTCCAATGGACCGGTTGGACGAACTGGCCTGTTGGTCCAGTGGACAGATTGGACCAACTGGCCTGCCCATTGGACCAACTGGCCTGTTGGTCAAGTGGACCGGTTGGACCAACTGGCCTGCTGGTCCAATGGACTGGTTGGACCAACTGGCTTGTTGGTCCAATGGACCGGTTGGACCAACTGGCCTGTTGGTTCAATGGATTGGTTGGACCAGCTGGCCTGTTGGTCCAATGGTCCGGTTGCACCAACTGGCCTGTTGGTCCAATGGACCGGTTGGTCCAACTGGCCTGTTGGTCCAATGCCGGTTGGACCAACTGGCCTGTTGGTCTGCTGGACAGGTTGGACCAACTAGCCTGTTGGTCCAGTCGACCGGTTGGACCAACTGGCATGTTGGTCCTCTGGACCGATTGAACCAACAGGCCTATTGGTCCAGTGGACCGGCTGAACCAACTAACCTGTTGGTCCAGTGGACCGGCTGGACCAACTAACCTGTTGGTCCAATGGACCAGTTGGACCAACTGGCCTGTTGGTCCAATGGACCGGTTGGACCAACTGGCCTGCCCATTGGACCAACTGGCCTGTTGGTCCAGTGGACCGATTGGACCAACTGGCTTGTTGGTCCAATGGACCCGTTGGACCAAGTGGCCTGTTGGTCGAGTGGACCGGTTGGACCAACTGGCCTGCTGGTCCAATGGACTGGTTGGACCAACTGGCCTCTTGGTCCAATGGACCAGTTGGACCAACTGGCCTGTTGGTTTAATGGACCGGTTGGACCAGCTGGCCTGTTGGTCCAATGGACCGGTTGCACCAACTGGCGTGTTGGTCCAATGGACCGGTTGGTCCAACTGGCCTGTTGGTCCAATGCCGGTTGGACCAACTGGCCTGTTGGTCTGCTGGACAGGTTGGACCAACTGGCCTGTTGGTCTAGTGGACCGGTTGGACCAACTGGCATTTTGGTCCACTGGACCGATTGAACCGACAGGCCTATTGGTCCAGTGGACCGGCTGAACCAACTAACCTGTTGGTCCAGTGGACCGGCTGGACCAACTAACCTGTTGGTCCAATGGACCGGTTGGACCAACTGGCCTGTTGGTCCAATGGACCGGTTGGACCAACTAGCCTGCCCATTGGACAAACTGGCCTGTTGGTCCAGTGGACCGATAGGACCAACTGGCCTGTTGGTCCAATGGACCCATTGGACCAACTGGCCTGTTGGTTTAGTGGACCGATTGGACCAACTGGCCTGCTGGTCCAATGGACCGGTTGGACCAGCTGGCCTGTTGGTCAAAAGGACCGGTTAGACCAACTGGCCTGTTGGTCCAGTGGACCGGTTGGACCAACTGGCATGGTGGTCCAATGGACCGGTTGGACCAACTGGCCTTTTGGTCCACTGGACCGATTGGACCAATTGGCCTGCCCATTGGACCAACTGGCCTGTTGGTCCAGTGGACCGGTTGGACCAACTGGCCTGCTGGTCCAATGGACCGGTTGGACCAATTGGCCTGTTGGTCAAATGGACCGGTTGGACCAACTTGCCTGTTGGTCTAGTGGACCTGTTGGACCAACTGGCCTGCTGGTCCAATGGACCGGTTGGACCAACTGGCCTGCTGGTCCAATGGACCAGTTGGACGAACGGCATGTTGGTCCAATGGACTGGTTGGACCAACTGGCCTGTTGGTCCAATGGACCGGTTGGACCAACTGGCCTGTTGGTCCAATGGACCGGTTGGACCAACTGGCCTGTTGGTCCACTGGACCGGTTGGACAAACTGGCCTGTTTGTCCAATAGACAGGTTGGACCAACTGGAGTGTTGGTCCACTGGACCGATTGAACCAACAGGCCTATTGGTCCAGTGGACCGGCTGAACCAACTAACCTGTTGGTCCAGTGGACCTTTTGGACCATCTGGCCTGTTGGCCCAATGGACTAGTCGGACCAACTGGCTTGTTGGTCCACTGGACCGGTTCGACCACATGGTTTGTTGGTTCAGTGGACCGGTTGGACCAACTAGCATGTTGGTCCAATGGACCAGTTGGTCCAAGTGGCATGTTGGTCCAATGCCGGTTGGACCAACTGGCTAGTTGGTCCAATGGTGACTGGTTGGACAACCTAGCCTTTTGGTCCACTCGATCGGTAGGACCAACTGACCTGTTGGTCCTGTGGACCGGTTGGATCAATTGGCGTGTTGGTCCAATGGACCAGTTCGACAAAATGGCATGTTGGTCAAATGGACCCGTTGGACCAACTGGCCTGTTGGTCCAATGGACTGGTTGGACCAACTGGCTAGTTGGCCCAGTGGACTGGTTGGACCAACTGGCGTGTTGGCCCAGTGGACAGGTGGACCAACTAGCTTGTTGGTCTAGTGGACCGATTGGCGTGTTGGTCCACTGGATAGGTTGGACCAACTGGCCTGTTGGTCCATTGTACCTTTTGGCCCAACTCGCCTGTTGGCCTAATGGACTGGTTGGACCAACAGGCCTGTTGGTTCATTGGACCCATTGGACCAACTGGCCTGTATGTCCAATGGACCGGTTGGACCATTTGGCCTGTTGGTCCACTGGACCGGTTGGACCAACTGGCATGTTGGTCAAATGGACCGGTTGGACCAACAGGTCTATTTGGTCCAATAGACCGGTTCGACCAACAGGCCTGTTGGTCCAGTGGACCGGTTGGACCAACTGGCCTGTTTGTCCAATAGACAGGTTGGACCAACTGGAGTGTTGGTCCACTGGACCGATTGAACCAAATGGCCTATTGGTCCACTGGACCGATTGAACCAACTGGGCTATTGGTCCAATGAGCCGATTTAAACAACTGGCCTGTTGGTCTAGTGGACTGGTTGGACCAACTGGCCTGCTGGTCCAATGGACTGGTTGGACCAATTGGCTTGTTGGTCCAATGGACCGGTTGGACCAACTGGCCTGTTGGTTCAATGGACCGGTTGGACCAGCTGGCCTGTTGGTCCAATGGACCGGTTGCACCAACTGGCCTGTTGGTCCAATGGACTGGTTGGTCCAACTGGCCTGTTGGTCCAATGCCGGTTGGACCAACTGGCCTGTTGGTCTGCTGGACAGGTTGGACCAACTGTCCAACCGGTCCATTGGACCTACAGGCCAGTTGGTCCAACCGGTCCACTGGACCAACAGGCCAGTTGGTCCAACCGGTCGATTTGACCAACAAGCCAGTTGGTCGAACCGGTCCATTGGACCAGCAGGCCAATTGGTCCAACCAGTCCATTGGACCAACAGGCCAGTTGGTCAAACCAGTCCATTGGACCAACAGGCCAGTTCGTCCAACCGGTCCACTGGACCAAGAGGCCAGTTGGTCCAACCGGTCCATTGGACCAACAGGTTAGTTGGTCCAGCCGGTCCACTGGACCAACAGGTTAGTTGGTTCAGCCGGTCCACTGGATCAACAGGCCAGTTCGTTCAATCGGTCCACTGGACCAATAGGCCTGTTGGTTCAATCGGTCCAGTGGACCAACAAGCCAGTTGGTCCAATCGGTCCACTAAACCAACACGCCAATTGGTCCAACCGGTCAAGTGGACCAACGGGCCAAATGGTCCAACCGGTCCATTGGACCAACAGGCCAGTTGGTGCAACCAGTCCATTGGGCCAACATGTTTGTTTGTCCAAAAGGTCCTTTGGACCAATAGGCCTATTGGTCGAATCGGTCCACTAGACCAACAAGCCAGTTGGTCCAATCTGTCCAGTGGCCCAACACGCCAGACAGTCCACTAGACCAACAGGCTAGTTGGTCCACCTGTCCACTGGGCCAATAGGCCAGTTGGTCCAACCGGTCCAGTGGACCAACAGGTTAGTTGGTCCAACGGGTCCATTGGACCAACAGGCCAGTTTGTCCAACCGGTCCACTGGACCAACAGGCCAGTTGTTTAAATCGGCTCATTGGACCAATAGCCCAGTTGGTTCAATCGGTCCAGTGGACCAATAGGCCATTTGGTTCAATCGGTCCAGTGGACCAACACTCCAGTTGGTCCAACCTGTCTATTGGACAAACAGGCCAGTTGATTCAACCGGTCCACTGGACCAACAGGCCTGTTGGTCGAACCGGTCTATTGGACCAAGTTGACCTGTTGGTCCAACCGGTCCATTTGACCAACATGCCAGTTGGTCCAACCGGTCCAGTGGACCAACAGGCCAAATGGTCCAACCGGTCCATTGGACATACAGGCCAGTTGGTCCAATGGGTCCAATGAACCAACAGGCCTGTTGGTCCAACCAGTCCATTAGGCCAACAGGCGAGTTGGGCCAAAAGGTACAGTGGACCAACAGGCCAGTTGGTCCAACCTGTCCAGTGGACCAACACGCCAATCGGTCCACTAGACCAACAAGCTAGTTGGTCCACCTGTCCACTGGGCCAACACGCTAGTTGGTCCAACCAGTCCACTGGGCCAACTAGCCAGTTGGTCCAACCAGTCCATTGGACCAACAGGCCAGTTGGTTCAACGGGTCCATTTGACCAACATGCCATTTTGTCGAACTGGTCCATTGGACCAACACGCCAATTTATCCAACCGGTCCACAGGACCAACAGGTCAGTTGGTCCTACCGATCCAGTGGACCAAAAGGCTAGGTTGTCCAACCAGTCACCATTGGACCAACTAGCCAGTTGGTCCAACCGGCATTGGACCAACATGCCACTTGGACCAACTGGTCCATTGGACCAACATGCTAGTTGGTCAAACCGGTCCACTGAACCAACAAACCATTTGGTCGAACCGGTCCAGTGGACCAACAAGCCAGTTGGTCCGACTAGTCCATTGGGCCAACAGGCCAGATGGTCCAAAAGGTCCATTGGACTAACAGGCCAGTTGGTCCAATCGGTCCAGCGGACCAACACGCCAGTCGGTCCACTAGATTAACAGGCCAGTTGGTCCACCTGTCCGCTGGGCCAACAGTCCAACTAGCCAGTTGGTCCAACAGGTCCATTGGACCAACAGGCCATTTGGTCCAATGTGTGTGTTTGACCAACAGGCCAGTTTGTCCAACCGGTCCATTGGACCAACAGGCCAGTTGGTCCAACCGGTCGATTTGACCAACAAGCCAGTTGGTCGAACCGGTCCATTGGACCAGCAGGCCAATTGGTCCAACCAGTCCATTGGACCAACAGGCCAGTTGGTCAAACCAGTCCATTGGACCAACAGGCCAGTTCGTCCAACCGGTCCACTGGACCAACAGGCCAGTTGGTCCAATGGGCAGGCCAGTTGGTCCAACCGGTCCATTGGACCAACAGGCCAGTTGGTCCAACCGGTCCATTGGACCAACAGGTTAGTTGGTCCAGCCGGTCCAGTGGACCAACAGGTTAGTTGGTTCAGCCTGTCCACTGGATCATCAGGCCAGTTCGTTCAATCGGTCCACTGGACCAATAGGCCTGTTGGTTCAATCGGTCCAGTGGACCAACTTGCCAGTTGGTCCAACCGGTCCACTGGACCAACAGGCCAGTTGGTCCAACCTGTCCAGCAGACCAACAGGCCAGTTGGTCCAACCGGCATTGGACTAACAGGCCAGTTGGACCAACCGGTCCATTGGACCAACAGGCCAGTTGGTGCAACTGGTCCATTGGACCAACAGGCCAGCTGGTCCAACCGGTCCATAGAACCAACAGGCCAGTTGGTCCAACCGGTCCATTGGACCAACAGGCAAGTTGGTCCAATAAGTCCATTGGACCAGCATGCCAGTTGGTCCAACCGGTCCACTAGACCAACAGGCCAGTTGGTTAAACGGGTCCATTGGACCAACAAGCTAGTTGGTCCAATCGGTCCACTGGACCAACAGGCCAGTTGGTCCAATGGGCAGGCCAGCTGGTCCAATCGGTCCACTGGACCAACAGGCCAGTTGGTCCAACCGGTCCATTGGACCAAGAGGCCAGTTGGTCCAAACAGTCCACTGGACCAACAGGCCAGTTGGTCCAACCAGTCCACTGGACCAACAGGCCAGTTGGTCCAACCGGTCCATTTGACCAACAGGCCAGTTGGTCCAACCGGTCCATTGGACAAACAGGCCAGTTGGTCCAACCTGTCCAGCAGACCAACAGGCCAGTTGGTCCAACCGGCATTGGACCAACAGGCCAGTTGGACCAACCAGTCCATTGGACCAACAGGCCAGTTGGTGCAACCGGTCCATTGGACCAACAGGCCAGCTGGTCCAACCGGTCCATTGAACCAACAGGCCAGTTGGTCCAACCGGTCCATTGGACCAACAGGCCAGTTGGTCCAACCAGTCCATTGGACCAGCAGGCCAGTTGGTCCAACCAGTCCACTAGACCAACAGGCCAGTTGTTTAAATCGGCTCATTGGACCAATAGCCCAGTTGGTTCAATCGGTCCAGTGGACCAATAGGCCATTTGGTTCAATCGGTCCAGTGGACCAACACTCCAGTTGGTCCAACCTGTCTATTGGACAAACAGGCCAGTTGGTCCAACCGGTCCACTGGACCAACAGGCCTGTTGGTCGAACCGGTCTATTGGACCAAATAGACCTGTTGGTCCAACCGGTCCATTTGACCAACATGCCAGTTGGTCCAACCGGTCCAGTGGACCAACAGGCCAAATGGTCCAACCGGTCCATTGGACATACAGGCCAGTTGGTCCAATGGGTCCAATGAACCAACAGGCCTGTTGGTCCAACCAGTCCATTAGGCCAACAGGCGAGTTGGGCCAAAAGGTACAGTGGACCAACAGGCCAGTTGGTCCAACCTGTCCAGTGGACCAACACGCCAATCGGTCCACTAGACCAACAAGCTAGTTGGTCCACCTGTCCACTGGGCCAACACGCCAGTTGGTCCAACCAGTCCACTGGGCCAACTAGCCAGTTGGTCCAACCAGTCCATTGGACCAACAGGCCAGTTGGTTCAACGGGTCCATTTGACCAACATGCCATTTTGTCGAACTGGTCCATTGGACCAACACGCCAATTGATCCAACCGGTCCACAGGACCAACAGGTCAGTTGGTCCTACCGATCGAGTGGACCAAAAGGCTAGGTTGTCCAACCAGTCACCATTGGACCAACTAGCCAGTTGGTCCAACCGGCATTGGACCAACATGCCACTTGGACCAACTGGTCCATTGGACCAACATGCTAGTTGGTCCAACCGGTCCACTGAACCAACAAACCATTTGGTCGAACCGATCCAGTGGACCAACAAGCCAGTTGGTCCGACTAGTCCATTGGGCCAACAGGCCAGATGGTCCAAAAGGTCCACTGGACCAACAGGTTCGTTGGTTCAGCCGGTCCACTGGACCAATAGGCCTGTTGCTTCAATCGGTCCAGTGGACCAACACTCCAGTTGGTCCAACCTGTCTATTGGACAAACAGGCCAGTTTGTCCAACCGGTCCATTGGACCAACAGGCCAGTTGGTCCAACCGGTCCATTGGACCAACAGGCCAGTTGGTCCAACCGGTCCATTGGACCAACAGGCCAGTTGGTCCAACCAGTCCATTGGACCAACATGCCGTTCGTCCAACTGGTCCATTGGACCAGCAGGCCAGTTGGTCCAACCGGTCCATTGGACCAGCAGGCCAGTTGGTCCAACCGGTCCATTGGACCAGCAGGCCAGTTGGTCCAACAGGTCCACTAGACCAACAGGCAAGTTGGTCCAACCGGTCCATTTGACCAACAGGCCAATTGGTCCAACCGGTCCATTGGACCAGCAGGCCAGTTGGTCCAACCGGTCCACTGGACCAACAGGCCAGTTGGTCCAATGGGCAGGCCAATTGGTCCAATCGGTCCACTGGACCAACAGGCCAGTTGGTCCAACCGGTCCATTGGACCACCATGCCAGTTGGTCCAACCGGTCCACTGGACCAACAGGCCAGTTGGTCTAACCGGTCCTTTTGACCAACAGGCCAGCTGGTCCAACCGGTCCATTGGACCAGCAGGCCAGTTGGTCCAATCGGTCCACTAAACCAACAGGCCAGTTGGTCCAATGGGTCCATTGGACCAACAGGCCAGTTGGTCCTATCGGTCCACTGGACCAACAGGCCAGTTGGTCCAATGGGCAGGCAAGTTGGTCCAACCGGTCCATTGGACCAACAGGCCAGTTGGTCCAACCGGTCCATTGGACCAACAGGTTAGTTGGTCCAGCCGGTCCACTGGACCAACAGGTTAGTTGGTTCAGCCGGTCCACTGGACCAATAGGCCTGTTGGTTCAATCGGTCCAGTGGACCAACATGCCAGTTGGTCCAACCGGTCCACTGGACCAACAGGCCAGTTGGTCCAACCTGTCCAGCAGACCAACAGGCCAGTTGGTCCAACCGGCATTGGACCAACAGGCCAGTTGGACCAACCGGTCCATTGGACCAACAGGCCAGTTGGTGCAACCGGTCCATTGGACCAACAGGCCAGCTGGTCCAACCGGTCCATTGGACCAAGAGGCCAGTTGGTCCAACCAGTCCATTGGACCAGCAGGCCAGTTGGTCCAACCGGTCCACTGGACCAACAGGCCACTTGGTCCAACGGGTCCATTGGACCAACAAGCCAGTTGGTCCAATCGGTCCACTGGACCAACAGGCCAGTTGGTCCAATGGGCAGGCCTGTTGGTCCAACCAGTCCATTGGACCAACAGGCCAGTTGGTCCAACTGGTCCATTGGACCAACAGGTTAGTTGGTCCAGCCGGTCCACTGGACCAACAGGTTAGTTGGTTCAGCCGGTCCACTGGACCAATAGGCCTGTTGGTTCAATCGGTCCAGAGGACCAACATGCCAGTTGGTCCAACCGGTCGACTGGACCAACAGGCTAGTTGGTCCAACCTGTCCAGCAGACCAACAGGCCAGTTGGTCCAACCGGCATTGGACCAACA
Organism: Closterium sp. Naga37s-1; assembly: GCA_947471745.1. Classification (NCBI taxonomy): domain Eukaryota; kingdom Viridiplantae; phylum Streptophyta; class Zygnematophyceae; order Desmidiales; family Closteriaceae; genus Closterium; species Closterium sp. Naga37s-1. The sequence goes on along the minus strand of CANJKZ010001176.1, from coordinate 48,803 downwards.
GGTCAGTTGGACCAACCGGTCCATTGGACCAACAGGCCAGTTGGTGCAACCGGACCATTGGACCAACAGGCCAGCTGGTCCAACCGGTCCATTGAACCAACAGGCCAGTTGGTCCAACCGGTCCATTGGACCAACAAGCCAGTTGGTCCAACCAGTCCATTGGACCAGCAGGCCAGTTGGTCCAACCAGTCCACTAGACCAACAGGCAAGTTGGTCCAATGGGTCCATTGGACCAACAGGCCAGTTGGTCCAATCGGTCCATTGGACCAGCAGGCCAGTTGGTCCAACCGGTCCACTGGACCAACAGGCCAGTTGGTCCAATGGGCAGGCCAGTTGGTCCAATCGGTCCACTGGACCAACAGGCAAGTTCGTCCAACCGGTCCATTGGACAAACAGGCCAGTTGGTCCAACCGGTCCACTGGACCAACAGGCCAGTTGATCCAATGGGCAGGCCAGTTGGTCCAATCGGGCCACTGGACAAACAGGCCAGTTGGTCCAACCGGTCCATTGGACCAACAGGCCAGTTGGTCCAACCGGTCCACTGGACCAACAGGCCAGTTGGTCCAACAGGTCCATTTGACCAACAGGCAAGTTGGTCCAACCGGTCCATTGGACCAACAGGTCAGTTGGTCCAACCGGTCCATTGGACCAACAGGCCAGTTGGTCCAACCGGTCCACTGGACCAACAGGCCAGTTGGTCGAACCGGTCCATTGGACCAGCAGGCCAATTGGTCCAACCGGTCCATTGGACCAACATGCCAGTTGGTCAAACCAGTCCATTGGACCAACATGCCAGTTCGTCCAACCGGTCCATTGGACCAACAGGCCAGTTGGTCCAACCGGTCCATTGGACCAATAGGTTAGTTGGTCCAGCCGGTCCACTGGACCAACTGGCCAGTTGGTCCAACCGTTCCACTGGACCAACAGGCCAGTTGGTCCAACGGGTCCATTGAACCAACTAGCCAATTGGTCCAATCGGTCCATTGGACCAACAGGCCAGTTGGTCCAATGGGCAGGCCAGTTGGTCTAATCGGTCCACTGGACCAACAGGCCAGTTGGTCCAACCCAGCTGGTCCAACCAGTCCATTGGACCAGCAGGCCATGTGGTCCAACCGTTCCTTTAGACCAACAGGCCAGTTCGTCCAACCGGTCCATTGGACCAGCAGGCCAGTTGGTCCAACCGGTCCATTGGACCAGCAGGCCAGTTGGTCCAACCGGTCCATTGGACCAGCAGGCCAGTTGGTGCAACCGGTCCATTGGACCAACAGGCCAGTTGGTCCAACCAGTCCATTGGACCAGCAGTCCAGTTGGTCCAACCGGTCCACTGGACCAACAGGCCACTTGGTCCAACGGGTCCATTGGACCAACAAGCCAGTTGGTCCAATCGGTCCACTGGACCAACAGGCCAGTTGGTCCAATGGGCAGGCCAGTTGGTCCAATGGGCAGGCCAGTTGGTCCAATCGGTCCACTGGACCAACAGGCCAGTTGGTCCAACCGGTCCATTGGACCAAGAGGCCAGTTGGTCCAACCAGTCCATTGGACCAACAGGCCAGTTGGTCCAACCGGTTCACTGGACCAACAGGCCAGTTGGTCCAACCGGTCCATTTGACCAACAGGCCAGTTGGTCCAACCGGTTGATTGGACCAACAGGCCAATTGGTCCAACCGGTCGATTGGACCAACAGGCCAGTTGGTCCAACCGGTCCATTGGACCAACAGGCCAGTTCGTCCAACCGGTCCATTGGACCAACAGGCCAGTTTGTCCAACCGGTCCATTGGACCTGCAGGCCAGTTGGTCCAACCGGTCCATTGGACCAGCAGGCCAGTTGGTCCAACCGGTCCACTGGACCAACAGGCCAGTTGGTCCAATGGGCAGGCCACTTGGTCCAATCGGTCCACTGGACCAACAGGCCAGTTGGTCCAACCGGTCCATTAGACCAACAGGTCAGTTGGTCCAACTAGTCCACTGGACCAACAGGCCAGTTGATCCAACCGGTCCATTAGACCAACAGGTCAGTTGGTCCAACGGGTCCATTGGACCAACAGGCTAAATTGTCCAACCGGTCCATTGGACCAACGGGCCAGTTGGTTCAATCGGTCCAGTGGACCAACAGGCTAGTTGGTCCAACTGTTCCATCTGACCAACAGGCTAGTTGGTCAAACCATTCCATCGGACCAATAGGCCAGTTGGTCCAACTGGTGCATTGGACCAACAGGCCAGTTGGTCCAATTAATCCATCGGACCAACACGCCAGTTCGTCCAACCAGTCCATTGGACCAACAGGCCAGTTGGTCCAACCGGTCAACTGGACCAACAGGCCAGTTCGTCCAACCCGTCCACTGGACCAACGGGCCAGTTGGTCCAACCGGTCCACTAGACCAACAGGCCAGTTGGTCCAACCGGTCCAGTGGACCAAGAAGCCAAATGGTCCAACCGGTCCACCGGACCAACAGGCCAGTTGGTCCAACGGTTCCAATGGGCCAACAGACCAGTTGGTCCAACCCGTCCATTGGACCAATAGGCCAGAGGGTCCAACCCGTCCAATGGACCAACAGGCCAGTTGGTCCAACCGTTCCATCGGACCAACTAGCAAGTTGGTCCAACTGGTCCATCGGACCAACAGGCCAGTTGGTCCAATCGGTCCAGTGGACCAACAGGTTAGTTGGTCCAACGGGTCCATTGGACCAACAGGCCAGTTTGTCCAACCGGTCCAGTGGACCAACACTCCAGTTGGTCCAACCTGTCTATTGGACAAACAGGCCAGTTGCTCCAACCGGTCCACTGGACCAACAGGCCTGTTGGTCGAACCGGTCTATTGGACCAAATAGACCTGTTGGTCCAACAGGTCCATTTGACCAACACTCCAGTTGGTCCAACCTGTCCAGTGGACCAACACGCCAGTCGGTCCACTAGACCAACAAGCTAGTTGGTCCACCTGTCCACTGGGCCAACACGCCAGTTGGTCCAACCAGTCCACTGGGCCAACTAGCCAATTGGTCCAACCAGTCCATTGGACCAACAGGCCAGTTGGTTCAACGGGTCAATTCGACCAACATGCCATTTTGTCGAACTGGTCCATTGGACCAACACGCCAATTGATCCAACCGGTCCACAGGACCAACAGGTCAGTTGGTCCTACCGATCCAGTGGACCAAAAGGCTAGGTTGTCCAACCAGTCACCATTGGACCAACTAGCCAGTTGGTCCAACCGGCATTGGACCAACATGCCACTTGGACCAACTGGTCCATTGGACCAACATGCTAGTTGGTCTCCACTGAACCAACAAGCCAGTTGGTCCGACTAGTCCATTGGGCCAACAGGCCAGATTTTCCAAAAGGTCCATTGGACTAACAGGCCAGTTGGTCCAATCGGTCGAGTGGACCAACACGCCAGTCAATCCACTAGATTAACAGGCCAGTTGGTCCACCTGTCCGCTGGGCCAACAGTCCAACTAGCCAGTTGGTCCAACAGGTCCATTGGACCAACAGGCCATTTGGTCCAATGTGTCTGTTTGACCAAGAGGCCAGTTTGTCCAACCGGTCCATTGGACATACAGGCCAGTTGGTCCAACCGGTCCACTGGACCAACAGGCCAGTTGGTCCAACCGGTCGATTTGACCAACAAGCAAGTTGGTCGAACCGGTCCATTGGACCAGCAGGCCAATTGGTCCAACCAGTCCATTGGACCAACAGGCCAGTTGGTCAAACCAGTCCATTGGACCAACAGGCCAGTTCGTCCAACCGGTCCACTGGACCAACAGGCCAGTTGGTCCAATGGGCAGGCCAGTTGGTCCAACCGGTCCATTGGACCAACAGGCCAGTTGGTCCAACCGGTCCATTGGACCAACAGGCTAGTTGGTCCAGCCGGTCCACTGGACCAACAGGTTAGTTGGTTCAGCCGGTCCACTGGATCAATAGGCCTATTGGTCGAATCGGTCCACTAGACCAACAGGCCAGTTGGTCCAATCTGTCCAGTGGCCCAACACGCCAGACAGTCCACTAGACCAACAGGCCAGTTGGTCCAACTGTCCACTGGGCCAACAGGCCAGTTGGTCCAACCGGTCCAGTGGACCAACATGTTAGTTGGTCCAACGGGTCCATTGGACCAACAGGCCAGTTTGTCCAACCGGTCCACTGGACCAACAGGCCAGTTGTTTAAATCGGCTCATTGGACCAATAGCCCAGTTGGTTCAATCGGTCCAGTGGACCAATAGGCCATTTGGTTCAATCGGTCCAGTGGACCAACACTCCAGTTGGTCCAACCTGTCTATTGGACAAAATGGCCAGTTGGTCCAACCGGTCCACTGGACCAACAGGCCTGTTGGTCGAACCGGTCTATTGGACCAAATTGACCTGTTGGTCCAACCGGTCCATTTGACCAACATGCCAGTTGGTCCAACCGGTCCAGTGGACCAACAGGCCAAATGGTCCAACCGGTCCATTGGACATACAGGCCAGTTGGTCCAATGGGTCCAATGAACCAACAGGCCTGTTGGTCCAACCAGTCCATTAGGCCAACAGGCGAGTTGGGCCAAAAGGTACAGTGGACCAACAGGCCAGTTGGTCCAACCTGTCCAGTGGACCAACACGCCAGTCGGTCCACTAGAGCAACAAGCTAGTTGGTCCACCTGTCCACTGGGCCAACACGCCAGTTGGTCCAACCATTCCACTGGGCCAACTAGCCAGTTGGTCCAACCAGTCCATTGGACCAACAGGCCAGTTGGTTCAACGGGTCCATTTGACCAACATGCCATTTTGTCGAACTGGTCCATTGGACCAACACGCCAATTGATCCAACCGGTCCACAGGACCAACAGGTCAGTTGGTCCTACCGATCGAGTGGACCAAAAGGCTAGGTTGTCCAACCAGTCACCATTGGACCAACTAGCCAGTTGGTCCAACCGGCATTGGACCAACATGCCACTTGGACCAACTGGTCCATTGGACCAACATGCTAGTTGGTCCAACCGGTCCACTGAACCAACAAACCATTTGGTCGAACCGGTCCAGTGGACCAACAAGCCAGTTGGTCCGACTAGTCCATTGGGCCAACAGGCCAGATGGTCCAAAAGGTCCATTGGACTAACAGGCCAGTTGGTCCAATCGGTCCAGTGGACCAACACGCCAGTCAGTCCACTAGATTAACAGGCCAGTTGGTCCACCTGTCCGCTGGGCCAACAGTCCAACTAGCCAGTCGGTCCAACAGGTCCATTGGACCAACAGGCCATTTGGTCCAATGTGTCTGTTTGACCAACAGGCCAGTTTGTCCAACCGGTCCATTGGACCAACAGGCCAGTTGGTCCAACCGGTCGATTTGACCAACAAGCCAGTTGGTCGAACCGGTCCATTGGACCAGCAGGCCAATTGGTCCAACCAGTCCATTGGACCAACAGGCCAGTTGGTCAAACCAGTCCATTGGACCAACAGGCCAGTTCGTCCAACCGGTCCACTGGACCAACAGGCCAGTTGGTCCAATGGGCAGGCCAGTTGGTCCAACCGGTCCATTGGACCAACAGGCCAGTTGGTCCAACCGGTCCATTGGACCAACAGGTTAGTTGGTCCAGCCGGTCCACTGGACCAACAGGTTAGTTGGTTCAGCCTGTCCACTGGATCAACAGGCCAGTTCGTTCAATCGGTCCACTGGACCAATAGGCCTGTTGGTTCAATCGGTCCAGTGGACCAACTTGCCAGTTGGTCCAACCGGTCCACTGGACCGACAGGCCAGTTGGTCCAACCTGTCCAGCAGACCAACAGGCCAGTTGGTCCAACCGGCATTGGACCAACAGGCCAGTTGGACCAACCGGTCCATTGGACCAACAGGCCAGTTGGTGCAACTGGTCCATTGGACCAACAGGCCAGCTGGTCCAACCGGTCCATAGAACCAACAGGCCAGTTGGTCCAATCGGTCCATTGGACCAACAGGCAAGTTGGTCCAATCAGTCCATTGGACCAGCAGGCCAGTTGGTCCAACCGGTCCACTAGACCAACAGGCCAGTTGGTTAAACGGGTCCATTGGACCAACAAGCTAGTTGGTCCAATCGGTCCACTGGACCAACAGGCCAGTTGGTCCAATGGGCAGGCCAGTTGGTCCAATCGGTCCACTGGACCAACAGGCCAGTTGGTCCAACCGGTCCATTGGACCAAGAGGCCAGTTGGTCCAAACAGTCCACTGGACCAACAGGCCAGTTGGTCCAACCAGTCCACTGGACCAACAGGCCAGTTGGTCCAACCGGTCCATTTGACCAACAGGCCAGTTGGTCCAACCGGTCCATTGGACCAACAGGCCAGTTGGTCCAACCTGTCCAGCAGACCAACAGGCCAGTTGGTCCAACCGGCATTGGACCAACAGGCCAGTTGGACCAACCAGTCCATTGGACCAACAGGCCAGTTGGTGCAACCGGTCCATTGGACCAACAGGCCAGCTGGTCCAACCGGTCCATTGAACCAACAGGCCAGTTGGTCCAACCGGTCCATTGGACCAACAGGCCAGTTGGTCCAACCAGTCCATTGGACCAGCAGGCCAGTTGGTCCAACCAGTCCACTAGACCAACAGGCAAGTTGGTCCAATGGGTCCATTGGACCAACAGGCCAGTTGGTCCAATCCGTCCATTGGACCAGCAGGCCAGTTGGTCCAACCGGTCCACTGGACCAACAGGCTAGTTGGTCCAATGGGCAGGCCAGGTTGTCCAATCGGTCCACTGGACCAACAGGCCAGTTCGTCCCACCGGTCCATTGGACAAACAGGCCAATTGGTCCAACCGGTCCACTGGACCAACAGGCCAGTTGATCCAATGGGCAGGCCAGTTGGTCCAATCGGGCCACTGGACCAACAGGCCAGTTGGTCCAACCGGTCCACTGGACCAACAGGCCAGTTGGTCCAACAGGTCCATTTGACCAACAGGCAAGTTGGTCCAACCGGTCCATTGGACCAACAAGTCAGTTGGTCCAACCGGTCCATTGGACCAACAGGCCAGTTGGTCCAACCGGTCGACTGGACCAACAGGCCAGTTGGTCGAACCGGTCCATTGGACCAGCAGGCCAATTGGTCCAACCGGTCCATTGGACCAACATGCCAGTTGGTCAAACCAGTCCATTGGACCAACAGGCCAGTTCGTCCAACCGGTCCATTGGACCAACAGGCCAGTTGGTCCAACCGGTCCATTGGACCAATAGGTTAGTTGGTCCAGCCGGTCCACTGGACCAACTGGCCAGTTGGTCCAACCGGTCCACTGGACCAACAGGCCAGTTGGTCCAATGGGCAGGCCAGTTGGTCTAATCGGTCCACTAGACCAACAGGCCAGTTGGTCCAACCGGTCCATTGGACCAACAGGCCAGTTGGTCCAACCAGTCCACTGGACCAACAGGCCAGTTGGTCCAACCGGTCCACTGGACCAACAGGTCAGTTGGTCTAACCGGTCCATCGGACCAACAGGCGAGTTGGTCCAACCGGTCCATTTGACCAACAGGCCAGTTGGTCCAACCAGTCCATTGGACCAGCAGGCCATGTGGTCCAACCGTTCCTTTAGACCAACAGGCCAGTTCGTCCAACTGGTCCATTGGACCAGCAGGCCAGTTGGTCCAACCGGTCCATTGGACCAGCAGGCCAGTTGGTCCAACCGGTCCACTGGACCAACAGGCCAGTTGGTCCAATGGGCAGGCCAGTTGGTCCAATCGGTCCACTGGACCAACAGGCCAGTTCGTCCAACCGGTCCATTGGACCAACATGCCAGTTGTTGCAACCGTTCCATTGGACCAACAGGCCTACTCGTCAAACCGGTCCATTGGACCAGCAGGCCAGGTGGTCCAACGGGTTCATTGGACCAGCAGGCCAGTTGGTCCAACCGGTCCACTGGACCAACAGGTCAGTTGGTCCAATGGGTCCATTGGACCAACAGGCCAGTTGGTCCAATCGGTCCACTAGACCAACAGGCCAGATGGTCCAATGGGCAGGCCAGTTGGTCCAACCGGTCCATTTGACCAATAGGCCAGTTGGTCCAACCGGTCCATTGGACCAACAGGCCAGTTGGTCCAACCTGTCCAGCAGACCAACAGGCCAGTTGGTCCAACTGGCATTGGACCAACAGGCCAGTTGGACCAAGCGGTCCATTGGACCAACAGGCCAGTTGGTGCAACCGGTCCATTGGACCAACAGGCCAGCTGGTCCAACCGGTCCATTGAACCAACAGGCCAGTTGGTCCAACCGGTCCATTGGACCAACAGGCCAGTTGGTCCAACCAGTCCATTGGACCAGCAGGCCAGTTGGTCCAACCAGTCCACTAGACCAACAGGCAAGTTGGTCCAATGGGTCCATTGGACCAACAGGCCAGTTGGTCCAATCGGTCCATTGGACCAGCAGGCCAGTTGGTCCAACCGGTCCACTGGACCAACAGGCCAGTTGGTCCAATGGGCAGGCCAGTTGGTCCAATCAGTCCACTGGACCAACAGGCCAGTTCTTCCAACCGGTCCATTGGACAAACAGGCCAGTTGGTCCAACCGGTCCACTGGACCAACAGGCCAGTTGATCCAATGGGCAGGCCAGTTGGTCCAATCGGGCCACTGGACCAACAGGCCAGTTGGTCCAACCGGTCCATTGGACCAACAGGCCAGTTGGTCCAACCGGTACACTGGACCAACAGGCCAGTTGGTCCAACAGGTCCATTTGACCAACAGGCAAGTTGGTCCAACCGGTCCATTGGACCAACAGGTCAGTTGGTCCAACCGGTCCATTGGACCAACAGGCCAGTTGGTCCAACCGGTCCACTGGACCAACAGGCCAGTTGGTCGAACTGGTCCATTGGACCAGCAGGCCAATTGGTCCAACCGGTCCATTGGACCAACATGCCAGTTGGTCAAACCAGTCCATTGGACCAACAGGCTAGTTCGTCCAACCGGTCCATTGGACCAACAGGCCAGTTGGTCCAACCGGTCCATTGGACCAATAGGTTAGTTGGTCCAGCCGGTCCACTGGACCAACTGGCCAGTTGGTCCAACCGGTCCACTGGACCAACAGGCCAGTTGGTCCAACAGGTCCATTGGACCAACTAGCCAATTGGTCCAATCGGTCCACTGGACCAACAGGCCAGTTGGTCCAATGGGCAGGCCAGTTGGTCTAATCGGTCCACTGGACCAACAGGCCAGTTGGTCCAACCGGTCCATTTGACCAACAGGCTAGTTGGTCCAACCAGTCCATTGGACCAGCAGGCCATGTGGTCCAACCGTTCCTTTAGACCAACAGGCCAGTTCGTCCAACCGGTCCATTGGACCAGCAGGCCAGTTGGTCCAACCAGTCCATTGGACCAGCAGGCCAGTTGGTCCAACCGGTCCACTGGACCAACAGGCCAGTTGGTCCAATGGGCAGGCCAGTTGGTCCAATCGGTCCACTGGACCAACAGGCCAGTTCGTCCAACCGGTCCATTGGACCAACATGCCAGTTGGTCCAACCGTTCCATTGGACCAACAGGCCTGTTCGTCAAACCGGTCCATTGGACCAGCAGGCCAGGTGGTCCAACGGGTTCATTGGACCAGCAGGCCAGTTGGTCCAACCGGTCCACTGGTCCAACAGGTCAGTTGGTCCAATGGGTCCATTGGACCAACAGGCCAGTTGGTCCAATCGGTCCACTGGACCAACAGGCCTGTTGGTCCAACCGGTCCATTGGACCTACAGGCCAGTTGGTCCAACCGGTCCACTGGACCAACAGGCCAGTTGGTCCAACCGGTCGATTTGACCAACAAGCCAGTTGGTCGAACCGGTCCATTGGACCAGCAGGCCAATTGGTCCAACCGGTCCATTGGACCAACAGGCCAGTTGGTCAAACCAGTCCATTGGACCAACAGGGCAGTTCGTCCAACCGGTCCACTGGACCAACAGGCCAGTTGGTCCAATGGGCAGGCCAGTTGGTCCAACCGGTCCATTGGACCAACAGGCCAGTTGGTCCAACCGGTCCATTGGATGTCACCGCATATGCATGTGATGCATATGCAATAACAGTAGAAGGATGGAACAGGGTGGGCTTGACATGACAATGATAGGATGATGAGTTAGTTATATGTATGTGAAACAACAAGTAGGAATGGGTGTAGGGGGAAATATGGTTACTGTTGGGAAAGGGTGTAGAAGGGGGGAAATGGGATCGTGGCGGTTGGATTTGGGAGGGAAAAGGCCTCGACAGGCGAAACCTGCCAAAGCTGGTAACACCCCACCCGAGCCGCACATGTGGAAACGTGCAGCCTTGGGTGGGGTCATAGGCCGCTCCCTCCCATCCCCTCCTTGCTTTCTAGTGTGTAATTCTCTCGAACTAGTGAATCTGGTTGTCTCACGCTCTAGCACACGACAGCACGACACTAAGAGGGAACCTACGGGGTGGGGGACGAGACTCTTTCATTACACACTAGAAAGGCATACGGAGGCTAGGCTCGAACGAGATGGATAAGCACGAACTGCGTTGGGGTAGGGCGTATAGCCGTCGGGAGGAAGAGCGAGAGCGTCGTGAACCGTCCCGAGAACGTGGGCGATCCTGGGAGCGGTCGCCGCGCCGCCCCGCTTTCCGCGCGGATCGGGTTCCGGCTGTGAGTGACGGTCGAGCGATGGATGCACGCGCGAGCGGCGGAGGCCGCGTCGATCGGACAGATCGAGAGGCGTGGCCGCGAGAGAATGTACGCGGAACGGGCGCGGAGGGCGGGAGTCACCGCGGCACCGGGACGTTCCACTCGCCGGAAGAGCGCGGACGGCGCCGCGATGAGCGAGGGCGGTGGCTGGGCTTTGCAGAACGATCCCGCGGACGAGAGCGGGATGGCGGGATCGACGCGCACGGAATGGACTCGGGGCGCAATGTGCCACGGGAACGGACGCCGGAGCGAGACGCGGAGGACGCGGAGGACGCGGTAGACGCGGAGGACGCGGAGGACGCGGAGGAGGAACCAGAGGGGTCGCACGAGGAGGCGGATGTGGAAGGGGCGGATGTGGCGCAGCCAGGGGGAACCGGCGAAGCGGAAGCCACGCCGGCGGAGGGTCAAGCGGAGACGAGTGAGGCGGCAGCTGCAAGGTCGGAGGCCCTGCTGTCGGGAGCTCGCGAGCGAGAGGGTCCCCACGGGGGGGGCCGGCACGCGGCGGACTCCAGACTACGGAAGCGAGGGACACCGGGAAGAACCGAACGAGCGGGGCAGGCGCCGAGCCCGCGCCGCAAGGGGAAGGCGGAGAGGTCACGCTCGCCGGAGAGAGAGCGGCGCCGCGAGGAGTTGCGCGTGGGCGAGTTCCGCCCGCACGGCGAGCGCCAGGAACAAGGGGAGTGGAGCGGCGGCGCCGCGCAGTCGGCGGGACGATGGCAGCCGCGGGGTGACAGGAGGCAGGCAGCGGAACCTGCGTTGCTGAAGCGGCACGGTCAGCAACAAGGGGGGCGCAGCAGCACCAGGCGCTCGCCAGGAGGGATGGGGCAGAGGGGGCGGAGAGACAGTAGTTGGTCCCGCTCGCCTGCTGGACGTCACGCGCGGAGGGAGAAGCACGACGGGGAGCAGCGATCACCGGAACGGCGCCAGCCGCGCACTTGGCAGGAACACCTGGACACGTGGTCCCCATCAGCAGAGAGGCGGCCGCGGCACGAGGCGGGCAGGTGGGAGGAGCGGGAGGCGCGCATGCCGCCGGCGCCGCAGTGGGGACGGACAGAAGGGCGGGGAGGATCGTGGGAGAGGCGGAACGAGTCCGGAGGGAGCCGCCAAGAGGGCAGGACCGGGGGCGGAACCTTGGCGCAGGGAGCAGAGCGGGCACGTGAGGCCAGAGAGGGCATGCAGAGGGCACGGGAGAGGGGACCAGAGGAGAGGCGGACAGAAGGGGCCAGGGAATCATGGGGAGAAGGGCGGGGGGGTGGCACCGGTACCCCGCGAGTGGAAGTGCCCGCCAGATTCTCAGGCGACCAACGAGCAGGGCCGACCCTCAAGAACTACCTCATGCAGGTGGGGAATGTGCGGTACCGCTGCGACCGGCATCTTATGGACCCAGTGGACTTCTTCTTGAGCCTGCCGAACACCTTGGAGGGAGAGGCCGAGACGCTCTACCGCATGAGGATGGAGGAGCTGCTGTGGAGGGCGGGGAGGTACGGCGAGGATCCCACCGAGGCCTTTTTGGAGCGGTTGCAGCGGCAATTCCCAGGGCACACGGCAGAGCGCATACGGGAGTTCCAGGAATTCAGCAGGGGTAGGACTGAGTCACTGCTGACCTACTACAACAGGCTGCTCAATGTGGCGGAGGACGTGAGGTGCACGGACGGCAGTCTTCTCATCAGCAAGTTCCTAGGGGGCCTGGACGAGGCCCTGGGAGGGGGGCTGAGGATGAGAGTGTACGAGCTGGGAGCAGACGCAAGCCTAGAGGAGGTGTTCGCTCTGGCAGAGAGAGTGGAGCTGGCACAGCGGAAGTTTGAGGCGTATCTCCCCAGGCCAGCGGAGAGGAGCAGGCGGCCCACATGGGCGGCGGCAATGATACCCGGAGGGGGAGGGAGGACAGAGGGACGGGGGGAGACAGGGACAGACACCAGGACATGCCACAGGTGCGGACAGCCAGGACATCTGCGCAGGGATTGTAAGAATTGTGACGGGTGTGGGAAGCCGGGGCACAGGAAGCGGGAGTGCCCAGAGGCAGCCAGGTGTGAGATCTGCAAGAGACAGGGACATGAGGCGAGGGATTGCTACCAGAGGGAAGGGGGTAGTAGGAGGTCGCCAGAGGAGCTGCAGCGGTAGATTAGCAGGTTGCAGGCACAGCTAAGGGCGACCGGGCTGAAGGGGGAGGCGGAGGCAGGGATGTACGCAGGGGACTGGGGAGGAGAGGAGGTGGAGCAGGATGTGCAGTGCGCTCTCATGGCGTGGAGGGGGAGGGAAGAGATGGGGTTGAGAAGCGGAGGCAGAGATGGCAGGCGGGAGCAGGGGAGGAAGGAACAGGTGAAGGGAGGGAAGCCAGCCGAACCAGCCCTAGAGCCGGCCCCCGCGCGCCATCCTCAAGAGAGGCTGGCGTGCCAGACCTCGGTGCTGCTGGTAGAGAAGGGAGCCATGGAGGTGGAGGGAGAGAAGGTGAGGACAGCCATCATAGACACGGGGGCACAGAGCGTGATGCTAGGCAAGGGGATGGCTGAGAGGCTGGGATTGCTGGCGCCAGAGAGGCAAGTGGCGAAGGGGATGCTAGTGATGACAGCGGAGGGAGGGGAGCCGAAGTGGATGCCGTGTACGCGGACGCCCATAGAAGTGACGCTGATGCCGGGGGGGGAACACGAGACTAAGATCCGCATGAAGTGTGGGATTTCCGAGTCGGAGGACTTTGACGTGTTAGTGGGCACCGAGCTGGTGTATGCGGTGGGGATGACCATATGCACGTGGACGGAGAAGGTCGAGTTCAGGACCAGGTACTGGAAAAGGGAAGGGCCGCTTGGAGAGCTGCCAGTGCGATTTGTGAAGGTGGAGCCGAAGAGAGCTTATCAGGCCGTGGGGGAACGGCTGCAGGGGGAGCAGGGGGGGCTGTCAGGGATGGGAAGGGCGCCCAAGATGAGGGGGATGGACAAGCCACGGGAGCAGAGTGACTGGCAGCAGCCCATCCACCTGGTGGAGCTGTTTGGGGGGATAGGGGCAGGGCTGTCCGCAGTGGTGAGGAATGGGATAGCAGTGAAGAGGTGGACATATGTGGAGAAGGACCCCGGGGTGAGGAGGATGGCGGAGCACCATGCCAGGAAGTTGCAAGAGGAGTTTCCGGAGCTGCTGGGTGAGGAAGTGATCAGCAGGGCGATGGGGGGGATGGTCCATGACGTGACGGAGATAGGTGAGGCAGAGGTGGCGAGCTGGGGGCAGGTGGATCTGCTGGTGGCAGGGTGGGAATGCCAAGGGGTGTCTTGGGCAGGCAAGGGCAGGGGAGGAGATGATGACAGGACAGGGTTGCTGGAGGACCTGTTCCGAATTATGGGGTGGCTGCAGGAGAGGCAGGGCAGGGTGGCGTACTTGCTGGAAAACCTAGACCTGGAGGGAGATAGCAGGGAGCCAATCCGGTTGGTGAGGGACAGAATCCGGGGGCAGCTGGGGGAAGTGGTGAGCTGTGATGCGGCCAAGATGGGATCCTATGCGCATAGGCTCAGGATGTACTGGCAGAATGTGGTACCTGCCGCGCAGCTGCAAGCAGAGATAAAGGGGGTGAGGCGAGCGGCAGAAAGGAGGGTGCAAGATATACTAGCACCAGGGCGGACACCAGCACCGGTGTGTCGCAAGAGCTACAGCAGGCACGAGCAGTGCAACCAGGTGGGGCAGGAGAGGCGGGCTCTGCCCACGCTGGTGGCATATGTGGGGGCAGCAGGGTACAAGTGGGAGGCGGGGAAGCCTGGGCCAGGGATGGTATATGACCACAAGAGGGGAAGATGGGAGGAGCCCACGGCACTGGAGCGGGAGCTAGCTATGGGGTACGGGGAAGACGCAACAGCAGCGCCTGGGGCAAGTGAAGCAGACAGGAGGAGGGCCCTGGGGAATGCCATGGATGGCCACGTGATGAGGTGGCTGATCCAGCGAATGTGGCGGGAGACGGTTGTGAGCTGGGGGCAGGCGGAAGAAAGGGGAGGGGTTGAGGCGGAGCCACAGGGTGCATGGAGCTGCAAGGAAAAGGAGGAGGAGAGCTGGGTGGTGGGAGAAGCAATGAGCAAAGAGGGGAGGGAGGGGATGCAGGAGCTGCTCGCCAGGAACAGGAAGTGTTTTGCTTTCACCATGCAGGAACTGGGGAGGTGCAAGGTGAAGGAGATGGAGCTGAAGCTGAGCAGCACTGAGCCAGTATTCCAGCGCAGGAGGAAGATGCCGCCGGGAGATGAGGAGATCTGCAAGGAAAAGATCAAGGAGCTGCTGGAAGCGGGGCTGATCAGGAGATCGGAGTCCGAATATGCTACGCCGACAGTGGTGGCAGCCAGGAGGGATCTGACAGGGGAGGTGCTGAGCAGGAGGATGTGTGGAGACTACAGGGCACTCAACAAAATCACCGTAGCAGACAGGTACCCGATGCCGATGGCGGAGGAGATCTTTGACAAATTGGCAGAGGGGGTGCTCTTCACGACGCTGGACCTGCGGCAGGGGTTCAACCAGATCAAGATCCGGGAGGAGGACGTCAGGAAGACAGCCTTTCATGGGCCAGACGGGCTGTACGAGTGGTTGTACATGCCGTTTGGACTTCGGAACGCATCAGCAGTGTTCCAGAGGGTCATGGACAGTGTGCTGAGGGGAGTGGAGTGCGCGGCCTGCTACATTGATGATGTGGTGATTTTCAGCACCACAGAGCAGCAGCACCTAGAGGATGTGGAGCGGACCCTGGCGGCGATTGAAGCGGCGGGACTCACTTGCCACCCGAAGAAGTGCAAGTGGGGGGAACAGACAGTGCAGTATCTGGGGTACGAGGTGAAAGGGGGACAGATAGGGATCCAACAGGCCAAGGTGGAAGTCCTAGACAGGCTGCGGGAGCCAAGGGACAAGTCAAGGCTGAGAGCGGTGCTGGGCTTCTTGAGCTACTACAGGCGCTTTGTGCCCAACTTCAGCAAGAGAGCAGCGGTGTTGAATGGGCTGCTGCGAGAGGACAAGGCGTGGGAGTGGGGAGAGGCGCAGAAAGGGGCACTGCAGGACCTGATGGCAGCAGTGAAGACCGCCACAGTACTCAAGCTGACCGCCGCTGACCAGCCGTTCACACTCTACACCGACTGGAGCAGCCAAGGAATGGGGGGGATCCTCTGCCAGGAGGTGGAAGGAGAGGAGAAGGTAGTGGCATACGCGAGCAGAAGCTGCAACTCGGCCGAGGCACAGTACAGCTCCTACATAGGAGAAGGGTTGGCAGCCGTATGGGCAGTGGGACATTTCAGGGTGTACCTGCAGGGGAGGGAGTTCACCTTAGTGACAGACCACCAGCCCCTGACATGGCTGATGTCAACCCCGGGGCTAACGGGCAGGAATGCAAGATGGGCGATGAAACTGCAGGAGTATGACTTCAAGATCAGGCACAGGCCAGGAAAGACCCTGCAGCACGTTGATGGCCTCTCTCGGAACCCCCCACCGCTCGAGCCCACTGTGACCTTGACGATGCTGGCCAGGTTGGTGGAGCAGAACGGGGCCAAGGAGGGGAAGGGGCCAGCAGATATCTGGGAGGACGGACCGGCCATGCGGTGGGTGAAGGGAGAGACGGGAGAGGACGAAGCACTGCCCGCACGAGTGAGGGCAAGGGGCCAGCACTACAGGTGGTACCAGCAGCAGCTGCAGGTGCAGACAGAGGACGGATGGAAGCTGGTGCCGGCCCTGAGCGAGAGAGAAGCGGTGATTAAGGAGGTCCACAACAAGCTGGGGCACTTTGGGCACGAGAGGACGGTGCAGCTGTTGAAGACCGGCTGGTGGTGGGAGGGGATGCGGAGGCAAGTGAAGGAGTGGGTGGAGGGCTGTGAGGCATGCCAGAGGAGCCGAGCCAACCTCTCCCAAGCCAAGGCGGAGCTGCAGTCGCTGCCCATCAGAGGACTAGGCTTCCGATGGTCCTTAGATCTCGCGGGGGAGCTGCCACTGAGCCGGGGAGGGAAGCAGTACATAGTGCTCATGGTTGAGCATGTGAGCAAGTGGCTAGAGGTGAGAGCGATCCCGAGTAAAAGCTCAAGACATGTGGCAGCAGCGTTCAAAGAACAGGTGGTGTGCAGGTTTGGGGCATGTGCGGAGGTCCTCATAGACCAAGGGACAGAGTTCCAGGGGGAGTTTAAGAAACTGCTGGAGGAGACAGGGATCACGCACAGGCGCACATCGCGGTACCACCCACAGAGCGACGGGCTGACTGAGCGACTGGTGCAGACACTGAAGCGGGGGCTGCGGGCGTACGGGGAGAAGAGGAAGCGGGACTGGGACGAGGAGCTACATTGGATAGCGGCGGGGTATCGGTTCGGGAAGCAAGCGGCGCTGAGAGATCACTCCCCTTATAGTCTCCTATACGGGTGTGAGCCGCTGCTGCCAGTGGGAGCAGCACGTGTCCTCACAGATACGGTGACTGCAGGGACGATAGGGAACTGGGTGGCGCTGTCCGAGGCCAGGGCGAGATACCTCCGAGTGATGATGCCAGCGGCCTTAGAGAATCTTCACACCGCTCAGCTGCGGGATGCTCGGAGATATGAACAGAGGCAGCAGCAAGGGGCGGGGGGCAGACCCAGGAAGGGGGTGAGCACGGGACAGGAAGTGTACCTGAAGCGGGCAAAGCAAGACACGCTGGATGTTGGAGTGGGCGCGGAGAGGTGGAGGGTGAAGGAGGTCCGTCCCTCGGGGGTGTTGGTTCTGGAAAACGATACAGGGACACTCCTGAAGGAGCACCAGAGCAACACGGCCGTGGTAAGGGGGAGCAAGCCTCACACAGGGGGTCCTGTGACTCGGGCCCAGGCAGCTAGAGCACGAGCACAGGAGAGGGCAGTGGGTGAGTGAGGCTGGACACAAGGGAACAGGAAGAAACGGGAGAGCCGGCAGGAGCAGGACTAGGACAGGAAGAAGAGCAAGTGCAAAATGAAGAGCAGGGGCAGGAAGAGGAGCAGGTGCAGGATGAAGAAGAAGGTTCTCCGACAGCTGTCACCGCATATGCATGTGATGCATATGCAACAACAGTAGAAGGATGGAACAGGGTGGGCTTGACATGACAATGATAGGATGATGAGTTAGTTATATGTATGTGAAACAACAAGTAGGAATGGGTGTAGGGGGAAATATGGTTACTGTTGGGAAAGGGTGTAGAAGGGGGGAAATGGGATCGTGGCGGTTGGATTTGGGAGGGAAAAGGCCTCAACAGGCGAAACCTGCCAAAGCTGGTAACACCCCACCCGAGCCGAACATGTGGAAACGTGCAGCCTTGGGTGGGGTCATAGGCTGCTCCCTACCATCCCCTCCTTGCTTTCTAGTGTGTAATTCTCTCGAACTAGTGAATGTGGTTGTCTCACGCTCTAGCACACGACAGCACGACACTAAGAGGGAACCTACAGGGTGGGGGACGAGACTCGGTGAGTGAGGCTGGACACAAGGGAACAGGAAGAAACGGGAGAGCCGGCAGGAGCAGGACTAGGACAGGAAGAAGAGCAAGTGCAAGATGAAGAGCAGGGGCAGGAAGAAGAGCAGGTGCAGGATGAAGAAGAAGGTTCTCCGACACAGTTGGTTCAATCGGTCAACTGGACCAATAGGCCTGTTGGTTCAATCGGTCCAGTGGACCAACATGCCAGCTGGTCAAACCGGTCCACTGGACCAACAGGCCAGTTGGTCCAACCTGTCCAGCAGACCAACAGGCCAGTTGGTCCAACCGGCATTGGACCGACAGCCAGTTGGACCAACCGGTCCATTGGACCAACAGGCCAGTTGGTGCAACCGGTCCAGTGGACCAACAGGCCAGCTGGTCCAACTGGTCCATTGGACCAACAGTCCAGTTGGTCCAACCGGTCCATTGGACCAACAGGCCAATTGGTCCAACCGGTCCATTGGACCAGCAGGCCAGTTGGTCCAACTGGTCCACTTGACCAACAGGCCAGTTGGTCCAACCGGTCCATTTAACCAACAGGCCAGTTGGTCCAACCGGTCCAGTTGACCAACAGGCCAAATGGTCCAACCGGTCCATTGGACAAACAGGTTAGTTGGTCTAATGGGTCCAATGTACCAACAGGCCTGTTGGTCCAAGCAGTCCATTAGGCCAATAGGCCAGTTGGTCCAAAAGTTCCTGTGGACCAACACGCCAGTCGGTCCACTAGACCAACAAGCTAGTTGGTCCACCTGTCCACTGGGCCAATACGCCAGTTGGTCCAACTAGTCCATTGGACCAACAGGCCAGTTGGTTCAACGGGTCCATTTGAAAAACATGCCATTTGTCGAACTGGTCCATTGGACCAACAGGCCAATTGATCCAACTGGTCCACAGGACCAACAGGTCAGTTGGTCCAACCGGTTCAGTGGACCAAAAGGCTAGTTGGTCCAACCAGTCACCATTGGACCAACTGGCCAGTTGGTCCAACCGGCATTGGACCAACATGCCACTTGGACCAACTGGTCCATTGGACCAACATGCTAGTTGGTCCAACCGGTCCACTGAACCAACCGGCCTTTTGGTCCAACCGGTCCAGTGGACCAACAAGCCAGTTGGTCCAACTAGTCCATTGGGCCAACAGGCCAGATGGTCCAAAAGGTCCATTGGACCAATAGGCCAGTTGGTCCAATCGGTCGAGTGGACCAACACGCCAGTCGGTCCACTAGATTAACAGGCCAGTTGGTCCACCTGTCCACTGGGCCAACAGTCCAACTAGCCAGTTGGTCCAACAAGTCCAATGGACCAACAGGCCAGTTGGTCCAATGTGTCCATTTGACCAACAGGCCAGTTTGTCCAACCAGTCCACTGGACCAACAGGCCAGTTTGTCCAACCGGTCCACTGGACGGCCAGTTGGTTCAATCGGTCCACTGGACCAATATGCCTGTTGGTTCAATTGGTCTAGTGGACCAATAGGCCAGCTGGTTCAATCGGTCCAGTGGACCAACAGGCCAGTTGGTCCAACCGGTCCACTGGACCAATAGGCCAGTTGGTCCAACCAGTCCAGCGGACCAACAGGCCAGTTGGACCAACCAGTCCATTGGACCAACATGCCAGTTGGTCCAACCGGTCCACTTGACCAACAGGTCAGTTGGTCCAACTGGCATTATACCAATAGGCCAGTTGGACCAACTGGTCCATTGGACCAACAGGCCAGTTGGTCCAACCGGTCCACTGGACCAACAGGCCAGTTGGTCCAACTGGTCCAGTGGACGAACAGGCCAGTTTGTCCAACTAGTCCATTGGACCAACTGGCTTGTTGGTCCAACCGGCATTGGGCCAACAGGCCAGTTGGACCAACCGATCCATTGGACCAACATGCTAGTTGAGCCAGCAGGTCCACTGGACCAAAAGGCCAGTTGGTCCAACCGGTCCAGTGGACCAAAAGGCCAGTTGGTCCAACCAGTCCATTGGACCAAAAGGCCAGTTGGTCCAACCGGTCTATTGGACAACAAGGCCAGTTGGTCCAACCAGTCCATTGGACCAACATGCTAGTTGGTCCAACCGGTCTAGTGGACCAACAGGCCAAATGGTCCAACCGGTCCATTGGACCAACAGGCCAGTTGGTCCAACGGGTCCAATGGACCAACAGGCCAGTTGGTCCAACTAGTCCATTGGGCCAACAGGCCAGATGGTCCAAAAGGTCCATTGGACCAATAGGCAAGTTGGTCCAATCGGTCCAGTGGACCAACACGCCAGTCGGTCCACTAGATTAACAGGCCAGGTTGTCCACCTGTCCACTAGGCCAACAGGCCAGTTGATCCAACCGGTCCACTGGGCCAACTAGCCAGTTGGTCCAACCGGTCCATTGGACCAACAGGCCAGTTGGTCCAATGTGTCCATTTGACCAACAGGCCAGTTTGTCCAACCGGTCCACTGGATCAACAGGCCAGTTGGTTCAATCGGTCAACTGGACCAATAGGCCTCTTGGTTCAATCGGTCCAGTGGACCAACATGCCAGTTGGTCCAACCGGTCCACTGGACCAACAAGCCAGTTGGTCCAACCTATCCAGCAGACCAACAGGCCAGTTGGTCCAACCAGCATTGGACCGACTGGCCAGTTGGACCAACCGGTCCATTGGACCAATAGGCCAGTTGGTGCAACCGGTCCATTGGACCAACATGCCAGTTGGTCCAACCGGTCCATTGGACCAGCAGGCCAGTTGGTCCAACCGGTCCACAGGACCAACAGGCGAGTTGGTCCAATCGGTCCACTGGACCAACAGGCCAGTTGGTCTAATCGGTCCAGTGGACCAACATGCCAGTTGGTCCAACCGGTCCACTGGACCAACAGGCCAGTTGGTCCAACCTGTCCAGCAGACCAACAGGCCAGTTGGTCCAACCGGTCCATTTGACCAACAGGCCAGTTGGTCCAACCGGTCCATTGGACCAACAGGTCAGTTGGTCCAACCGGTCCATTGGACCAACAGGCCAGTTGGTCCAACCGGTCCACTGGACCAACAGGCCAGTTGGTCCAACCGGTCCATTTGACCAACAGCCCAGTTGGTCCAACCGGTCCATTGGACCAACAGGCCAGTTCGTCCAACCGGTCCATTGGACCAGCAAGCCAGTTGGTCCAATGGGTCTATTGGACCAGCAGGCCAGTTGGTCCAAACGGTCCACTAGACCAACACACAAGTTGGTCCAATGGGTCCATTGGACCAACAAGCCAGTTGGTCCACTAGACCAACAGGCCAGTTGGTCCAACCGGTCCACTGGACCAACAGGCCAGTTGGTCCAACCGGTCCACTGGACCAATAGGCCAGTTGGTCCAACCAGTCCATTGGACCAACAGGCCAGTTGGTCCAACCGGTCCATTGGACCAACAGACCAGTTGGTCCAACCGGTCCATTGGACCAACAGGCCAGTTGGTCCAACCGGTCCACTGGACCAACAGGCCAGTTGGTCCAACCTGTCCAACTGACCAACAGGCCAGTTGGTCCAACCGGTCCACTGGACCAACAGGCCAGTTGGTCCAACCGGTCCATTGGACCAACAGGCCAGTTGGTCCAACCGGTCCATTGGACCAACAGGCAAGTTGGTCCAACCGGTCCATTGGACCTTCAGGCCAGTTGGTCCAACCGGTCCAGTGGACCAACAGGCTAGTTGGTCCAACCGGTCCATTGGACCAACAGGCCAATTGGTTCACCCGGTCCACCGGACCAACAGGCCAGTTGGTCCAAGTGGTCCAGTGGACCAACATGCTAGTTGGTTCAACCTGTCCAGCGGACCAACACGCCAGTTGGTCCAACCGGTCCATTGGACCAACACGCCAGTTGGTCCAACCGGTCAATTGGACCAACAGGCCAGTTGGTCCAACTGGTCAAGTGGACTAACAGGCCAGATGGTCCAACTGGTCCATTAGATCAACAGGCCAGTTGGTCCAACCTGTCCAGCGGACCAACACGCCAGTTGGTCCAACCGGCATTATACCAACACGCCAGTTGGTCCAACCGGTCCATTGGACCAACAGGCGAGTTGGTCCACCGGTCCATTGGACCAACAGGCCAGTTGGTCCAACTGGTCCATTGGACCAACGGGCCAGTTGGTCCAACCGGTCCAGTAGACCAACAGGCCAAATGGTCCAACCGATCATCTGGACAAACAGGCCAGTTGGTCCAATGGGTCCAATGGACCAACAGGCCTGTTGGTCCAACCAGTCCATTAGGCCAACAGGCCAGTTGGTCCAAAAGGTCCAGTGGACCAACATGCCAGTTGGTCCAACCTATCCTGTGGACCAACACGCCAGTTGGTCCACTAGACCAACATGCTAGTTGGTCCACCTGTCCACTGGGCCAACACGCCAGTTGGTCCAGCCGGTCCACTGGGCCAACTAGCCAGTTGGTCCAACCAGTCCATTGGACCAACAGGTCAGTTGGTTCAACGGGTCCATTTGACCAACATGCCATTTTGTTGAACTGGTCCATTGGACCAACAGGCCAATTGATCCAACCGGTCCACAGTACCAACAGGCCAGTTGGTCCAACCGGTCCAATGGACCAAAAGGCCAGTTGGTCCAACCAGTCACCATTGGACCAACTGGCCAGTTGGTAAAACCGGCATTGGACCGACATGCCAGTTGGACCAACTGGTCCATTGGACCAACATGCTAGTTGGTCCAACCGGTCTCCTGGACCAACAGGCCATTTGGTCCAACCGGTCCACCCAACAGGCCAGTTGGTCCAACTAGTCCATTTGGCCAACAGGCCAGATGGTCCAAAAGGTCCATTGGACCAATAGGCCAGTTGGTCCAATCGGTCCAGTGGACCAACACGCCAGTCGGTCCACTAGATTAACAGGCCAGTTTGTCCACCTGTCCACTGGGAAAACAGTCCAACTAGCCAGTTGGTCCAACAGGTCCATTGGACCAACATGCCAGTTGGTCCAATGTGTCCATTTGACCAACAGGCCAGTTTGTCCAACCGGTCCACTGGACCGACAGGCCAGTTTGTCCAACCGGTCCACTGGACCAACAGGCCAGTTGGTTCAATCGGTCCACTGGACCAATATGCTAGTTGGTTCAATTGGTCTAGCGGACCAATAGGCCAGTAGGTTCAATCGGTGCAGTGGACCAACAGGCCAGTTGGTCTAACCGGTCCACTGGACCAACAGGCCGGTTGGTCCAACCAGTCCAGCGGACCAACAGGCCAGTTGGACCAACCGGTCCATTGGACCAACATGCCAGTTGGTCCAACCGGTCCACTTGACCAACGGGCTAGTTGGTCTTACCGGTCAAGTGGACCAAAAGGCCAGTTGGTCCAACCAGTCACCATTGGACCAATAGGACAGTTGGTCCAATCGGCATTGGACCAACAGGCCAGTTGGACCAACTGGTCCATTGGACCAACAGGCCAGTTGGTCCAACCGGTCCACTGGACCAACAGGCCAGTTGGTCCAACCGGTCCAGTGGACCAACAGTTTGTCCAACTAGTCCATTGGACCAACTGGCCTGTTGGTCCAACCGGCATTGGGCCAACAGGCCAGTTGGACCAACCGGTCCATTGGACAAACATGCCAATTGGGCCAACCGGTCAACTGGACCAAAAGGCTAGTTGGTCCAACCGGTCCAGTGGACCAAAAGGCCAGTTGGTCCAACCGGTCCATTGGACCGAAAGGCCAGTTGGTCCAACCGGTCTATTGGACAACAAGGCCAGTTGGTCCAACCAGTCCATTGGACCAACATGCCAGTTGGTCCAACCGGTCTAGTGGACCAACTGGCCAAATGGCCCAACCGGTCCATTGGACCAACAAGCTAGTTTGTCCAACGGGTCCAATGGACCAACAGGCCTGTTGGTCCAACCAGTCCATTGGGCCAACATGCCAGATGGTCCAAAAGGTCCATTGGACCAATGGGCCAGTTGGTTAAATCGGTCCAGTGGACCAACATGCCAGTTGGTCCAACCGGTCCACTGGACCAACAGGCCAGTTGGTCCAACCTGTCCAGCAGACCAACAGGCTTGTTGGTCCAACCGGCATTGGACCAACATGCCAGTTGGACCAACCAGTCCATTGGACCAACAGGCCAGTTGGTGCAACTGATCCTGTGGACCAACAGGCCAGCTGGTACAACCGGTCCATTGGACCAACAGGCCAGTTGGTCCAACCGGTCCATTGGACCAATAGGCCAGTTGGTCCAACCGGTCCATTGGACCAGCAGGCCAGTTGGTCCAACCGGTCCACTGGACCAAGAGGCTAGTTGGTCCAATCGGTCCACTAGACCAACAGGCCTGTTGGTCCAATGGGCAGGCCAGTTGGTCCAATCGGTCCACTGGACCAACAAGCCAGTTGGTCCAACCGGTCCATTGGACCAACATGCCAGTAGGTCCAACTGGTCCACTGGACCAACAGGCCAGTTGGTCCAACCAGTCCATTTGACCAACAGGCCAGTTGGTCCATCCGGTCCATTGGACCAACAGGCCAGTTGGTCCAACCGGTCCATTGGACCAACAGGCCAGTTGGTCCAACCGATCCATTGGACCAACAGACCAGTTGGTCCAACCGGTCCATTGGACCAGCAGGCCAGTTGGTCCAACCGGTCCACAGGACCAACAGGCTAGTTGGTCCAATCGGTCCACTGGACCAACAGGCCAGTTGGTCTAATCGGTCCAGTGGACCAACATGCCAGTTGGTCCAACTGGTCCACTGGACCAACAGGCCTGTTGGTCAAATGGACCGGTTGGACCAACAGGCCAGTTGGTCCAACCGGTCCATTGGACCAACAGGCCAGTTGGTCCAACCGGTCCATTGGACCAACAGGCCAGTTGGTCCAACCGGTCCATTGGGCCAACAGGCCAGTTCGTCCAACCGGTCCATGGCACCAACAGGCCAGTTTGTCCAACCGGTCCATTGGACCAGCAGGCCAATTGGTCCAGCCGGTCCACTGGACCAACAGGCTAGTTGGTCCAATCGGTCCACTGGACCAACAGGCCAGTTGGTCCAATGGGCAGGCCAGTTGGTCCAATTGGTCCATTTGACCAACAGGCCAGTTGGTCCAACCGGTCCATTGGACCAACATGCCAGTTGGTCCAACCGGTCCATTGGACCAACAGGCCAGTTGGTCCAACTGGTCCATTGGACCAACAGGCCAGTTCGTCCAACCGGTCCAGTGGACCAACAGGCCAGTTGGTCCAACCGGTCCATTGGACCAACAGGCCAATTGGTTCACCCGGTCCACTGGACCAACAGGCCAGTTGGTCCAAGCGGTCCAGTGGACCACCAGGTTAGTTGGTTCAACCTGTCCAGCGGACCAACACGCCAGTTGGTCCAACCGGTCCATTGGACCAACACGCCTGTTGGTCCAACCGGTCAATTGGACCAACATGCCAGTTGGTCCAACTGGTCAAGTGGACTAACAGGCCAGATGGTCCAACCGGTCCATTAGACCAACAGGCCAGTTGGTCCAACCTGTCCAGCGGACCAACACGCCAGTTGGACCAACCGGCATTATACCAACACGCCAGTTGGTCCAACCGGTCCCTTGGACCAACAGGCGAGTTGGTCCACCGGTCCATTGGACCAACAGGCCAGTTGGTCCAACTGGTCCATTGGACCAACGGGCCAGTTGGTCCAATGGGTCCAATGGACCAACAGGCCTGTTGGTCCAACCAGTCCATTAGGCCAACAGGCCAGTTGGTCCAAAAGGTCCAGTGGACCAACATGCCAGTTGGTCCAACCTGTCCTGTGGACCAACACGCCAGTCGGTCCACTAGACCAACAGGCTAGTTGGTCCACCTGTCCACTGGGCCAACACGCCAGTTGGTCCAGCCGGTCCACTGGGCCAACTAGCAAGTTGGTCCAACCAGTCCATTGGACCAACAGGTCAGTTGGTTCAACGGGTCCATTTGACCAACATGCCATTTTGTCGAACTGGTCCATTGGACCAACAGGCCAATTGATCCAACCGGTCCACAGTACCAACAGGCCAGTTGGTCCAACCGGTCCAGTGGACCAAAAGGCCAGTTGGTCCAACCAGTCACCATTGGACCAACTGGCCAGTTGGTCAAACCGGCAATGGACCGACATGCCAGTTGGACCAACTGGTCCTTTGGACCAACATGCTAGTTGGTCCAACCGGTGCACTGGACCAACAGGCCATTTGGTCCAACCAGACCACTGGAACAACAGGCCAGTTGGTCCAACTAGTCCATTTGGCCATGTCACCGCATATGCACCTAATGCATATGCAATAACAGTAGGATGATGGTGTAAGGGGGACTTGTAGTGGCTGTTATGGGAACATTAGCTAGTTATAAGAGTATTAGTTAGGAATCAGTTGTAGGTGTAGAACGTAGGAAAGTTACTGTTAGGGAGGGGTGTAGAAAGGGGGAAATTGGATGAGAGCGGTTGGGATTGCGAGGGAAAAGGCACCGAAGGGCGAAATAGGAAGCCAAGCAGTCCCAACCCCGAGCCGCACTTTTGGGAATGTGCAGCTTGGGGTTGGGTAAGGGCAGTCACAGCCAACCCCTCGATGCTTTCGTGCTGTTATTTTCTCATATTAGTAGATTCGTCCGATTCGGCAAGCGAGGCTGACGGCGCGGAAGAAGCAGACGGCGCGGAAGAAGCAGACGGCGCGGAAGAAGCAGACTGCGCGGAAGAAGCAGACGGCGCGGAAGAAGCAGACGGCGCGGAAGAAGCGGACGGCGTGGAAGGAGCAGACGGCGCGGGAGAAACAGACGGCGCGGAAGAAGCAGACGGCGCCATCCCGATGGCGCGGGATGGTGAGAGGGAGGAAGTGGCGGAAGAAGGGCGCGACGGAGAGAGCAAGGATGCGGGAGGAAATTGCTCGCCGGTAAGGATGCGCGGAGGCGGTGCGAAGCGTCACGGGAACATGACGACAGGGCGTTCGCCGGAAGACATGCGCAGGGGAAGCGTGAGGCGCTGCGGAAGCACGGATGCAAACGGATTGGCAGACGAAGGGCGTGAAGAGGGCGCGAGGCACCGCGGGGGCGCGAATGCAGACGGGTTGGCAGACGAAGGGCGCGGGGGCGCGGATGCAGATGGTACGGTGGACGAAATAGGTGGAAACAGCGTGAGGCACTGCGGAGGCAAGGATGCAGGTCGCTCGGCAGACGAAATGCGAGGTGGCAGCGCAAGGCGCCGCGGGAGAGCGGATGCAGACAGCTCGCCAGAACGGATGCGCGGGAGTGGCGGGAGGCGCCAAGGGAACATGGCGGCAGATCGTTCGCCATAGGAGGTGCGCGAGGGAGATGCGAGGCGCCGCGGAACCGCAGCGGCAGGTCGCTCGCCGGACGATCTTCGGGAGGACAGCAGGAAAAACCATGCGCCAACGGGACGGTACAGCTCGCCTGAGCTGCGAGGACGTGGGAGGAGACGCGTGGCGATGGCCGCGCGGCGATCGCCAGAGGTGCGGAGGGAGCAGTATGAGCGAGGGAGAGTGGCAGGTCAACGGGGGCCTGCTGTTTGGGGGAGAGAGAGAGAGAGAGAGAGAGAGAGAGAGTTGAGGAGCAACGTGGGCGACGGGAGAGTAAGCCAGAGGAAGAACGGGGCAGACGAGCAGGTCCGGACGGGGAGCGAGGGGATTGTGAGGAAAGAGATGGGTGGTGCTCACCAGAGAGAGGAGGGGGGCGTGAGGAGGGACGCATCAGGGAGGGTGCACGACGATCGCTGGGCGCAACAAGGGCAGAAGAAAGGGGGAGAGGGAACCGACGGCGGCGGGAAGACGTGGAGCGAGAAAGGCGGTATCAGGAGCACTCGCATGATGGGAAGGAAAGGCGGTGGGACGGAGCAGAGAAGCGGAGAGCGGCTTACGAGAGAGAGCGAGGAAGGAGTCCGAGTACAAGGGGCCCGAGGGGGCGATGGCAATCAGGAGGAGGATCCGAAGGAGCCAGAGCGGCCAGAGAGGGGACAGAACGGGCGCTGTATGGGGCAAGCTCGGGCAGCAGGGGAACAAGGAAAAGGGGTGAAGAGAAGCAGAGTAGGCGACGGGAAATGATGCTTGCGCATGAAACGGAGAGTGAGGACGAAGGAGAGTGTGACGGACCTACGCGCCACAGGTCGGGCCGAAGGGAGGGGCGTTGGAAAGAACATTCCCCGGAGAAGAGGGAGAGACCAGGGTGGGGATCGGAGAGATATGGGGAGGCTCAAGAGAGAGAGGGGGGAAGGAGCATAGGTCCGACGTGGCGGAGAAGGCGGCAGCAGTCATGGGTAGGCGCTACGGGGGCAAGGGCAGCCAGGGAAGGAAGTGGTCGAGTGCTGTATGGGACAGAGTCAAGAAGCAGAGAGTTGAGGGAGAGGAGAGGAGAGAGTAGCAGGAGGAATGAGAGCTCAGGGACTTGGGAGACAGGGAGGTGGAGTGCGCAGGCCCCACCTCAGGTGGAGGTGCCAGTGCGCTTTACGGGGGGAGCAGGGTCAGAGACAAACCTGAAGAATTACCTGATGCAAATCGGTAATGTGAAGTACCGCTGTGACAGGAGTGGGATGGACCCGAAAGAGTTTTTCTTGAGCCCACCGAACACGCTGGGAGGCGAAGCTGAGACGCTATATCGTATGAAGATGAAGGAATGGCTGAGGAGGGCAGAGGAGGAGGATGAGGACCCAACCACTCTGTTCCTAGAGCGGCTGCGGAAGCAGTTTCCAGGGCACACGGCGGAGAGGGTGAGAGAATTTCAGGAATTCCAGCGAGGGAGGGCCGAGTCACTGCTCACCTACTACGGTAGGTTGACGGATCTGGCGGAAGACGTGGTGTGCACAGATGGCAGCATGCTTATAAGCAAGTTCCTGGGGGGTCTGGATGAGGGATTGAGCGGCGGGCTGAGAATGAGAGTGTATGAGTTGGGAGCTGAAGCAACGCTGGAGGAGGTGTTTGAGTTGGCAGAGAGAGTGGAGCTGGCGCAGAGGCGGTATGAGGCGTACCTGCCGAGGGTGTTAGAGAAAGGGC
Source organism: Closterium sp. Naga37s-1 (assembly GCA_947471745.1). Lineage (NCBI taxonomy): Eukaryota > Viridiplantae > Streptophyta > Zygnematophyceae > Desmidiales > Closteriaceae > Closterium > Closterium sp. Naga37s-1. Next base: position 19,841 of record CANJKZ010001176.1, on the reverse strand, counting down.
GGCCCAGGTGGGCTGCAGCGATGATAACCGAGGACGGGGGTGGGGAGGAGCAGTGGCAGGAGAGGCGAGCCGAAACACGGACGTGCCACAGGTGCGGGCAGGAGGGGCATATCAGGAGGGAGTGCAAGAACTGTGATGTGTGCGGAAAGCCTGGGCACCGACAGAGGGACTGCCCAGATGCACCGAGCTGTGAGGTGTGTGGGAATCGGGCAAGAAACTGCTATGAGAAAGGAAGGGATGCAAGGAGATCACCCAAGGAGATCGAGGAACAGATCGAACAGTTACGAGCCCAACTGCACGCACTGGGAGAAAGAACTCAGGGGCAAGCGGGGTTGTACGCGGAGGAGGAAGAGGGGCAGGAGCCAGAACACTCCGGTGCGGTGCTGCGTGGCCATGCAGACATGTGGCTGTGCAGTGGGGGAAGGGATATACGAAGGGAGCTAGTGAGTAAGGTGGGGGCATGGGCGTGTAAGTCAGTAACACCAGCAGCAGCGGGAGCAGAGGAGCAGGACGAGCAGGCGGGGGCAGGAGCGTGCGTACCAGCAGCAGCGGGAGCGGAGGAGTGGGATGAGCAGGTGGGGTCAGAAGCGTACGTATCAGCAGCAGCGGGAGCGGAGGAGCGGGATGAGCAGGTGGGGGCAGAAGCGTGCGTACCAGCAGCAGCAGGAGCGAAGGAGCGGGATGAGCAGGTGGGGGCAGAAGAGTGCGTCCCAGCAGCAGCAGGAGCGAAGGAGCGGGATGAGCAGGTGGGGGCAGAAGCGTGCGTGCCAGCAGCAGCAGGAGCGGAGGAGCGGGACGAGCAGGTGGGGGCAGAAGCGTGTGCATTAGCAGCGGCGGAAGCGGGAGGGAAGAACGAGAAGGTGGGGGCATGGTCGGGTGTACCAGTGGCAGCAGAAGCGGAAGGGAGGGAAGGGAAGGTGGGGGCACAGGCGGGCATGACAGCAGTAGCGGAAGCGGAAAGCGGGGCAGTGAAGGTGGGGGCACAGGCGGGCATGACAGCAGTAGAGGAAGCGGAAAGCGGGGTAGTGAAGGTGGGGGCACAGGCGGGCATGACAGCAGTAGCAGAAGCGGAAAGCGGGGCAGTGAAGGTGGGGGCACAGGCGTGCATGACAGCAGTAGCGGAAGCGGAAAGCGGGGCAGTGAAGGTGGGGGCACAGGCGTGCAAACCAGAAGTAGCAGAAGCGGCAGGGAGGGAAGAGAAGGAGAGAGCACAGGCGTGCGCAGCAGCAGCAGCGGAAACGGAAGAGGAAAGGAAAGAAGAGAAGCTGGGGGGCACAGGCGTGTGCAGTAGCAGCACCAGAAGAGGAAGGGAAAGAAGCGAGGTTGGGGGCACAGGCGTGTGCAGTAGCAGCAGCAGAAGAGGAAGGGAAAGACGAGAATTTGGGGGGCACAGGCGTGTGTAGTAGCAGCAGCAGAAGAGGAAGGGAAGGAGAGAAGTTGGGGCAGAGGCGTGTGCAGCGGCAGCAGCAGAAGAGGAAAGGAAGGAAGAGACGTTGGGGACACAGACGTGTGCAGCAGCAGCAGCAGAAAAGGAAGGGAAAGAAGAGAATTTGGAGACTCAGGCGTGTGGAGCAGCAGCAGAAGAAGAGGAAGGGAAGGAAGAGAAAGTAGGGGCACCTGAGTGTGTAGCAGCAGCAGCGGAGGCGGGAGTGGAGGATGAGGAGGGAGGATGGGCAGGGTGGACTGCAAAGGAAGGATCTAAGTGGACGGTGGGGGGGGGGCAATGAGCGGGCAGGGGAGGGAGGTCACACTCGTGACACAGACAGTGGGAACAGGAGGGGTGGAGAATGGCGTGGCATTGGTAGAAACCAGGGCAAGGTACCTGAAGGAAGGACTGCCGGCAGCACGGGAGAACTTACAGACAGTGCAGCTGAGAGATGCACACAGGCCAGAGGAGCGGCTGCAGCAGGGCTGCACCAAGCACAAGGGCGGCAGAAGGAGTGAGACAGGAAGTCTACCCCTCGGGGGGACAGAAGGATACTCTGGAACAGGAAGTGGTGCTGGGCACACAGAGAAGGAGGGCGACGAATCTGAGGGGGCGGGAGTGCTGTGTCAGAGAGTGGGCGAAGAGAGAAGACAGGGGACCACCAATACTGCAGTGGTGAGAAGTACCCCGGCCTCAGCAAGAGTGTCCAGTGCCTCGTGCACGGGAGACCCGAGCACGAGCTCTGGAGGGGGCATGTGGTGGCTGAGGCAGAGAAGGGAAGGTATCACGGGAACAGGGCAGAGGGAAGAAGGGAGGGAGGATGAGTGCCGGGAGGAGAGGGCAGGCCATGGGAGGAAACAGAGGAGGGGGCAGTGGTACGAGTGAGGCATCTCCAAGAGGGTCCTGTGACACGAGCTCAAGCAGCTAGAGCACGAGCACAGAAATGGGGGCAGCGGTTGAGTGAGGCTTTGCAACACGGAGAAGGGAGGAAGCAGAGAGACAGCAGGAGAAGAGCAGGTGCAGGAAGAAGAGCAGGAGCAGGGAGAAGAGTAGGTGCGAGGAGCAGAGCATGGGCTGGGAGAAGGAAGGTTCTCCGACAGCTGTCACCGCATATGCACCTAATGCATATGCAATAACAGTAGGATGATGGTGTAAGGGGGACTTGTAGTGGCTGTTATGGGAACATTAGCTAGTTATAAGAGTATTAGTTAGGAATCAGTTGTAGGTGTAGAACGTAGGAAAGTTACTGTTAGGGAGGGGTGTAGAAAGGGGGAAATTGGATGAGAGCGGTTGGGATTGCGAGGGAAAAGGCACCGAAGGGCGAAATAGGAAGCCAAGCAGTCCCAACCCCGAGCCGCACTTTTGGGAATGTGCAGCTTGGGGTTGGGTAAGGGCAGTCACAGCCAACCCCTCGATGCTTTCGTGCTGTTATTCTCTCATATTAGTGGAAAGCTGTTACCTCTGATCTAGCATCCGGTGGCACGCCACTAGGGGAGGACCTACGGGGTGAGGGAGGAAACTCGTTCAATGTGGTGGCTGAGGCAGAGAAGGGAAGGTATCACGGGAACAGGGCAGAGGGAAGAAGGGAGGGAGGATGAGTGCCGGGAGGAGAGGGCAGGCCATGGGAGGAAACAGAGGAGGGGGCGGTGGTACGAGTGAGGCATCTCCAAGAGGGTCCTGTGACACGAGCTCAAGCAGCTAGAGCACGAGCACAGAAGGGGGGGCAGCGGTTGAGTGAGGCTTTGCAACATGGAGAAGGGAGGAAGCAGAGAGACAGCAGGAGAAGAGCAGGTGCAGGAAGAAGAGCAGGAGCAGGGAGAAGAGTAGGTGCGAGGAGCAGAGCATGGGCTGGGAGAAGGAAGGTTCTCCGACACGAGTTCACGAGAGGCGATCGCAACAACGACGACGACGACGATTCTCCTGGAGGAGGAGCAGGCGCAGGAGGCGGAAGCGGAAGCAGAGGCGGAAACGGCGGAGGCGCAGCACCACCAGCACCGCCTGATCCTGAGAGCGATGACGACGACGTGCAGGAAGTCACTCCACAGCACCGCCATGATAGCACCGTCACCGGACTCCAGCTCCTCGGGCTCCACACTGCCACCTGAACGGCGCCACGTGTCATCGAGCCGCAGAATCCGCGCCAAGCACTCACGGGACCTCACAGCAAGGAATGGCGGGAAGCAATGGATGCGGAAATCAAGGCACTTGAATCCCGTGACACCTGGGTGCTCGTCAATCGAGCGGCGATCAAGGGGAGGAGGATTCTCTCCGGGAAGTGGGTCTTCCGCGTGAAGACCGCAGCTGACGGCACGATCGAGCGATTCAAGGCGCGCTGGGTAGTGCGCGGCTACGATCAGAGGCACGGCATTGACTTCGGCACCGGTCAGCCGCCACACCTCCGTCAGGATTTTTCTCGCCATCGCTGCAGCACGACACCTCCCGCTTCGACAAATCGATGTGAAGAATGCGTTCCTGTACGCGCTAGTAGATGCAGTGATCTACGTGGAGCAGCCGCACGCATACGGCGAGGGGGATTCACGTGTCTGCCAGCTGCGAAAATCCCTTTACGGGATCAAACAGGCACCACGGCTCTGGCAGCAGTATCTGCACAACATCCTGCTCGAAATCGGGTTCAAGCAGTTGCCTCACGATCCTAGGATGTATCGCCGCGATTTCCGCGGCGAATACATCCTACTCACGGTCTACGTCGACGACCTCCTATACACAGGGTCAAGCAACGAGTTGCTTGAGCAATTCGAGAAAAACTTCGCAGGGCGCGTCGACATCACCTGCAATCATGACGTGAAGCAGTTTCTCGGGCTCAACATCACCTACTCGCCGGAAGCCATTCATCTCTCAGCAGCCAAGTACGCAGAGGAGCTTAGCAAGTGCTTCAACATTGCGCCTGCACCACTCTCCACCCCTTACCGCACTCCATGACCCAACCACAAGCCTGACAACAAAGCCCTGTCCCCTGCTGGGCTTCACACCTACCAGCAGCAGTTGGGATGCCTGCTCTTCGCATCTGTTACCTGCAGGCCCGACCTCTCCTACATCGCGAGCCAGTTGGCTCAGTACTCCCGCAAACCAACGGCTGAGAATCTGCTAGATCTGCAGCGGGCACTTCAGTTCTTCATCTCCACGCCCAATGTTGGGCTCTGCTACTCCACCATCCCAACCTCGTCCTTCAACCTCATCGGCTACGTGGACGCTGATCACGCCGCTGACCCCGACAATCGACGGTCCAAGACATGCTTCCTTTTCCGCCTCGAGCCCAGCGGCCCCATCTACTGGAATTCACAGAAGCAGGAGCTGGTTGCCCTGTCATCAGCGGAGGCTGAATTTATCGCAGCAACAGAAGCCGTTCGCGAAGGCCTCTACCTTCAGGAGCTGCTGCAGGAGGCGAAAATTCCAGCCTCGGCGAACAAGCCAGGATTCGTTAACCGCACCAAACACATCGCGCTGCGGAACTTCTTCGTCAAGGACGAAGTTGACAAGGGCAAGGTTGACCTAACCTACTGCCCGACGGGTGACATGGCAGCTGACTTCCTCACGCAGAAGCTGTCACGTCAGCAATACCAACACTGCTCCGAACTCAGCGGAGTAGTCAAGCGGGTCAAGACTCGCTACGACCAGGAGTGAAGGGGGGTGTTGCGAATAGTGATTATTGAAGTATCACTGTGCACTCCTTACCGCAGCAATCGAATCACACACTACCGAGAATGAAGGCGAAGGGACGGAAGTGACGCGAAGGGTCGCACTGTTACGAAAGGATCTGGACCGCCGGGCAGACAGCATCAAGCAGCAGCAGTGGAGAGGACTCTGCCCAGACAGTTTCATAACTGTCTGGAGTCGCACGGTTGGATTTCGCTGTAATAAGGGAATGTACATGGCTAGTTAGGTCGATTGGTATTCCCTTGTACTCTTATTTATAGTGCTGTACTTGCATGTTTTTATTATCTCAAGAATTTTATATTCACTCTGCTATTGAGGTCACGGGCCCACCACCACTACTCAGTCGTGTGCGAACCTTCCTGAGGTGATCCCAGGTACGATCAACTTCTGATCGCAACAGGTTCAACCGTTCCATCGGACCAAGAAGCCAGTTCGTCCAATGGGTCCATCGGACCAACAGGCCAGTTGGTCCAACCGGTCCATTGGACAAAGCAGCCAGTTGGTCCAACCGGTCCATTGGACCAACAAGCGAGCTGGTCCAACCGGTCCATTGGACCAACAGGATAGTTGGTCCAACCGGTCCATTGGACAATCAGGCCAGTTGGTCCAGCCGGTCCATAGGACCAATAGGGTAGTTGGTCCAACCGGTCCATTGGACAAACAGGCCAGTTTGTCCAGCCGGTCCATAGGACCAACAGGCCAGTTGGTCCAACCGGTCCATTGGACCAACATGCCAGTTGGTCCAACCGGTCCATTGGACCAACAGGCGAGTTGGTCCAACTGGTCCATTGGACCAACAGGCAAGTTGGTCCAACCGGGCCATTGGACCAACAGGCCAGTTGGTCCAACCGGTCCATTGGACCAACACGCGAGTTGGTCCAACCGGTCCATTGGACCAACAGGCCAGTTTGTCCAACCGGTCCATTGGACCAACACGCAAGTTCGTCCAACTTGTCCACTGGACCAACAGGCCAGTTCGTCCAACAGTTCCATTAGACCAACAGGCCAGTTGGTCCAACCGGTCCATTGGACCAACAGGCCAGCTCGTCCAACCGGTCCATTGGACCAACAGGCCAGTCCAACCGGTCCATTGGACCAGCAGGCCAGTTGGTCCAACCGGTCCATTGGACCAATAGGCCAGTTGGTCCAACCGGTCCATTGGACCAACAGGCGAGTTGGTCCAACCGGTCCATTGGACCAACAGTCCAGTTCGTCCAACCGGTCCATTGGACCAACAGGCAAGATCGTCCAACTTGTCCACTAGACCAACAGGCCAGTTGGTCCAACCGGTCCATTGGACCAACAGGCGAGTTCGTCCAACAGTTCCATTAGACCAACAGGCCAGTTGGTCCAACCGGTCCATTGGACCTACAGGCCAGTTCGTCCAACCGGTCCATTGGACCAACAAGCCAGTTCATCCAACCGGTCCATTGGACTAGCAGGCCAGTTGGTCCAACCGGTCCATTGGACCAGCAGGCCAGTTGGTCCAATGGGTCCATTGGACCAACAGGCCAGTTGGTCCTATCGGTCCACTGGACCAACAGGCCAGTTGGTCCAATGGGCAGGCCAGTTGGTCCAACCGGTCTATTGGACCAACAGGCCAGTTGGTCCAACCGGTCCATTGGACCAACAGGTTAGTTGGTCCAGCCGGTCCACTGGACCAACAGGTTTGATGGTCCAACCGGTCCACAAGACCAACAGGTAAGTTGGTCCAATCGGTCCATTGGACCAACTAGCCAGTTGGTCCAACCGGTCCACTGGACCAACAGGTCAGTTGGTTCAACGAGTCCATTTGACCAACAGGCAAGTTGGTCCAACTGGTCCATTGGACCAACAGGCCAGTTGGTCCAATCGGTCCACTGGACGGCCAGTTGGTCCAACCGGTCAAGTGGACCAACATGTCAGTTGGTCCAACCGGTCAAGTGGACCAACAGGTCAGTTGGTCCAACTGGTCCATTGGACCAACAGGCCAGATGGTCCAACGGGTCCACTGGACCAACACGCTAGTTGGTCCAACCGGTCCACTAGACCAACACGCTAGTTGGTCCAACTGTTCCATCGGACCAACTGGCCAGTTGGTCCAGCCGGTCCATTGGACCAACAGACCAGTTGGTCCAATCGGTCCAATGGACCAACAAGCGAGTTGGTCCAACCGGTCCATCAGACCAACAGGCCAGTTGGTCCAATTGGTCTAGTTGACCAACAGGCCAGTTAGTCCAACCGGTCAAGTGGACCAACAGGCCAGTTGGTCCAACCGGTCCACTAGACCAACAGGCCAGTTGGTCCAATCGGTTCACTGAACCAACAGGCCAGTTGGTCCAACCGGTCCACAGGACCAACAAGCCAGTTGGTCCAACCGGTCCATCGAGCCAACAGGCCAGTTGGTTCAACCGTTCCATCGGACCAAGAAGCCAGTTCATCCAATGGGTCCATCGGACCAACAGGCCTGTTGGTCCAACCGGTCCATTGGACAAAGCAGCCAGTTGGTCCAACCGGTCCATTGGACCAACAAGCGAGCTGGTCCAACCGGTCCATTGGACCGACAGGATAGTTGGTCCAAGCGGTCCATTGGACAATCAGGCCAGTTGGTCCAGCCGGTCCATAGGACCAATAGGGTAGTTGGTTTAACCAGTCAGTGGACAAACAGGCTAGTTTGTCCAGCCAGTCCATAGGACCAACAGGCCAGTTGGTCCAACCGGTCCATTGGACCAACATGCCAGTTGGTCCAACCGGTCCATTGGACCAACAGGCGAGTTGGTCCAACTGGTCCATTGGACCAACAGGCAAGTTGGTCCAACCGGGCCATTGGACCAACAGGCCAGTTGGTCCAACCGGTCCATTGGACCAACACGCGAGTTGGTCCAACCGGTCCATTGGACCAATAGGCCAGTTTATCCAACCGGTCCATTGGACCAACACGCAAGTTCGTCCAACTTGTCCACTGGACCAACAGGCCAGTTGGTCCAACCAGTCCATTGGACCAACAGGCCAGTTCGTCCAACAGTTCCATTAGACCAACAGGCCAGTTGGTCCAACCGGTCCATTGGACCAACAGGCCAGTTCGTCCAACCGGTCCATTGGACCAACAGGCCAGTCCAACCGGTCCATTGGACCAGCAGGCCAGTTGGTCCAACCGGTCCATTGGACCAACAGGCCAGTTGGTCCAACCGGTCCATTGGACCAACAGGCGAGTTGGTCCAACCGGTCCATTGGACCAACAGTCCAGTTCGTCCAACCGGTCCATTGGACCAACAGGCAAGTTCGTCCAACTTGTCCACTAGACCAACTAGCCAGTTGGTCCAACCGGTCCATTGGACCAACAGGCGAGTTCGTCCAACAGTTCCATTAGACCAACAGGCCAGTTGGTCCAACCGGTCCATTGGACCTACAGGCCAGTTCGTCCAACCGGTCCATTGGACCAACAGGCCAGTTCGTCCAACCGGTCCATTGGACCAGCAGGCCAGTTGGTCCAACCGGTCTATTGGACCAACAGGCCAGTTGGTCCAACCGGTCCATTAGACCAACAGGCTAGTTGGTCCAGCCGGTCCACTGGACCAACAGGTTTGATGGTCCAACCGGTCCACAGGACCAACAGGTTAGTTGGTCCAACCGGTCCATTGGACCAACTAGCCAGTTGGTCCAACCTGTCCACTGGACCAACAGGTCAGTTGGTTCAACGAGTCCATTTGACCAACAGGAAGTTGGTCCAACTGGTCCATTGGACCAACAGGCCAGTTGGTCCAATCGGTCCACTGGACCAACAGGCCAGTTGGTCCAACCGGTCAAGTGGACCAGCATGTCAGTTGGTCCAACCGGACAAGTGGACCAACAGGTCAGTTGGTCCAACTGGTCCATTGGACCAACAGGCCAGTTGGTCCAACGGGTCCACTGGACCAACACGCTAGTTGGTCCAACCGGTCCACTAGACCAACACGCTAGTTGGTCCAACTGTTCCATCGGACCAACTGGCCAGTTGGTCCAGCCGGTCCATTGGACCAACAGACCAGTTGGTCAAATCGGTCCAATGGACCAACAAGCCAGTTGGTCCAACCGGTCCATCGGACCAACAGGCCAGTTGGTCCAATTGGTCTAGTGGACCAACAGGCCAGTTAGTCCAACCGGTCAAGTGGACCAACAGGCCAGTTGGTCCAACCGGTCCACTGGACCAACAGGCCAGTTGGTCCAATCGGTTCACTAAACCAACAGGCCAGTTGGTTCAACCGTTCCATCGGACCAAGAAGCCAGTTCGTCCAATGGGTCCATCGGACCAACAGGCCAGTTGGTCCAACCGGTCCATTGGACCAACCAGCGAGTTGGTCCAACCGGTCCATTGGACCAACAAGCCAGCTGGTCCAACCGGTCCATTGGACCAACAGGATAGTTGGTCCAACAGGTCCATTGGACAATCAGGCCAGTTGGTCCAGCCGGTCCATAGGACCAACAGGCCAGTTGGTCCAACCGGTCCATTGGACCAACAGGCTAGATGGTCCAACCGGTCTATTGGACCAACAGGCGAGTTGGTCCAACCGGTCCATTGGACCAACAGGCTAGTTGGTCCAACCGGGCCATTCGACCAACAGGTCAGTTGGTCCAACCGGTCCATTGGACCAACAGGCCAGTCGGTCCACTGTTTCCATTTGACCAACGGGCCAGTTGGTCTAATGTGTCCATTTGACCAACATGCCTGTTTGTCCAACCGGTCCACTGGACCAACAGGCCAGGTGGTCCAACTGGTCCATTGGACCAACAGGCCAGTTGGTCCAACCGGTCCACTGGACCAACAGGCCAGTTGGTTCAAATGGTCCAGTGGACCAACAGGCCTGTTGGTCCAACTGGTCCACTGGACCAACAGGCCAGTTGGTCCAACCTGTCCAGCGGACCAACAGGCCAGTTGGACCAACCGGTCCATTGGACCAACAGGCCAGTTCGTCCAACTGGTCCATTGGACCAACAGGCCAGTTGGTCCAACCGGCATTGGACCAACAGGCCAGTTGGACCAACCGGTCCACAGGACCAACAGGCCAGTTCGTCCAACCGGTCCATTGGACCAACAGGCCAGTTGGTCCAACCGGTCCATCGAGCCAACTTGCCAGTTGGTTCAACCGTTCCATCGGACCAAGAAGCCAGTTCGTCCAATGGGTCCATCGGACCAAGAGGCCAGTTGCTCCAACCGGTCCATTGGACCAACCAGCCAGTTGGTCCAACCGGTCCATTGGACCAACAAGCCAGCTGGTCCAACCGGTCCATTGGACCAACAGGATAGTTGGTCCAACCGGTCCATTGGACAATCAGGCCAGTTGGTCCAGTCGGTCCATAGGACCAACAGGCCAGTTGGTCCAACCGGTCCATTGGACAATCAGGCCAGTTTGTCCAGCCGGTCCATAGGACCAACAGGCCAGTTGGTCCAACCGGTCCATTGGACCAACAGGCTAGTTGGTCCAACCGGTCCATTGGACCAACAGGCGAGTTGGTCCAACTGGTCCATTGGACCAACAGGCAAGTTGGTCCAACCGGGCCATTGGACCAACAGGCCAGTTGGTCCAACCGGTCCATAGGACCAACAGGCCAGTTCGTCCAACCGGTCCATTGGACCAACAGGCCAGTTCGTCCAACCGGTCCATTGGACCAGCAGGCCAGTTGGTCCAACCGGTCTATTGGACCAACAGGCCAGTTGGTCCAACCGGTCCATTAGACCAACAGGCTAGTTGGTCCAGCCGGTCCACTGGACCAACAGGTTTGATGGTCCAACCGGTCCACAGGACCAACAGGTTAGTTGGTCCAACCGGTCCATTGGACCAACTAGCCAGTTGGTCCAACCTGTCCACTGGACCAACAGGTCAGTTGGTTCAACGAGTCCATTTGACCAACAGGAAGTTGGTCCACCTGGTCCATTGGATCAACAGGCCAGTTGGTCCAATCGGTCCACTGGACCAACAGGCCAGTTGGTCCAACCGGTCAAGTGGACCAACATGTCAGTTGGTCCAACCGGACAAGTGGACCAACAGGTCAGTTGGTCCAACTAGTCCATTGGACCAACAGGCCAGTTGGTCCAACGGGTCCACTGGACCAACACGCTAGTTGGTCCAACCGGTCCACTAGACCAACACGCTAGTTGGTCCAACTGTTCCATCGGACCAACTGGCCAGTTGGTCCAGCCGGTCCATTGGACCAACAGACCAGTTGGTCAAATCGGTCCAATGGACCAACAAGCCAGTTGGTCCAACCGGTCCATCGGACCAACAGGCCAGTTGGTCCAATTGGTCTAGTGGACCAACAGGCCAGTTAGTCCAACCGGTCAAGTGGACCAACAGGCCAGTTGGTCCAACCGGTCCACTGGACCAACAGGCCAGTTGGTCCAATCGGTTCACTAAACCAACAGGCCAGTTGGTCCAACCGGTCCACAGGACCAACAAGCCAGTTGGTCCAACCGGTCCATCGGGCCAACAGGCCAGTTAGTTCAACCGTTCCATCGGACCAAGAAGCCAGTTCGTCCAATGGGTCCATCGGACCAACAGGCCAGTTGGTCCAACCGGTCCATTGGACCAACCAGCGAGTTGGTCCAACTGGTCCATTGGACCAACAAGCCAGCTGGTCCAACCGGTCCATTGGACCAACAGGATAGTTGGTCCAACAGGTCCATTGGACAATCAGGCCAGTTGGTCCAGCCGGTCCATAGGACCAACAGGCCAGTTGGTCCAACCGGTCCATTGGACCAACAGGCTAGATGGTCCAACCGGTCTATTGGACCAACAGGCGAGTTGGTCCAACCGGTCCATTGGACCAACAGGCTAGTTGGTCCAACCGGGCCATTCGACCAACAGGTCAGTTGGTCCAACCGGTCCATTGGACCAACAGGCCAGTCGGTCCACTGTTTCCATTTGACCAACGGGCCAGTTGGTCTAATGTGTCCATTTGACCAACATGCCTGTTTGTCCAACCGGTCCACTGGACCAACAGGCCAGGTGGTCCAACTGGTCCATTGGACCAACAGGCCAGTTGGTCCAACCGGTCCACTGGACCAACAGGCCAGTTGGTTCAAATGGTCCAGTGGACCAACAGGCCTGTTGGTCCAACTGGTCCACTGGACCAACAGGCCAGTTGGTCCAACCTGTCCAGCGGACCAACAGGCCAGTTGGACCAACCGGTCCATTGGACCAACAGGCCAGTTCGTCCAACTGGTCCATTGGACCAACAGGCCAGTTGGACCAACCGGTCCACAGGACCAACAGGCCAGTTCGTCCAACCGGTCCATTGGACCAACAGGCCAGTTGGTCCAACCGGTCCATCGAGCCAACTGGCCAGTTGGTTCAACCGTTCCATCGGACCAAGAAGCCAGTTCGTCCAATGGGTCCATCGGACCAACAGGCCAGTTGCTCCAACCGGTCCATTGGACCAACCAGCCAGTTGGTCCAACCGGTCCATTGGACCAACAAGCCAGCTGGTCCAACCGGTCCATTGGACCAACAGGATAGTTGGTCCAACCGGTCCATTGGACAATCAGGCCAGTTGGTCCAGTCGGTCCATAGGACCAACAGGCCAGTTGGTCCAACCGGTCCATTGGACAATCAGGCCAGTTTGTCCAGCCGGTCCATAGGACCAACAGGCCAGTTGGTCCAACCGGTCAATTGGACCAACAGGCTAGTTGGTCCAACCAGTCCATTGGACCAACAGGCGAGTTGGTCCAACTGGTCCATTGGACCAACAGGCAAGTTGGTCCAATCGGGCCATTGGACCAACAGGCCAGTTGGTCCAACCGGTCCATAGGACCAACAGGCCAGTTCGTCCAACCGGTCCATTGGACCAACAGGCCAGTTCGTCCAACCGGTCCATTGGACCAACAGGCCAGTTCGTCCAATCGGTCCATTGGACCAACAGGCCAGTTGGTCCAACCGGTCCATTGGACCAACAGGCCAGTTGGTCCAACCGGTCCATTGGACCAACAGGCAAGTTGGTCCAACCGGTCCATTGGACCATCAGGCCTGTTGGTCCAACCGGTCCAGTGGACCAACAGGCCAGTTGGTCCAACCGGTCCATTGGACCAACAGGCCAATTGGTCCAACCGGTCCACTGGACCAACAGGCCAGTTGGTTCAAACGGTCCAGTGGACCAACACGCCAGTTGGTCCAACCGGTCCATTGGACCAACAGGCCAATTGGTCCAACCGGTCCAGTGGACCAACAGGCCAAATGGTCCAACCGGTCCATTGGACCAACAGGCCAGTTGGTCCAATGGGTCCAATGGACCAACAGGCCTGTTGGTCCAACCAGTCCATTGAGCCAACAAGCCAATTGGTCCAAAATGTCCATTGGATCAAGAGGCCAGTTGGTCCAATCTGTCCAGTGGACCAACACGCCAGTCGGTCCACTAGACCAACAGGCTAGTTGGTCCACCTGTCCACTGGGCCAACAAGCCAGTTGGTCCAACCGGTCCACGGGGCCAACTAGCCAGTTGGTCCAACTAGTCCATTGGACCAACAGGTCATTTGGTTCAACGGGTCCACAGGACCAACAGGTCAGTTGGTCCAACCGGTCCATTGGACCAAAAGGCCAGTTTGTCCAACCAGTCACCATTGGACCAACAGGCCAATGGGTCCAACCGGTCCACTGGGCCAACTAGCCAGTTGGTCCAACCGGTCCATTGGACCAACATCCCAGTTGGTCCAATGTGTCCATTTGACCAACAGGCCAGTTGGTCCAACCGGTCCAGTGGACCAACATGCCAGTTGGTCCAACCAGTCCATTGGACCAACCGGTCCATTAGACCAACAGGCCAGTTAGTCCAACCGGTCCACTAGACCAACAGGGCTGTTGCTCCAACCGGTCCAGTGGACCAACAGGCTAGTTGGTCCAACCGGTCCAGTGGACCAACAGGTCAATTGATCCAACCGGTCCACAGGACCAACAGGTCAGTTGGTCCAACCGGTCCAGTGGACCAAAAGGCCAGTTGGTCCAACCAGTCACCATTGGACCAACAGGCCAGTTGGTCCAACCGGCATTGGACCAACATGCCATGTGGACCAACTGGTCCATTGGACAAACAGGCTAGTTGGTCCAACCGGTCCACTGGACCAACAGGCCATCTGGTCCAACCAGTCCAGTGGACCAACAGGCGAGTTGGTCCAACCGGTCCATTGGACCAACAGTCCAGTTCGTCCAACCGGTCCATTGGACCAACAGGCAAGTTCGTCCAACTTGTCCACTAGACCAACAGGCCAGTTGGTCCAACCGGTCCATTGGACCAACAGGCGAGTTCGTCCAAAAGTTCCATTAGACCAACAGGCCAGTTGGTCCAACCGGTCCATTGGACCTACAGGCCAGTTCGTCCAACCGGTCCATTGGACCAACAGGCCAGTTCGTCCAACCGGTCCATTGGACCAGCAGGCCAGTTGGTCCAACCGGTCCATTGGACCAACTAGCCAGTTGGTCCAACCGGTCCACTGGACCAACAGGTCAGTTGGTTCAACGAGTCCATTTGACCAACAGGCAAGTTGGTCCAACTGGTCCATTGGACCAACAGGCCAGTTGGTCCAATCGGTCCATTGGACCAACAGGCCAGTTGGTCCAACCGGTCAAGTGGACCAACATGTCAGTTGATCCAACCGGTCAAGTGGACCAACAGGTCAGTTGGTCCAACTGGTCCATTGGACCAACAGGCCAGTTGGTCCAACGGGTCCACTGGACCAACACGCTAGTTGGTCCAACCGGTCCACTAGACCAACACGCTAGTTGGTCCAACTGTTCCATCGGACCAACTGGCCAGTTGGTCCAATTGGTCTAGTGGACCAACAGGCCAGTTAGTCCAACCTGTCAAGTAGACCAACAGGCCAGTTGGTCCAACCGGTCCTCTGGACCAACAGGACAGTTGGTCCAATCGGTTCACTGAACCAACAGGCCAGTTGGTCCAACCGGTCCACAGGACCAACAAGCCAGTTGGTCCAACCGGTCCATCGGGCCAACAGGCCAGTTGGTTCAACCGTTCCATCGGACCAAGAAGCCAGTTTGTCCAATGGGTCCATCGGACCAACAGGCCAGTTGGTCCAACCGGTCCATTGGACCAACAAGCCAGCTCGTCCAACCGGTCCATTGGACCAACAGGATAGTTGGTCCAACAGGTCCATTGGACAATCAGGCCAGTTGGTCCAGCCGGTCCATAGGACCAACAGGCCAGTTGGTCCAACCGGTCCATTGGACAATTAGGCCAGTTTGTCCAGCCGGTCCATAGGACCAACAGGCCAGTTCGTCCAACCGGTCCATTGGACCGACAGGCTAGTTGGTCCAACCGGTCTATTGGACCAACAGGCGAGTTGGTCCAACCGGTCCATTGGACCAACAGGCTAGTTGGTCCAACCGGGCCATTGGACCAACAGGCCAGTTGGTCCAACCGGTCCATTGGACCAACAGGTGAGTTGGTCCAACCCGTCCATTGGACCAACAGGCCAGTTCGTCCAACCGGTCCATTGGACCAACAGGCAACTTCGTCCAACTTGTCCACTGGACCAACAGGCCAGTCGGTCCAACCGGTCCATTGGACCAGCAGGTTAGTTGGTCCAACCGGTCCATTGGACCAACTAGCCAGTTGGTCCAACCTGTCCACTGGACCAACAGGTCAGTTGGTTCAACGAGTCCATTTGACCAACAGGAAGTTGGTCCACCTGGTCCATTGGATCAACAGGCCAGTTGGTCCAATCGGTCCACTGGACCAACAGGCCAGTTGGTCCAACCGGTCAAGTGGACCAACATGTCAGTTGGTCCAACCGGACAAGTGGACCAACAGGTCAGTTGGTCCAACTAGTCCATTGGACCAACAGGCCAGTTGGTCCAACGGGTCCACTGGACCAACACGCTAGTTGGTCCAACCGGTCCACTAGACCAACACGCTAGTTGGTCCAACTGTTCCATCGGACCAACTGGCCAGTTGGTCCAGCCGGTCCATTGGACCAACAGACCAGTTGGTCAAATCGGTCCAATGGACCAACAAGCCAGTTGGTCCAACCGGTCCATCGGACCAACAGGCCAGTTGGTCCAATTGGTCTAGTGGACCAACAGGCCAGTTAGTCCAACCGGTCAAGTGGACCAACAGGCCAGTTGGTCCAACCGGTCCACTGGACCAACAGGCCAGTTGGTCCAATCGGTTCACTAAACCAACAGGCCAGTTGGTCCAACCGGTCCACAGGACCAACAAGCCAGTTGGTCCAACCGGTCCATCGGGCCAACAGGCCAGTTGGTTCAACCGTTCCATCGGACCAAGAAGCCAGTTCGTCCAATGGGTCCATCGGACCAACAGGCCAGTTGGTCCAACCGGTCCATTGGACCAACCAGCGAGTTGGTCCAACTGGTCCATTGGACCAACAAGCCAGCTGGTCCAACCGGTCCATTGGACCAACAGGATAGTTGGTCCAACAGGTCCATTGGACAATCAGGCCAGTTGGTCCAGCCAGTCCATAGGACCAACAGGCCAGTTGGTCCAACCGGTCCATTGGACCAACAGGCTAGATGGTCCAACCGGTCTATTGGACCAACAGGCGAGTTGGTCCAACCGGTCCATTGGACCAACAGGCTAGTTGGTCCAACCGGGCCATTCGACCAACAGGTCAGTTGGTCCAACCGGTCCATTGGACCAACAGGCCAGTCGGTCCACTGTTTCCATTTGACCAACGGGCCAGTTGGTCTAATGTGTCCATTTGACCAACATGCCTGTTTGTCCAACCGGTCCACTGGACCAATAGGCCAGGTGGTCCAACTGGTCCATTGGACCAACAGGCCAGTTGGTCCAACCGGTCCACTGGACCAACAGGCCAGTTGGTTCAAATGGTCCAGTGGACCAACAGGCCTGTTGGTCCAACTGGTCCACTGGACCAACAGGCCAGTTGGTCCAACCTGTCCAGCGGACCAACAGGCCAGTTGGACCAACCGGTCCATTGGACCAACAGGCCAGTTCGTCCAACTGGTCCATTGGACCAACAGGCCAGTTGGTCCAACCGGCATTGGACCAACAGGCCAGTTGGACCAACCGGTCCACAGGACCAACAGGCCAGTTCGTCCAACCGGTCCATTGGACCAACAGGCCAGTTGGTCCAACCGGTCCATCGAGCCAACTGGCCAGTTGGTTCAACCGTTCCATCGGACCAAGAAGCCAGTTCGTCCAATGGGTCCATCGGACCAACAGGCCAGTTGCTCCAACCGGTCCATTGGACCAACCAGCCAGTTGGTCCAACCGGTCCATTGGACCAACAAGCCAGCTGGTCCAACCGGTCCATTGGACCAACAGGATAGTTGGTCCAACCGGTCCATTGGACAATCAGGCCAGTTGGTCCAGTCGGTCCATAGGACCAACAGGCCAGTTGGTCCAACCGGTCCATTGGACAATCAGGCCAGTTTGTCCAGCCGGTCCATAGGACCAACAGGCCAGTTGGTCCAACCGGTCCATTGGACCAACAAGCTAGTTGGTCCAACCAGTCCATTGGACCAACAGGCGAGTTGGTCCAACTGGTCCATTGGACCAACAGGCAAGTTGGTCCAACCGGGCCATTGGACCAACAGGCCAGTTGGTCCAACCGGTCCATAAGACCAACATGCCAGTTCGTCCAACCGGTCCATTGGACCAACAGGCCAGTTCGTCCAACCGGTCCATTGGACCAACAGGCCAGTTCGTCCAATCGGTCCATTGGACCAACAGGCCAGTTGGTCCAACCGGTCCATTGGACCAACAGGCCAGTTGGTCCAACCGGTCCATTGGACCAACAGGCAAGTTGGTCCAACCGGTCCATTGGACCATCAGGCCTGTTGGTCCAACCGGTCCAGTGGACCAACAGGCCAGTTGGTCCAACCGGTCCATTGGACCAACAGGCCAATTGGTCCAACCGGTCCACTGGACCAACAGGCCAGTTGGTTCAAACGGTCCAGTGGACCAACACGCCAGTTGGTCCAACCGGTCCATTGGACCAATAGGCCAATTGGTCCAACCGGTCCAGTGGACCAACAGGCCAAATGGTCCAACCGGTCCATTGGACCAACAGGCCAGTTGGTCCAATGGGTCCAATGGACCAACAGGCCTGTTGGTCCAACCAGTCCATTGAGCCAACAAGCCAATTGGTCCAAAATGTCCATTGGACCAAGAGGCCAGTTGGTCCAATCTGTCCAGTGGACCAACACGCCAGTCGGTCCACTAGACCAACAGGCTAGTTGGTCCACCTGTCCACTGGGCCAACAAGCCAGTTGGTCCAACCGGTCCACGGGGCCAACTAGCCAGTTGGTCCAACTAGTCCATTGGACCAACAGGTCATTTGGTTCAACGGGTCCACAGGACCAACAGGTCAGTTGGTCCAACCGGTCCATTGGACCAAAAGGCCAGTTTGTCCAACCAGTCACCATTGGACCAACAGGCCAATGGGTCCAACCGGTCCACTGGGCCAACTAGCCAGTTGGTCCAACCGGTCCATTGGACCAACATCCCAGTTGGTCCAATGTGTCCATTTGACCAACAGGCCAGTTGGTCCAACCGGTCCAGTGGACCAACATGCCAGTTGGTCCAACCAGTCCATTGGACCAACCGGTCCATTAGACCAACAGGCCAGTTAGTCCAACCGGTCCACTAGACCAACAGGGCTGTTGGTCCAACCGGTCCAGTGGACCAACAGGCTAGTTGGTCCAACCGGTCCAGTGGACCAACAGGTCAATTGATCCAACCGGTCCACAGGACCAACAGGTCAGTTGGTCCAACCGGTCCAGTGGACCAAAAGGCCAGTTGGTCCAACCAGTCACCATTGGACCAACAGGCCAGTTGGTCCAACCGGCATTGGACCAACATGCCATGTGGACCAACTGGTCCATTGGACAAACAGGCTAGTTGGTCCAACCGGTCCACTGGACCAACAGGCCATCTGGTCCAACCAGTCCAGTGGACCAACAGGCGAGTTGGTCCAACCGGTCCATTGGACCAACAGTCCAGTTCGTCCAACCGGTCCATTGGACCAACAGGCAAGTTCGTCCAACTTGTCCACTAGACCAACAGGCCAGTTGGTCCAACCGGTCCATTGGACCAACAGGCGAGTTCGTCCAAAAGTTCCATTAGACCAACAGGCCAGTTGGTCCAACCGGTCCATTGGACCTACAGGCCAGTTCGTCCAACCGGTCCATTGGACCAACAGGCCAGTTCGTCCAACCGGTCCATTGGACCAGCAGGCCAGTTGGTCCAACCGGTCCATTGGACCAACTAGCCAGTTGGTCCAACCGGTCCACTGGACCAACAGGTCAGTTGGTTCAACGAGTCCATTTGACCAACAGGCAAGTTGGTCCAACTGGTCCATTGGACCAACAGGCCAGTTGGTCCAATCGGTCCATTGGACCAACAGGCCAGTTGGTCCAACCGGTCAAGTGGACCAACATGTCAGTTGATCCAACCGGTCAAGTGGACCAACAGGTCAGTTGGTCCAACTGGTCCATTGGACCAACAGGCCAGTTGGTCCAACGGGTCCACTGGACCAACACGCTAGTTGGTCCAACCGGTCCACTAGACCAACACGCTAGTTGGTTCAACTGTTCCATCGGACCAACTGGCCAGTTGGTCCAATTGGTCTAGTGGACCAACAGGCCAGTTAGTCCAACCTGTCAAGTAGACCAACAGGCCAGTTGGTCCAACCGGTCCTCTGGACCAACAGGCCAGTTGGTCCAATCGGTTCACTGAACCCAACAGGCCAGTTGGTCCAACCGGTCCACAAGACCAACAAGCCAGTTGGTCCAAA
>CANJKZ010001175.1:0-20000 GCA_947471745.1 Closterium sp. Naga37s-1 | reverse complement strand
AGGAGCGTGCCTGGTCCAGAAGCGTGCCTGGTCGAGGAGCTTGCCTGGTCCAGGAGCTTGCCTGGTGCAGGAGCTTGCCTGGTCCAGGAGCATGCCTGGTCCAGGAGCTTGCCTGGTCCAGCAGCTTGCCTGGTCCAGGAGCTTGCCTGGTGAAGGAGCTTGCCTGATCCAGGAGCTTGCCTGGTCCAAGAGCTTGCCTGGTCCAAGAGCTTGCCTGGTCCAGGAGCTTGCCTGGTCCAGGACCGTGCCTGGTCCACGAGCTTGCCTGGTCCAGAAGCTTGCCTGGTCCAGGAGCTTGCCTGGTCTAGGAGCTTGCCTGGTCCAGGAGCGTGCCTGTTCCAGGAGCTTGCCTGGTCCAGGAGCTTGCCAGGTCCAGGAGCTTGCTTGGTCCAGGAGCATGCCTGGTCCAGGGGCTTGCCTGGTTCAGGAGCTTTCCTGGTCCAAGAGCTTGCCTGGTCCAGGAGCTTACCTGGTCCAGGAGCTTGCATGTTCCAGGAGCTTGCCTGGTCCAGGAGCTTGCCTGGTCCAAGAGCTTGCCTGGTCCAGGAGCGTGCCTGGTCCAAGAGCTTGCCTGGTCCAGAAGCTTGCCTGGTCCAGCAGCTTGCCTGGTCCAGGAGCTTGCCTGGTCCAGGAGCATGCCTGGTCTAGGAGCTTGCCTGGTCCAGCTGCTTGCCTGGTCCAGGAGCTTGCCTGGTGAAGGAGCTTGCCTGGTCCAGGAGCTTGCCTGGTCTAGGAGCTTGCCTGGTCCAGGAGCTTGCCTGCTCTTGGAGCTTGCCTGGTCCAGGATCTTGCCTGGTCCAAGAGCTTGCCTGGTCCAAGAGCTTGCCTGGTCCAAGAGCTTGCCTGGTCCAGGAGCTTGCCTGGTCCAGGAGCTTGCCTGGTCCAGGAGCTTGCCTGGTCCAGGAACTTGCCTGGTCCAGGAGCTTGCCTGGTCCAGGAGCTTGCTTGGTCCAAGAGCATGCCTGGTCTAGCAGCTTGCCTGGTCCAGGAGCTTGCCTAGTCCAGGAGCTTGCCTGGTCCAGAAGCTTGCCTGGTCCAGGAGCTTGCCTGGTCCAGGAGCTTGCCTGGTCCAGGAGCGTGCCTGGTCCACGAGCTTGCCTGGTCCAGGAGCTTGCCTGGTCTAGGAGCTTGCCTGGTCCAGGAGCTACCTGGTCCAGGAGATTGCCTGGTCCAGGAGCTTGCCTGGTCCAGGAGCTTGCCTGGTCCAGGAGCTTGCCTGGTCCAGGAGCTTGCCTGTTCAGGAGCTTGCCTGGTCCAGGAGCTTGCCTGGTCCAGGAGCTTGCCTGGTCCAGGAGCCTGCCTTGTCCAGGAGCCTGCCTGGTCCGAGAGCTTGCCTGGTCCAGGAGCTTGCCTGGTCCAAGAGCTTGGCTGGTCCATGAGCTTGCCTGGTCCACGAGCTTGCCTAGTCCAAGAGCTAGCCTGGTCAAAGAGCTTGCCTGGTCCAGGAGCTTGCTTGGTCCAAGAGCTTGCCTGGTCCAAGAGCTAGCCTGGTCCAGGAGCTTGCCTGGTCCAGGAGCTTGCCTGGTCCAGGAGCGTGCCTGGTCCAGGATGTTGCCTGGTCCAGGATCTTGCCTGGTCCAGGAGCGTGCCTGGTCCAGGAGATTGCCTGGTCCAGGAGCTTGCCTGGTCTAGGAGCTTGCCTGGTCCAGGAGCTTGCCTGGACCAGGAACTTGCCTGGTCCAAGAGCTTGCCTGGTCCAGGAGCATGCCTGGTCCAAGAGCTTGCCTGGTCCAGGAGCTTGCCTGCTCTAGGAGCTTGCCTGGTCCAGGAGCTGGCCTGGTCCAGGAGCGTGCCTGGTCCAGGAGTGTGCCTGGTCCAGGAGCTTGCCTTGCCCAGGAGCTTGCCTGGTCCAGGAGCTTGCCTTGTCCAGGAGCTTGCCTTGTCCAGGAGCTTGCCTGCTCTAGGAGCTTGCCTGGTCCAGGAGCTGGCCTGGTCCAGGAGCGTGCCTGGTCCAGGAGTGTGCCTGGTCCAGGAGCTTGCCTTGCCTAGGAGCTTGCCTGGTCCAGGAGCTTGCCTTGTCCAGGAGCTTGCCTGGTCCAGGAGCATGCGTGGTCCAGGAGCGTGCGAGGTCCAGGAGCTTGCCTGGTCCAGGAGCTTGTCTGGTCCAGGAGCTTGCCTGGTCCAGGAGCTTGCCTGGTCAAGGATCTTGCCGGGTCCAAGAGTTTGCCTGGTCCAGGAGCTTGCCAGGTCCAGGAGCTTGCCTGGTCCAGGAGCGTGCCTGGTCCAGGAGCGTGCCTGGTCCAGGAGCTTGCTTGGTCAAGGAGCTTGCCTGGTCCAGGAGCTTGCCTGGTCCAGGAGCGTGCCTGGTCCAGGAGCTTGCCTGGTCCAGCAGCTTGCCTGGTCCAGGAGCTTGCCTGGTGAAGGAGCTTGCCTGGTCCAGGAGCTTGCCTGGTCCAGGAGTGTGCCTGGTCCAGGAGTGTGCCTGGTCCAGGAGCTTGCCTGGTCCAGGAGCTTGCCTGGTCCAGGAGCTTGCCTGGTCCAAGAGCTTGCCTGGTCCAAGAGCTTGCCTGGTCCAGGAGCTTGCCTGATCCAGGAGCTTGCCTGGTCCAGGAGCTTGCGTGGTCCAAGAGCTTGCCTGGTCCAGGACCTTGCCTGGTCCAAGAGCTTGCGTGGTCCAGGAGCTTGCCTGGTCCAAGAGCTTCCCTAGTCCAAGAGCTTGCCTGGTCCAGGAGCTTGCCTGGTCCAGGAGCTTGTCTGGTCCAGGAGCTTGCCTGGTCCAGGAGCGTGCCTGGTCCAGGAGCGTGCCTGGTCCAGGAGCTTGCCTGGTCCAGGAGCTTGCCTGGTCTAGGAGCTTGTCTGGTCAGGAGCATGCCTGGTCCAGGAGCTTGCCTGGTCCAGCAGCTTGCCTGGTCCAGGAGCTTGCCTGGTGAAGGAGCTTGCCTGGTCCAGGAGCTTGCCTCGTCCTGGAGCGTGCCTGGTCCAGGAGTGTGCCTGGTCCAGGAACTTGCCTGGTCCAGGAGCTTGCCTGGTCCAGGAGCTTGCCTGGTCCAAGAGCTTGCCTGGTCCAAGAGCTTGCCTGGTCCAGGAGCTTGCCTGGTCTAGGAGCTTGCCTGGTCCAGGAGCTTGCCTGGTCCAGGAGTTTGCCTGGTCCAGGAGCTTGCCTGGTCCAGGAGCTTGCTTGGTCCAGGAGCTTGCCTGTTTCAGGAGCGTGCCTGGTCCAGGAGCTTGCGAAGTCCAGGAGCTTGCTTAGTCCAGGAGCTTGCCTGGTCCAGGAGCTTGCCTGGTCCAAGAGCTTGCCTGGTCCAAGAGCTTGCCTGGTCCAGGAGCTTGCCTGGTCCAAGAGATTGCCTGGTCCAAGAGCTTGCCTGATCTAGGAGCTTGCCTGGTCCAGGAGCTTGCCTGGTCCAGGAGCTTGCCTGGTCCAGGAGTGTGCCTGGTCCAGGAGCTTGCTTGGTCCAGGAGCTTGCCTTGTCCAGGAGCTTGCTTGGTCCAGGAGCTTGCCTGATCCAAGAGCTTGCCTGGTCCAAGAGCTTGCCTTGTCCAGGAGCTTGCCTGGTCCAGGAGCTTGCCTGGTCCAGGAGCTTGCCTGGTCCAGGAGCTTGCCTAGTCCAGGACCTTGCCTGGTCCAAGAGCTTGCCTGGTCCATGAGCTTGCCTGGTCCAAGAGCTTCCCTGATCCAAGAGCTTGCCTGGTCCAGGAGTGTGCCTGGTCCAGGAGCTTGCCTGGTCCAGGAGCGTGCCCGGTCCAGGAGTGTGCCTGGTCCAGGAGCTTGCCTGGTCCAGGAGCTTGCCTGGTCCAGGAGCTTGCCTGGTCCAGGAGCATGCCTGGTCCAGGAGCTTGCCTGGTCCAGCAGCTTGCCTGGTCCAGGAGCTTGCCTGGTCCAGGAGCTTGCCTGGTCCAGGAGCTTGCCTGGTCCAGGAGCGTGCTTGGTCCAGGAGTGTGCCTGGTCCAGGAGCTTGCATGGTCCAGGAGCTTGCCTGGTTCAGGAGCTTGCCTGGCCCAAGAGCTTGCCTGGTCCAAGAGCTTGCTTGGTCCAAGAGCTTGCCTGGTCCAAGAGCTTGCCTGGTCCAAGAGCTTGCTTGGTCTAAGAGCTTGCCTGGTCCAAGAGCTTGCCTGGTCCAGGAGCTTGCCTGGTCCAGGAGTTTGCCTGGTCCAGGAGCTTGCCTGGTCCAGGAGCGTGCCTGGTCCAGGAGCGTGGCTGGTCCAGGAGCTTGCCTGGTCCAGGAGCTTGCCAGGTCCAGCAGCTTGCCTGGTCCAAGAGCATGCCTGGTCCAGGAGCTTGCCTGGTCCAGCAGCTTGCCTGGTCCAGGAGCTTGCCTGGTGAAGGAGCTTGCCTGGTCCAGGAGCTTGCCTGGTCCAGGAGCGTGCCTGGTCCAGGAGTGTGCCTGGTCCAGGAGCTTGCCTGGTCCAGGAGCTTGCCTGGTCCAAGAGCTTGCCTGGTCCAAGAGCTTGCCTGGTCCAAGAGCGTGTCTGGTCCAAGAGATTGCCTGGTCCAAGAGCTTGCCTGATCTAGGAGCTTGCCTGGTCCAGGAGCTTGCCAGGTCCAGGAGCTTGCCTGGTCCAGGAGCTTGCCTGGTCCAGGAGCTTGCCTGGTCCAGGAGCTTGCCTGTTTCAGGAGCGTGCCTAGTCGAGGAGCTTGCCAAGTCCAGGAGCTTGCTTGGTCCAGGAGCTTGCCTGGTCCAGGAGCTTGCCTGGTCCAAGAGCTTTCCTGGTCCAAGAGCTTGCCTGGTCCAGGAGCTTGCCTGGTCCAGGAGCTTGCATGTTCCAGGAGCTTGCCTGGTCTAGGAGCTTGCCTGGTCCAAGAGCTTGCCTGGTCCAGGAGCGTGCCTGCACCAAGAGCTTGCCTGGTCCAGAAGCTTGCCTGGTCCAGGAGCTTGCCTGGTCCAGGAGCTTGCCTGGTCCAGGAGCATGCCTGGACCAGGAGCTTGCCTGGTCCAGCAGCTTTGCCTGGTCCAGGAGCTTGCCTGGTGAAGGAGCTTGCCTGGTCTAGGAGCTTGCCTGGTCCAGGAGCTGGCCTGGTCCAAGAGCTTGCCTGGTCCAGGAGCTTGCCTGGTCCAAGAGCTTGCCTGGTCCAAGAGCTCGCCTGGTCCAGGAGCTTGCCTGGTCCAAGAGCTTGCCTGGTCCAGGAGCTGAGCTTGCCTGGTCCAGGAGCTTGCCTGGTCCAGGAGCTTGCCTGGTCCAGGAGCTTTCCTGGTCCAGGAGCATGCCTGGTCCAGCAGCTTGCCTGGTCCAGGAGCTTGCCTAGTGAAGGAGCTTGCCTGGTCCAGGAGCTTGCCTGGTCCAGGAGCGTGCCTGGTCCAGGAGTGTGCCTGGTCTATGAGCTTGCCTGGTCCAGGAGCTTGCCTGGTCCATGAGCTTGCCTGGTTAGGAGCTTGCCTAGTCCAAGAGCTTGCCTGGTCAAAGAGCTTGCCTGGTCCAGGAGCTTGCTTGGTCCAAGAGCTTGCCTGGTCCAAGAGCTAGCCTGGTCCAGGAGCTTGCCTGGTCCAGGAGCGTGCCTGGTCCAGTATGTTGCCTGGTCCAGGATCTTGCCTGGTCCAGGAGCGTGCCTGGTCCAGGAGATTGCCTGGTCCAGGAGCTTGCCTGGTCTAGGAGCTTGCCTGGTCCAGGAGCTTGCCTGGTCCAGGAACTTGCCTGGTCCAAGAGCTTGCCTGGTCCAGGAGCATGCCTGGTCCAAGAGCTTGCCTGGTCCAGGAGCTTGCCTGCTCTAGGAGCTTGCCTGGTCCAGGAGCTGGCCTGGTCCAGGAGCGTGCCTGGTCCAGGAGTGTGCCTGGTCCAGGAGCTTGCCTTGCCCAGGAGCTTGCCTGGTCCAGGAGCTTGCCTTGTCCAGGAGCTTGCCTTGTCTAGGAGCTTGCCTGCTCTAGGAGCTTGCCTGGTCCAGGAGCGTGCCTGGTCCAGGAGTGTGCCTGGTCCAGGAGCTTGCCTTGCCTAGGAGCTTGCCTGGTCCATGAGCTTGCCTTGTCCAGGAGCTTGCCTGGTCCAGGAGCATGCGTGGTCCAGGAGCGTGCGAGGTCCAGGAGCTTGCCTGGTCCAGGAGCTTGTCTGGTCCAGGAGCTTGCCTGGTCCAGGAGCTTGCCTGGTCAAGGATCTTGCCGGGTCCAAGAGTTTGTCTGGTCCAGGAGCTTGCCAGGTCCAGGAGCTTGCCTGGTCCACGAGCGTGCCTGGTCCAGGAGCTTGCTTGGTCAAGGAGCTTGCCTGGTCCAGGAGCTTGCCTGGTCCAGCAGCTTGCCTGGTCCAGGAGCTTGCCTGGTGAAGGAGCTTGCTTGGTCCAGGAGCTTGCCTGGTCCAGGAGTGTGCCTGGTCCAGGAGTGTGCCTGGTCCAGGAGCTTGCCTGGTCCAAGAGCTTGCCTGGTCCAAGAGCTTGCCTGGTCCAGGAGCTTGCCTGATCCAGGAGCTTGCCTGGTCCAGGAGCTTGCGTGGTCCAAGAGCTTGCCTGGTCCAAGACCTTGCGTGGTCCAAGAGCTTGCCTGGTCCAAGAGCTTGCCTGGTCCAGGAGCTTGCCTGGTCCAAGAGCTTCCCTAGTCCAAGAGCTTGCCTGGTCCAGGAGCTTGCCTGGTCCAGGAGCTTGTCTGGTCCAGGAGCTTGCCTGGTCCAGGAGCGTGCATGGTCCAGGAGCGTGCCTGGTCCAGGAGCTTGCCTGGTCCAGGAGCTTGTCTGGTCCAGGAGCTTGTCTGGTCCAGGAGCATGTCTGGTCCAGCAGCTTGCCTGGTCCTGGAGCTTGCCTGGTGAAGGAGCTTGCCTGGTCCAAGAGCTTGCCTCGTCCAGGAGCGTGCCTGGTCCAGGAGTGTGCCTGGTCCAGGAACTTGCCTGGTCCAGGAGCTTGCCTGGTCCAGGAGCTTGCCTGGTCCAAGAGCTTGCCTGGTCCAAGAGCTTGCCTGGTCCAGGAGCTTGCCTGGTCCAAGAGCTTGCCTGGTCCAAGAGCTTGCCTGGTCTAGGAGCTTGCCTGGTCCAGGAGCTTGCCTGGTCCAGGAGCTTGCCTGGTCCAGGAGCTTGCCTGGTCCAGGAGCTTGCCTGTTTCAGGAGCGTGCCTGGTCCAGGAGCTTGCCAAGTCCAGGAGCTTGCTTAGTCCAGGAGCTTGCCTGGTCCAGGAGCTTGCCTGGTCCAGGATCTTTCCTGGTCCAAGAGCTTGCCTGGTCCAGGAGCTTGCCTGGTCCAGGAGCTTGCATGTTCCAGGAGCTTGCCTTGTCCAGGAGCTGGCCTGGTCCAAGAGCTTGCCTGGTCCAGGAGCGTGCCTGCTCCAAGAGCTTACCTGGTCCTGAAGCTTGCCTGGTCCAGGAGCTTGCCTAGTCCACGAGCTTGCCTGGTCCAGGAGCATGCCTGGTCCAGGAGCTTGCCTGGTCCAGCAGCTTGCCTGGTCCAGGAGCTTTGCCTGGTGAAGGAGCTTGCCTGGTCTAGGAGCTTGCCTGGTACAGGAGCTGGCCTGGTCCAAGAGCTTGCCTGGTCCAAGAGCTTGCCTGGTCCAGGAGCTTGCCTGGTCCAAGAGCTCGCCTGGTCCAGGAGCTTGCCTGGTCCACGAGCTTGTGTGGTCCAGGACCTTGCCTGGTCCATGAGCTTGCCTGGTTAGGAGCTTGCCTAGTCCAAGAGCTTGCCTGGTCAAAGAGCTTGCCTGGTCCAGGAGCTTGCTTGGTCCAAGAGCGTGCCTGGTCCAACAGCTAGCCTGGTCCAGGAGCTTGCCTGGTCCAGGAGCTTGCCTGGTCCAGAAGCGTGCCTGGTCCAGGATGTTACCTGGTCCAGGATCTTGCCTGGTCCAGGAGCGTGCCTGGTCCAGGAGATTGCCTGGTCCAAGAGCTTGCCTGGTCTAGGAGCTTGCCTGGTCCAGGAGCTTGCCTGGTCCAGGAACTTGCCTGGTCCAAGAGCTTGCCTGGTCCAGGAGCATGCCTGGTCCAAGAGCTTGCCTGGTCCAGGAGCTTGCCTGCTCTAGGAGCTTGCCTGCTCCAGGAGCTGGCCTGGTCCAGGAGCGTGCCTGGTCCAGGAGTGTGCCTGGTCCAGGAGCTTGCCTTGCCCAGGAGCTTGCCTGGTCCAGGAGCTTGCCTTGTCCAGGAGCTTGCCTTGTCCAGGAGCTTGCCTGCTCTAGGAGCTTGCCTGGTCCAGGAGCTGGCCTGGTCCAGGAGCGTGCCTGGTCCCAGGAGTGTGCCTGGTCCCAGGAGCTTGCCTTGCCTAGGAGCTTGCCTGGTCCAGGAGCTTGCCTTGTCCAGGAGCTTGCCTGGTCCAGGAGCATGCATGGTCCAGGAGCGTGCGAGGTCCAGGAGCTTGCCTGGTCCAGGAGCTTGTCTGGTCCAGGAGCTTGCCTGGTCCAGGAGCTTGCCTGGTCAAGGATCTTGCCGGGTCCAAGAGTTTGCCTGGTCCAGGAGCTTGCCAGGTCCAGGAGCTTGCCTGGTCCAGGAGCGTGCCTGGTCCAGGAGCGTGCCTGGTCCAGGAGCTTGCTTGGTCAAGGAGCTTGCCTGGTCCAGGAGCTTGCCTGGTCCAGGAGCGTGCCTGGTCCAGGAGCTTGCCTGGTCCAGCAGCTTGCCTGGTCCAGGAGCTTGCCTGGTGAAGGAGCTTGCCTGGTCCAAGAGCTTGCCTGGTCCAGGAGTGTGCCTGGTCCAGGAGTGTGCCTGGTCCAGGAGCTTGCCTGGTCCAGGAGCTTGCCTGGTCCAGGAGCTTGCTTGGTCCAAGAGCTTGCCTGGTCCAAGAGCTTGCCTGGTCCAGGAGCTTGCCTGATCCAGGAGCTTGCCTGGTCCAGGAGCTTGCGTGGTCCAAGAGCTTGCCTGGTCCAAGAGCTTGCCTGGTCCAAGAGCTTGCCTGGTCTAGGAGCTTGCCTGGTCCAGGAGCTTGCCTGGTCCAGGAGCTTGCCTGGTCCAGGAGCTTGCCTGGTCCAGGATCTTGCCTGGTCCAGGAGCTTGCCTGTTTCAGGAGCTTGCCTGGTCCAGCAGCTTGCCAAGTCCAGGAGCTTGCTTAGTCCAGGAGCTTGCCTGGTCCAGGAGCTTGCCTGGTCCAGGATCTTTCCTGGTCCAAGAGCTTGCCTGGTCCAGGAGCTTGCCTGGTCCAGGAGCTTGCATGTTCCAGGAGCTTGCCTGGTCCAGGAGCTGGCCTGGTCCAAGAGCTTGCCTGGTCCAGGAGCGTGCCTGCTCCAAGAGCTTACCTGGTCCTGAAGCTTGCCTGGTCCAGGAGCTTGCCTAGTCCACGAGCTTGCCTGGTCCAGGAGCATGCCTGGTCCAGGAGCTTGCCTGGTCCAGCAGCTTGCCTGGTCCAAGAGCTTGCCTGGTGAAGGAGCTTGCCTGGTCTAGGAGCTTGCCTGGTACAGGAGCTGGCCTGGTCCAAGAGCTTGCCTGGTCCAAGAGCTTGCCTGGTCCAGGAGCTTGCCTGGTCCAAGAGCTCGCCTGGTCCAGGAGCTTGCCTGGTCCACGAGCTTGTGTGGTCCAGGACCTTGCCTGGTCCATGAGCTTGCCTGGTTAGGAGCTTGCCTAGTCCAAGAGCTTGCCTGGTCAAAGAGCTTGCCTGGTCCAGGAGCTTGCTTGGTCCAAGAGCGTGCCTGGTCCAACAGCTAGCCTGGTCCAGGAGCTTGCCTGGTCCAGGAGCTTGCCTGGTCCAGAAGCGTGCCTGGTCCAGGATGTTGCCTGGTCCAGGATCTTGCCTGGTCCAGGAGCGTGCCTGGTCCAGGAGATTGCCTGGTCCAGGAGCTTGCCTGGTCTAGGAGCTTGCCTGGTCCAGGAGCTTGCCTGGTCCAGGAACTTGCCTGGTCCAAGAGCTTGCCTGGTCCAGGAGCATGCCTGGTCCAAGAGCTTGCCTGGTCCAGGAGCTTGCCTGCTCTAGGAGCTTGCCTGCTCCAGGAGCTGGCCTGGTCCAGGAGCGTGCCTGGTCTAGGAGTGTGCCTGGTCCAGGAGCTTGCCTTGCCCAGGAGCTTGCCTGGTCCAGGAGCTTGCCTTGTCCAGGAGCTTGCCTTGTCCAGGAGCTTGCCTGCTCTAGGAGCTTGCCTGGTCCAGGAGCTGGCCTGGTCCAGGAGCGTGCCTGGTCCAGGAGTGTGCCTGGTCCAGGAGCTTGCCTTGCCTAGGAGCTTGCCTGGTCCAGGAGCTTGCCTTGTCCAGGAGCTTGCCTGGTCCAGGAGCATGCGTGGTCCAGGAGCGTGCGAGGTCCAGGAGCTTGCCTGGTCCAGGAGCTTGTCTGGTCCAGGAGCTTGCCTGGTCCAGGAGCTTGCCTGGTCAAGGATCTTGCCGGGTCCAAGAGTTTGCTGGTCCAGGAGCTTGCCAGGTCCAGGAGCTTGCCTGGTCCAGGAGCGTGCCTGGTCCAGGAGCGTGCCTGGTCCAGGAGCTTGCTTTGGTCAAGGAGCTTGCCTGGTCCAGGAGCTTGCCTGGTCCAGGAGCGTGCCTGGTCCAGGAGCTTGCCTGGTCCAGCAGCTTGCCTGGTCCAGGAGCTTGCCTGGTGAAGGAGCTTGCCTGGTCCAGGAGCTTGCCTTGGTCCAGGAGTGTGCCTGGTCCAGGAGCGTGCCTGGTCCAGGAGCTTGCCTGGTCCAGGAGCTTGCTTGGTCCAAGAGCTTGCCTGGTCCAAGAGCTTGCCTTGGTCCAGGAGCTTGCCTGATCCAGGAGCTTGCCTGGTCGAGGAGCTTGCGTGGTCCAAGAGCTTGCCTGGTCCAAGAGCTTGCCTGGTCCAAGAGCTTGCCTGGTCTAGGAGCTTGCCTGGTCCAGGAGCTTGCCTGGTCCAGGAGCTTGCCTGGTCCAGGAGCTTGCCTGGTCCAGGAGCTTGCCTGGTCCAGGAGCTTGCCTGTTTCAGGAGCGTGCCTGGTCCAGGAGCTTGCCAAGTCCAGGAGCTTGCTTAGTCCAGGAGCTTGCCTGGTCCAGGAGCTTGCCTGGTCCAGGATCTTTCCTGGTCCAAGAGCTTGCCTGGTCCAGGAGCTTGCCTGGTCCAGGAGCTTGCATGTTCCAGGAGCTTGCCTGGTCCAGGAGCTGGCCTGGTCCAAGAGCTTGCCTGGTCCAGGAGCGTGCCTGCTCCAAGAGCTTACCTGGTCCTGAAGCTTGCCTGGTCCAGGAGCTTGCCTAGTCCACGAGCTTGCCTGGTCCAGGAGCATGCCTGGTCCAGGAGCTTGCCTGGTCCAGCAGCTTGCCTGGTCCAGGAGCTTGCCTGGTGAAGGAGCTTGCCTGGTCTAGGAGCTTGCCTGGTACAGGAGCTGGCCTGGTCCAAGAGCTTGCCTGGTCCAAGAGCTTGCCTGGTCCAGGAGCTTGCCTGGTCCAAGAGCTCGCCTGGTCCAGGAGCTTGCCTGGTCCACGAGCTTGTGTGGTCCAGGACCTTGCCTGGTCCATGAGCTTGCCTGGTTAGGAGCTTGCCTAGTCCAAGAGCTTGCCTGGTCAAAGAGCTTGCCTGGTCCAGGAGCTTGCTTGGTCCAAGAGCGTGCCTTGTCCAACAGCTAGCCTGGTCCAGGAGCTTGCCTGGTCCAGGAGCTTGCCTGGTCCAGAAGCGTGCCTGGTCCAGGATGTTGCCTGGTCCAGGATCTTGCCTGGTCCAGGAGCGTGCCTGGTCCAGGAGATTGCCTGGTCCAGGAGCTTGCCTGGTCTAGGAGCTTGCCTGGTCCAGGAGCTTGCCTGGTCCAGGAACTTGCCTGGTCCAAGAGCTTGCCTGGTCCAGGAGCATGCCTGGTCCAAGAGCTTGCCTGGTCCAGGAGCTTGCCTGCTCTAGGAGCTTGCCTGCTCCAGGAGCTGGCCTGGTCCAGGAGCGTGCCTGGTCCAGGAGTGTGCCTGGTCCAGGAGCTTGCCTTGCCCAGGAGCTTGCCTGGTCCAGGAGCTTGCCTTGTCCAGGAGCTTGCCTTGTCCAGGAGCTTGCCCTGCTCTAGGAGCTTGCCTGGTCCAGGAGCTGGCCTGGTCCAGGAGCGTGCCTGGTCCAGGAGTGTGCCTGGTCCAGGAGCTTGCCTTGCCTAGGAGCTTGCCTGGTCCAGGAGCTTGCCTTGTCCAGGAGCTTGCCTGGTCCAGGAGCATGCGTGGTCCAGGAGCGTGCGAGGTCCAGGAGCTTGCCTGGTCCAGGAGCTTGTCTGGTCCAGGAGCTTGCCTGGTCCAGGAGCTTGCCTGGTCAAGGATCTTGCCGGGTCCAAGAGTTTGCCTGGTCCAGGAGCTTGCCAGGTCCAGGAGCTGCCTGGTCCAGGAGCGTGCCTGGTCCAGGAGGCGTGCCTGGTCCAGGAGCTTGCTTGGTCAAGGAGCTTGCCTGGTCCAGGAGCTTGCCTGGTCCAGGAGCGTGCCTGGTCCAGGAGCTTGCCTGGTCCAGCAGCTTGCCTGGTCCAGGAGCTTGCCTGGTGAAGGAGCTTGCCTGGTCCAAGAGCTTGCCTGGTCCAGGAGTGTGCCTGGTCCAGGAGTGTGCCTGGTCCAGGAGCTTGCCTGGTCCAGGAGCTTGCCTGGTCCAGGAGCTTGCTTGGTCCAAGAGCTTGCCTGGTCCAAGAGCTTGCCTGGTCCAGGAGCTTGCCTGATCCAGGAGCTTGCCTGGTCCAGGAGCTTGCGTGGTCCAAGAGCTTGCCTGGTCCAAGAGCTTGCCTGGTCCAAGGATGCCTGGTAAGCTTGCCTGGTCTAGGAGCTTGCCTGGTCCAGGAGCTTGCCTGGTCCAGGAGCTTGCCTGGTCCAGGAGCTTGCCTGGTCCAGGATCTTGCCTGGTCCAGGAGCTTGCCTGTTTCAGGAGCGTGCCTGGTCCAGGAGCTTGCCAATTCCAGGAGCTTGCTTAGTCCAGGAGCTTGCCTTGTCCAGGAGCTTGCCTGGTCCAGGATCTTTCCTGGTCCAAGAGCTTGCCTGGTCCAGGAGCTTGCCTGGTCCAGGAGCTTGCATGTTCCAGGAGCTTGCCTGGTCCAGGAGCTTGCCTGGTCCAAGAGCTTGCCTGGTCCAGGAGCGTGCCCTGCTCCAAGAGCTTACCTGGTCCTGAAGCTTGCCTGGTCCAGGAGCTTGCCTGGTCCAGGAGCTTGCCTGGTCCAGGAGCATGCCTGGTCCAGGAGCTTGCCTGGTCCAGCAGCTTGCCTGGTCCAGGAGCTTGCCTGGTGAAGGAGCTTGCCTGGTCTAGGAGCTTGCCTGGTACAGGAGCTGGCCTGGTCCAAGAGCTTGCCTGGTCCAAGAGCTTGCCTGGTCCAGGAGCTTGCCTGGTCCAAGAGCTCGCCTGGTCCAGGAGCTTGCCTGGTCCAAGACCTTGCCTGGTCCAGGAGCTGAGCTTGCCTGGTCCAGGAGCTTGCCTGGTCCAGGAGCTTTTCCTGGTCCAGGAGCTTGCCTGGTCCAGGAGCTTGCCTGGTCCAGGAGCATGCCTGGTCCAGTAGCTTGCCTGGTCCAGGAGCTTGCCTAGTGAAGGAGCTTGCCTGGTTTAGGAGCTTGCCTGGTCCAGGAGCGTGCCTGGTCCAGGAGTGTGCCTGGTCTATGAGCTTGCCTGGTCCAGGAGCTTGCCTGGTCCAGGAGCTTGCCAGTTCCAGGAGCTTGCCTAGTCTAGGAGCTTGCCTGGTCCAAGAGCTTGCTTGGTCAAAGAGCTTGCCTGGTCCAGGAGTGTGCCTGGTCCAGGAGTGTGCCTGGTCCAGGAGCTTGCCTGGTCCAGGAGCTTGCCTGGTCCAGGAGCTTGCCTGGTCCAAGAGCTTGCCTGGTCCAAGAGCTTGCCTGTCCAGGAGCTTGCCTGGTCCAGGAGCTTGTCTGGTCCAGGAGCTTGCCTGGTCCAGGAGCGAGCCTGGTCCAGGAGCGTGCGTGGTCCAGGAGCTTGCCTGGTCCAGGAGCTTGCCTGGTCAAGGAGCTTGCCTGGTCCAGGACTGGTCCAGGAGCGTGCCTGGTCCAGGAGCTTGCCTGGTCCAGCAGCTTGCCTGGTCCAGGAGCTTACCTGGTGAAGGAGCTTGCCTGGTCCAGGAGCTTGCCTGGTCCAGGAGTGTGCCTGGTCCAGGAGTGTGCCTTGTCCAGGAGCTTGCCTGGTCCAGGAGCTTGCCTGGTCCAAGAGCTTGCCTGGTCCAAGAGCTTGCATGGTCCAGGAGCTTGCCTGGTCCAAGAGATTGCCTGGTCCAAGAGCTTGCCTGATCTAGGAGCTTGCCTGGTCCAGGAGCTTGCCTGGTCCAGGAGCTTGCCTGGTCCAGGAGTGTGCCTGGTCCAGGAGTGTGCCTGGTCCAGGAGCTTGCCTTGTCCAGGAGCTTGCTTGGTCCAGGAGCTTGCCTGATCCAAGAGCTTGCCTGGTCCAAGAGCTTGCCTGGTCCAGGAGCTTGCCTGGTCCAGGAGCTTGCCTGGTCCAGGAGCTTGCCTGGTCCAGGAGCTTGCCTAGTCCAGGACCTTGCCTGGTCCAAGAGATTGCCTGGTCCATGAGCTTGCCTGGTCCAGGAGCTTGCCTGGTCCAGCAGCTTGCCTGGTCCAGCAGCTTGCCTGGTGAAGGAGCTTGCCTGGTCTAGGAGCTTGCCTGGTACAGGAGCTGGCCTGGTCCAAGAGCTTGCCTGGTCCAGGAGTGTGCCTGGTCCAGGAGCTTGCCTGGTCCAGGAGCGTGCCCGGTCCAGGAGTGTGCCTGGTCCAGGAGCTTGCCTGGTCCAGGAGCTTGCCTGGTCCAGGAGCTTGCCTGGTCCAGGAGTTTGCCTGGTCCAGGAGCTTGCCTGGTCCAGGAGTGTGCCTGGTCCAGGAGCGTGGCTGGTCCAGGAGCTTGCCTGGTCCAGGAGCTTGCCTGGTCCAGCAGCTTGCCTGGTCCAGGAGCATGCCTGGTCCAGGAGCTTGCCTGGTCCAGTAGCTTGCCTGGTCCTGGAGCTTGCCTGGTGAAGGAGCTTGCCTGGTCCAGGAGCTTGCCTGGTCCAGGAGCGTGCCTGGTCCAGGAGTGTGCCTGGTCCAGGAGCTTGCCTGGTCCAGGAGCTTGCCTGGTCCAAGAGCTTGCCTGGTCCAAGAGCTTGCCTGGTCCAGGAGCTTGCCTGGTCCAAGAGATTGCCTGGTCCAAGAGCTTGCCTGATCTAGGAGCTTGCCTGGTCCAGGAGCTTGCCTGGTTCAGGAGCTTGCCTGGTCCAGGAGCTTGCCTGGTCCAGGAGCTTGCCTGTTTCAGGAGCGTGCCTAGTCGAGGAGCTTGCCAAGTCCAGGAGCTTGCTTGGTCCAGGAGCTTGCCTGGTCCCAGGAGCTTGCCTGGTCCAAGAGCTTTCCTGGTCCAAGGCTTGCCTGGTCCAGGAGCTTGCCTGGTCCAGGAGCTTGCATGTTCCAGGAGCTTGCCTGGTCTAGGAGCTTGCCTGGTCCAAGAGCTTGCCTGGTCCAGGAGCGTGCCTGCAACAAGAGCTTGCCTGGTCCAGAAGCTTGCCTGGTCCAGGAGCTTGCCTGGTCAGGAGCTTGCCTGGTCCAGGAGCATGCCTGGTCCAGGAGCTTGCCTGGTCCAGCAGCTTGCCTGGTCCAGGAGCTTGCCTGGTGAAGGAGCTTGCCTGGTCTAGGAGGTTGCCTGGTCTAGGAACTGGCCTGGTCCAAGAGCTTGCCTGGTCCAGGAGCTTGCCTGGTTCCAAGAGCTTGCCTGGTCCAAGAGCTCGCCTGGTCCAGGAGCTTGCCTGGTCCAAGAGCTTGCCTGGTCCAGGAGCTGAGCTTGCCTGGTCCAGGAGCTTGCCTGGTCCAGGAGCTTGCCTGGTCCAGGAGCTTTCCTGGTCCAGGAGCATGCCTGGTCCAGCAGCTTGCCTGGTCCAGGAGCTTGCCTAGTGAAGGAGCTTGCCTGGTCTAGGAGCTTGCCTGGTCCAGGAGCGTGCCTGGTCCAGGAGTGTGCCTGGTCTATGAGCTTGCCTGGTCCAGGAGCTTGCCTGGTCCAGGAGCTTGCCAGTTCCAGGAGCTTGCCTAGTCTAGGAGCTTGCCTGGTCCAAGAGCTTGCCTGGTCCAAGAGCTTGCCTAGTCCAGGAGCTTGCCTGGTCCAAGAGCTTGCCTGGTCCAAGAGCTTGCCTAGTCCAGGAGCTTGCCTGGTCCAGGATCTTGCCTGGTTCAGGAGCTTGCCTGGTCCAGGAGCTTGCCTGGTCCAGGAGCGTGCCTGGTCCAGGAGCTTGCCTGGTCCAGGAGCTTGCCTGGTCCAGGAGCTTGCCTGGTCTAGGAGCTTGCCTGGTCCAGGGAGCGTGCCTGGTCCAGGAGCTTGCCTGGTCCAGGAGCTTGCCTGGTCCATGAGCTTGCCTGTCCAGGAGCTTGCCTGGTCCAGGAGCTTGCCTGGTCCAGGAGCGTGCCTGGTCTAGGAGCTTGCCAGGTCGAGGAGCTTGCTGGGTCCAGGAGCCTTACCTGGTCCAGGAGCTTGCCTGCGTCCAGGAGCTTCCTGGTCAAGAGCTTGCCTGGTCCAGGAGCTTGCCTGGTCCAGGAGCTTGCATGTTGCAGGAGCTTGCCTAGTCCAGGAGCTTGCCTGGTCGAAGAGCTTGCCTGGTCCAGGAGTGTGGCCTGGTCCAAGAGCTTGCCTCGTCCAGAAGCTTGCCTGGTCCAGGAGCTTGCCTGGTCCAGGAGCTTGCCTGGTTCAAGAGCTTGCCTGGTCCAGGAGCATGCCTGGGTCCAGGAGCTTGCCTGGTCTAGCAGCTTGCCTGGTCCAGGAGCTTGCCTGGTCAGGAGCTTGCCTGGTCCAGGAGCTTGCCTGGTCCAGGAGCTTTCCTGGTCCAAGAGCTTTCCTGGTCCAGGAGCTTGCCTGGTCCAAGAGCTTGCCAGGTCCAAGAGCTTGCCTGGTCGAGGAGCTTGCCTGGTCCAAGAGCTTGCCGGGTCCAAGAGCTTGCCTGGTCCAGGAGCTTGCCTAGTCCAGGTGCTGGCCTGGTCCAGGAACTTGCCTGGTCCAGGATCTTGCCTGGTCCAGGAGCTTGCCTGGTCCAGGAGCTTGCCTGGTCCAGGAGCTTGCCTGGTCTAGGATCTTGCCTGTTCAGGAGATTTACCTGGTCCAGGAGCTTGCGTGGTCCCAAATGCTAAAGAAGCGCACGGATCCCTATAGGCGTAGGGGAAAGCATCCAAAGACCCCAATATTGTTTGCATGTTCGGGTGGCCCATGTTCAAATACACCTACCAGAGCAACTTCAGCTTGGTTCGCGCGCACAGAAAAGTTTGGCGCCCGCGACGACGGCCGTGCCTGCCCCCAAATGCTAAGGAAGCGTACGGATCCCTATAGGCATAGGGGAAAGCATCCAACGACCCCAATATTGTTGCATATTCAGATGGCCCATGTTCAAATATGATGGAAAGCGAGCGAATCTGGAGAGCGTACAAGAGATTTAGTCCGCCAAATTCGACGGGACATTGCGTGCAGCTCACGTAATCTTAAACCATGAGCAGGTACGCGTTGGAAAGGTCTTAATCTCTACGTTCCAGAATGGTAAAGCACGCCTTCAACCAAGATCTAGGCCGATCGCTATCGCGATTTAAGTGCGACGGTGTATCCTGGCGGAATTAATAGGCAGCCATGGATTAGATCAAGAAACTAGCTTTAGCAAGAGTTCAGATCTGAAAAGTGACGAGTTGTTCAAACCCTACCAACCCAACCCTCGCCCTACAACAATCCCCAACAACCTAAAGTGCTAAACTAGCAACACCAAAGGTGTTGTAGTGAATAGCAAAGGTTTGTTGGTGCTTGTTGAGTGCAAGATCAATTCCAGCCCGCAACAAGTCTAACCACCACATTTTGCCCAAACCCTTAGCCACAAACCAGCTAGAGCAAAATACCACAACCACCTACACAATCAACACACCCCCTTGCTCGTGATGGAGGTGGCTGAACACCACTGGGCAAAATCCTTCACTTCACTCCCCCTTGCCCAGGGAAGGGCGCCATCCACAGCATGAGGTCGTCAAGGCAGAGAAGCACCAGTCCTCCCCACATCCTGCTCAGGCACCATGCTGACATGGGGCTGCATCCCCATCAAGGACATGCACACACCATGCCGCTCAAAAGGGAGGTGTTTGGTGAGTATATCTGCTGCTTGACGGTTGGTGGGGCACCACCGGAGGATCACCTCGCCGCACGCCACCATCTCTCTGATGAAATGCCACCGAACCTGCATGTGCTTGGTGCGGCCATGCAAGCATGCATTCTGTGCAAGGGCAATGGCAGACTGGTTGTCCACAAACACAGGCACACCACCAGCAAACTCATGCCCAAACTCCCCAAACAAACGCTTCAGCCACACACCTTCCTGAATGCACTGACACAGACTGATGTACTCACTCTCAGTGGTGGACAATGCAACCACCGGCTGCCTCTTGCTCTGCCAAGAGATGGCTGCACCATTGAGGCAATATACATAGCGGTGTGACTCTTGCGATCAGCTGAATCTCCAGCATAATCAGCATCACTAAAGCCCACCAACTCGACCTGAGGCTTGCTGTGTGCGGGGTAGAAGATACCTGACTTGACACAACCTTTCAAGTACCTTAGCACTCTCTTAGCAGCCTGCAGGTGAAATCCCTTGGGACAGGACACCACCTTGGACAGCTGTGACACTGCATAAGCAATCTGCGGCTGTGTGGTCGTGCTTGCATACATGAGAGACCCCACAATGCTTTGATAGAGCCGGACCAGCTCATCTCTCAGCAAGGGCTCCTCAGCATGTGCATGCACGTCGAACCCTGTGGGGAGAGGGGTACGCACGGGGTTAGCCTCAGAAAGCCCAAAGGACTCAAGTATGTTGAGAATGTACCTCTCCTGATGAATCAAGATGCCACTCTCATCACGCTCAATCTGCACCCCCAGATAGTACTTAGCCTCCCCCAAGTCCTTCATGCGGAAACGAGAGGACAAGAGACCCTTCACCTCGTCCAGCAAGACCATGCTCGAAGAGATGAGCAGGATGTCATCCACATAGAGGTAGAGGGACAGCCTGCCCTCACGCCTCACCAAGTGGTACAAGGCGGGGTCACACTCAGACCTCTCAAAGCCAAAGTCCATCAGAGCCTCATCAAACTTGAGGTACCACTGCCTTGGAGATTGCTTCAACCCGTAGATAGATTTTATGAGTCGGCATACTCTGCCGGACCCATCATCAAAACCAGGGGGCTGCCTCATGTAAAGCTCCTCCTTCAAGACCCCATGAAGATAGGCAGTGGTCACATCCATGTGATGGATGTGAAACCCCGAGGATGTTGCCATCCCAAGGGATCCTCTCAAGGTAGTAGGCTTACCCAACGGGGTGTATACCTCGTCATTGTGAACACCTCGTGTTTGAGTGTTCCCGATGGCCACCAACTTGGACTTAGGCCGCTCAATACTCCCATCAGCTATGTGCTTATACTTCCACACCCACTGACACCTCAAGACCTCCATTCCAGGTGGCACACAAGCTGGATCAACCAGCTCAAAGGACCCGTTCACCCTATGGGACTCAAGCTCCTCACGCATGGACTCGACCCACTCAGGACGGGACAAGGCTTCCTTGACAGACTTAGGCTCGTGCACCTGACCCATGAGACAGAAATGAAGCCCAAGCTCACCCCCCTCAGCATCCACAAGCATGCACTCCTCCAAATCATGCACCTCATGATCATGCATGCAAGCATAATGTGCACTTGGTGTGAACCTTTCAGGTGGCCGGGAAATGCGTGTGGTGCGGCGCAGAGGTGATGCCTCCCCCTGCTCCAAACTCTGCAGCTTCTCCTTCCAAGTCACTCTCTTCATGGGGGACCGTGGTGACTTGGTTAGCTGCTGCTGCAATAGTTGCTGCCACCTTCCCACAGCGATAGGCGGTGTATGCTGCTGTTGCTGCTGCTGCTGCTGCTCCTGTTGCTGCTGCTCTTGAGGCTGCTGCGGTTCATGGGCTGGTTTGTTAGGGTCAAGGTTGGAACCAGCAGTTGGGGAATCCTCATGGTGAGGTGCAGCTGCCTTGTGTTCCTCCTGCTGCTCCTCTACCTCCTCTCCAGGATCCTCCCATGTCCCCTCAAAAATGGAAGAGTGTAGGGATCCTGGAGGGAGCTCCCAACAGTACTAGCACCATGCTCCTTCCACCCTTTGTAGCTCAGCCCCTCATGGAAAACCACATCCCGGCTTTCCACCACCCGCTGATCTGCCACACTCCACAACATCCAAGCTTTGCTTCTCTCCGACACCCCAAGGAAAATGCCCCATTGTGCCTTGGGATCCAGCTTCTTCCGTTGCTGGTCGGGCACTTTGTACTGCACCATGCACCCCCGCACTCGTGCCATGGACACACTAGGCACCTTCCT
>CANJKZ010001174.1:0-97500 GCA_947471745.1 Closterium sp. Naga37s-1 | reverse complement strand
ACCCTAAACCCTAAACCCTAAACCCTAAACCCTAAACCCTAAACCCTAAACCCTAAACCCTAAACCCTAAACCCTAAACCCTAAACCCTAAACCCTAAACCCTAAACCCTAAACCCTAAACCCTAAACCCTAAACCCTAAACCCTAAACCCTAAACCCTAAACCCTAAACCCTAAACCCTAAACCCTAAACCCTAAACCCTAAACCCTAAACCCTAAACCCTAAACCCTAAACCCTAAACCCTAAACCCTAAACCCTAAACCCTAAACCCTAAACCCTAAACCCTAAACCCTAAACCCTAAACCCTAAACCCTAAACCCTAAACCCTAAACCCTAAACCCTAAACCCTAAACCCTAAACCCTAAACCCTAAACCCTAAACCCTAAACCCTAAACCCTAAACCCTAAACCCTAAACCCTAAACCCTAAACCCTAAACCCTAAACCCTAAACCCTAAACCCTAAACCCTAAACCCTAAACCCTAAACCCTAAACCCTAAACCCTAAACCCTAAACCCTAAACCCTAAACCCTAAACCCTAAACCCTAAACCCTAAACCCTAAACCCTAAACCCTAAACCCTAAACCCTAAACCCTAAACCCTAAACCCTAAACCCTAAACCCTAAACCCTAAACCCTAAACCCTAAACCCTAAACCCTAAACCCTAAACCCTAAACCCTAAACCCTAAACCCTAAACCCTAAACCCTAAACCCTAAACCCTAAACCCTAAACCCTAAACCCTAAACCCTAAACCCTAAACCCTAAACCCTAAACCCTAAACCCTAAACCCTAAACCCTAAACCCTAAACCCTAAACCCTAAACCCTAAACCCTAAACCCTAAACCCTAAACCCTAAACCCTAAACCCTAAACCCTAAACCCTAAACCCTAAACCCTAAACCCTAAACCCTAAACCCTAAACCCTAAACCCTAAACCCTAAACCCTAAACCCTAAACCCTAAACCCTAAACCCTAAACCCTAAACCCTAAACCCTAAACCCTAAACCCTAAACCCTAAACCCTAAACCCTAAACCCTAAACCCTAAACCCTAAACCCTAAACCCTAAACCCTAAACCCTAAACCCTAAACCCTAAACCCTAAACCCTAAACCCTAAACCCTAAACCCTAAACCCTAAACCCTAAACCCTAAACCCTAAACCCTAAACCCTAAACCCTAAACCCTAAACCCTAAACCCTAAACCCTAAACCCTAAACCCTAAACCCTAAACCCTAAACCCTAAACCCTAAACCCTAAACCCTAAACCCTAAACCCTAAACCCTAAACCCTAAACCCTAAACCCTAAACCCTAAACCCTAAACCCTAAACCCTAAACCCTAAACCCTAAACCCTAAACCCTAAACCCTAAACCCTAAACCCTAAACCCTAAACCCTAAACCCTAAACCCTAAACCCTAAACCCTAAACCCTAAACCCTAAACCCTAAACCCTAAACCCTAAACCCTAAACCCTAAACCCTAAACCCTAAACCCTAAACCCTAAACCCTAAACCCTAAACCCTAAACCCTAAACCCTAAACCCTAAACCCTAAACCCTAAACCCTAAACCCTAAACCCTAAACCCTAAACCCTAAACCCTAAACCCTAAACCCTAAACCCTAAACCCTAAACCCTAAACCCTAAACCCTAAACCCTAAACCCTAAACCCTAAACCCTAAACCCTAAACCCTAAACCCTAAACCCTAAACCCTAAACCCTAAACCCTAAACCCTAAACCCTAAACCCTAAACCCTAAACCCTAAACCCTAAACCCTAAACCCTAAACCCTAAACCCTAAACCCTAAACCCTAAACCCTAAACCCTAAACCCTAAACCCTAAACCCTAAACCCTAAACCCTAAACCCTAAACCCTAAACCCTAAACCCTAAACCCTAAACCCTAAACCCTAAACCCTAAACCCTAAACCCTAAACCCTAAACCCTAAACCCTAACCCTAAACCCTAAACCCTAAACCCTAAACCCTAAACCCTAAACCCTAAACCCTAAACCCTAAACCCTAAACCCTAAACCCTAAACCCTAAACCCTAAACCCTAAACCCTAAACCCTAAACCCTAAACCCTAAACCCTAAACCCTAAACCCTAAACCCTAAACCCTAAACCCTAAACCCTAAACCCTAAACCCTAAACCCTAAACCCTAAACCCTAAACCCTAAACCCTAAACCCTAAACCCTAAACCCTAAACCCTAAACCCTAAACCCTAAACCCTAAACCCTAAACCCTAAACCCTAAACCCTAAACCCTAAACCCTAAACCCTAAACCCTAAACCCTAAACCCTAAACCCTAAACCCTAAACCCTAAACCCTAAACCCTAAACCCTAAACCCTAAACCCTAAACCCTAAACCCTAAACCCTAAACCCTAAACCCTAAACCCTAAACCCTAAACCCTAAACCCTAAACCCTAAACCCTAAACCCTAAACCCTAAACCCTAAACCCTAAACCCTAAACCCTAAACCCTAAACCCTAAACCCTAAACCCTAAACCCTAAACCCTAAACCCTAAACCCTAAACCCTAAACCCTAAAACCCTAAACCCTAAACCCTAAACCCTAAACCCTAAACCCTAAACCCTAAACCCTAAACCCTAAACCCTAAACCCTAAACCCTAAACCCTAAACCCTAAACCCTAAACCCTAAACCCTAAACCCTAAACCCTAAACCCTAAACCCTAAACCCTAAACCCTAAACCCTAAACCCTAAACCCTAAACCCTAAACCCTAAACCCTAAACCCTAAACCCTAAACCCTAAACCCTAAACCCTAAACCCTAAACCCTAAACCCTAAACCCTAAACCCTAAACCCTAAACCCTAAACCCTAAACCCTAAACCCTAAACCCTAAACCCTAAACCCTAAACCCTAAACCCTAAACCCTAAACCCTAAACCCTAAACCCTAAACCCTAAACCCTAAACCCTAAACCCTAAACCCTAAACCCTAAACCCTAAACCCTAAACCCTAAACCCTAAACCCTAAACCCTAAACCCTAAACCCTAAACCCTAAACCCTAAACCCTAAACCCTAAACCCTAAACCCTAAACCCTAAACCCT
Organism: Closterium sp. Naga37s-1; assembly: GCA_947471745.1. NCBI lineage: Eukaryota > Viridiplantae > Streptophyta > Zygnematophyceae > Desmidiales > Closteriaceae > Closterium > Closterium sp. Naga37s-1. Next base: position 94,436 of record CANJKZ010001174.1, on the reverse strand, counting down.
AAACCCTAAACCCTAAACCCTAAACCCTAAACCCTAAACCCTAAACCCTAAACCCTAAACCCTAAACCCTAAACCCTAAACCCTAAACCCTAAACCCTAAACCCTAAACCCTAAACCCTAAACCCTAAACCCTAAACCCTAAACCCTAAACCCTAAACCCTAAACCCTAAACCCTAAACCCTAAACCCTAAACCCTAAACCCTAAACCCTAAACCCTAAACCCTAAACCCTAAACCCTAAACCCTAAACCCTAACCCTAAACCCTAAACCCTAAACCCTAAACCCTAAACCCTAAACCCTAAACCCTAAACCCTAAACCCTAAACCCTAAACCCTAAACCCTAAACCCTAAACCCTAAACCCTAAACCCTAAACCCTAAACCCTAAACCCTAAACCCTAAACCCTAAACCCTAAACCCTAAACCCTAAACCCTAAACCCTAAACCCTAAACCCTAACCCTAAACCCTAAACCCTAAACCCTAAACCCTAAACCCTAACCCTAAACCCTAAACCCTAAACCCTAAACCCTAAACCCTAAACCCTAAACCCTAAACCCTAAACCCTAAACCCTAAACCCTAAACCCTAAACCCTAAACCCTAAACCCTAAACCCTAAACCCTAAACCCTAAACCCTAAACCCTAAACCCTAAACCCTAAACCCTAAACCCTAAACCCTAAACCCTAAACCCTAAACCCTAAACCCTAAACCCTAAACCCTAAACCCTAAACCCTAAACCCTTCCCCCCCTCATGCCTTCCCCCCCTCATGCCTTCCCCCTCTCATGCCTTCCCCCTCTCATGCCTTCCCCCTCTCATGCCTTCCCCCTCTCATGCCTTCCCCCTCTCATGCCTTCCCCCTCTCATGCCTTCCCCCTCTCATGCCTTCCCCCTCATGCCTTCCTCCTCTCATGCCTTCCCCCTCTCATGCCTTCCCCCTCTCATGCCTTCCCCCTCTCATGCCTTCCCCCTCTCATGCCTTCCCCCTCTCATGCCTTCCCCCTCTCATGCCTTCCCCCTCTCATGCCTTCCCCCTCTCATGTCTTCCCCCTCTCATGCCTTCCCCCTCTCATGCCTTCCCCCCCTCATGCCTTCCCCCCCTCATGCCTTCCCCCTCTCATGCCTTCCCCCTCTCATGCCTTCCCCCTCTCATGCCTTCCCCCTCTCATGCCTTCCCCCTCTCATGCCTTCCCCCTCTCATGCCTTCCCCCTCTCATGCCTCCCCCCTCTCATGCCTTCCCCCTCTCATGCCTTCCCTCTCTCATGCCTTCCCCCTCTCATGCCTTCCCCCTCTCATGCCTTCCCCCTCTCATGCCTTCCCCCTCTCATGCCTTCCCCCTCTCATGCCTTCCCCCTCTCATGCCTTCCCCCTCTCATGCCTTCCCCCTCTCATGCCTTCCCCCCCTCATGCCTTCCCCCCCTCATGCCTTCCCCCCCTCATGCCTTCCCCCCCTCATGCCTTCCCCCCCTCATGCCTTCCCCCCCTCATGCCTTCCCCCCCTCATGCCTTCCCCCCCTCATGCCTTCCCCCTCTCATGCCTTCCCCCTCTCATGCCTTCCCCCTCTCATGCCTTCACCCTCTCATGCCTTCCCCCTCTCATGCCTTCCCCCTCTCATGCCTTCCCCCTCTCATGTCTTCCCCCTCTCATGCCTTCCCCCTCTCATGCCTTCCCCTTTTCATGCCTTCCCCCTCTCATGCCTTCCCCCTCTCATGCCTTCCCCCTCTCATGCCTTCCCCCTCTCATGTCTTCCCCCTCTCATGCCTTCCCCCTCTCATGCCTTCCCCCCCTCATGCCTTCCCCCCCTCATGCCTTCCCCCTCTCATGCCTTCCCCCTCTCATGCCTTCCCCCTCTCATGCCTTCCCCCTCTCATGTCTTCCCCCTCTCATGCCTTCCCCCTCTCATGCCTTCCCCCTCTCATGCCTTCCACCTCTCATGCCTTCCTCCTCTCATGCCTTCCCCCTCTCATGCCTTCCCCCTCTCATGCCTTCCCCCTCTCATGCCTTCCCCCTCTCATGCCTTCCCCCTCTCATGCCTTCCCCCTCTCATGCCTTCCCCCTCTCATGCCTTCCCCCTCTCATGCCTTCCCCCTCTCATGCCTTCCCCCTCTCATGCCTTCCCCCTCTCATGCCTTCCCCCTCTCATGCCTTCCCCCTCTCATGCCTTCCCCCTCTCATGCCTTCCCCCTCTCATGCCTTCCCCCTCTCATGCCTTCCCCCTCTCATGCCTTCCCCCTCTCATGCCTTCCCCCTCTCATGCCTTCCCCCTCTCATGCCTTCCCCCTCTCATGCCTTCCCCCTCTCATGCCTTCCCCCTCTCATGCCTTCCCCCTCTCATGCCTTCCCCCTCTCATGCCTTCCCCCTCTCATGCCTTCCCCCCCTCATGCCTTCCCCCCCTCATGCCTTCCCCCCCTCATGCCTTCCCCCCCTCATGCCTTCCCCCCTCATGCCTTCCCCCCTCATGCCTTCCCCCCTCATGCCTTCCCCCTCTCATGCCTTCCCCCTCTCATGCCTTCCCCCTCTCATGCCTTCCCCCTCTCATGCCTTCCCCCTTTCATGCCTTCCCCCTCTCATGCCTTCCCCCTCTCATGCCTTCCCCCTCTCATGCCTTCCCCCTCTCATGCCTTCCTCCTCTCATGCCTTCCCCCTCTCATGCCTTCCCCCTCTCATGCCTTCCCCCTCTCATGCCTTCCCCCTCTCATGCCTTCCCCCTCTCATGCCTTCCCCCTCTCATGCCTTCCCCCTCTCATGCCTTCCCCCTCTCATGCCTTCCCCCTCTCATGCCTTCCCCCTCTCATGCCTTCCCCCTCTCATGCCTTCCTCCTCTCATGCCTTCCCCCTCTCATGCCTTCCCCCTCTCATGCCTTCCCCCTCTCATGCCTTCCCCCTCTCATGCCTTCCACCTCTCATGCCTTCCCCCTCTCATGCCTTCCCCCTCTCATGCCTTCCCCCTCTCATGCCTTCCCCCTCTCATGCCTTCCCCCTCTCATGCCTCCCCCCTCTCATGCCTCCCCCCTCTCATGCCTTCCCTCTCTCATGCCTTCCCCCTCTCATGCCTTCCCCCTCTCATGCCTTCCCCCTCTCATGCCTTCCCCCTCTCATGCCTTCCCCCTCTCATGTCTTCCCCCTCTCATGCCTTCCCCCTCTCATGCCTTCCCCCCCTCATGCCTTCCCCCCCTCATGCCTTCCCCCCCTCATGCCTTCCCCCCCTCATGCCTTCCCCCCCTCATGCCTTCCCCCCCTCATGCCTTCCCCCCCTCATGCCTTCCCCCTCTCATGCCTTCCCCCTCTCATGCCTTCCCCCTCTCATGCCTTCACCCTCTCATGCCTTCCCCCTCTCATGCCTTCCCCCTCTCATGCCTTCCCCCTCTCATGTCTTCCCCCTCTCATGCCTTCCCCCTCTCATGCCTTCCCCCTCTCATGCCTTCCCCCTCTCATGCCTTCCCCCTCTCATGCCTTCCCCCTCTCATGCCTTCCCCTGCTCATGCCTTCCCCCTCTCATGCCTTCCCCCTCTCATGCCTTCCCCCCTCTCATGCTTTCCCCCTCTCATGCCTTCCCCCTCTCATGCCTTCCCTCTCTCATGCCTCCCCCCTCTCATGCCTCCCCCCTCTCATGCCTCCCCCCTCTCATGCCTCCCCCCTCTCATGCCTCCCCCCTAAACCCTAAACCCCGGTCTGGTCCAAGAGCTTGCCTGGTCCAAGAGCTTGCCTCGTCCAGGAGCTTGCCTCGTCCAGGAGCTTGCCTCGTCCAGGAGCTTGCCTGGTCCAGGACCTTGCCTGGTCCAAGAGCTTGCCTGGTCCAAGAGCTTGCCTGGTCCAGGAGCTTTCCTGGTCCAAGCGCTTGCCTGGTCCAAGAGCTTGCCTAGTCCAGGAGCTTGCCTGGTCCAGGAGCTTGCCTGGTCCAGGAGCTTGCCTGGTCCAGGAGCGTGCCTGGTCCAGAAGCGTGCCTGGTCGAGGAGCTTGCCTGGTCCAGGAGCTTGCCTGGTGCAGGAGCTTGCCTGGTCCAGGAGCATGCCTGGTCCAGGAGCTTGCCTGGTCCAGCAGCTTGCCTGGTCCAGGAGCTTGCCTGGTGAAGGAGCTTGCCTGATCCAGGAGCTTGCCTGGTCCAAGAGCTTGCCTGGTCCAAGAGCTTGCCTGGTCCAGGAGCTTGCCTGGTCCAGGACCGTGCCTGGTCCACGAGCTTGCCTGGTCCAGAAGCTTGCCTGGTCCAGGAGCTTGCCTGGTCTAGGAGCTTGCCTGGTCCAGGAGCGTGCCTGTTCCAGGAGCTTGCCTGGTCCAGGAGCTTGCCAGGTCCAGGAGCTTGCTTGGTCCAGGAGCATGCCTGGTCCAGGGGCTTGCCTGGTTCAGGAGCTTTCCTGGTCCAAGAGCTTGCCTGGTCCAGGAGCTTACCTGGTCCAGGAGCTTGCATGTTCCAGGAGCTTGCCTGGTCCAGGAGCTTGCCTGGTCCAAGAGCTTGCCTGGTCCAGGAGCGTGCCTGGTCCAAGAGCTTGCCTGGTCCAGAAGCTTGCCTGGTCCAGCAGCTTGCCTGGTCCAGGAGCTTGCCTGGTCCAGGAGCATGCCTGGTCTAGGAGCTTGCCTGGTCCAGCTGCTTGCCTGGTCCAGGAGCTTGCCTGGTGAAGGAGCTTGCCTGGTCCAGGAGCTTGCCTGGTCTAGGAGCTTGCCTGGTCCAGGAGCTTGCCTGCTCTTGGAGCTTGCCTGGTCCAGGATCTTGCCTGGTCCAAGAGCTTGCCTGGTCCAAGAGCTTGCCTGGTCCAAGAGCTTGCCTGGTCCAGGAGCTTGCCTGGTCCAGGAGCTTGCCTGGTCCAGGAGCTTGCCTGGTCCAGGAACTTGCCTGGTCCAGGAGCTTGCCTGGTCCAGGAGCTTGCTTGGTCCAAGAGCATGCCTGGTCTAGCAGCTTGCCTGGTCCAGGAGCTTGCCTAGTCCAGGAGCTTGCCTGGTCCAGAAGCTTGCCTGGTCCAGGAGCTTGCCTGGTCCAGGAGCTTGCCTGGTCCAGGAGCGTGCCTGGTCCACGAGCTTGCCTGGTCCAGGAGCTTGCCTGGTCTAGGAGCTTGCCTGGTCCAGGAGCTACCTGGTCCAGGAGATTGCCTGGTCCAGGAGCTTGCCTGGTCCAGGAGCTTGCCTGGTCCAGGAGCTTGCCTGGTCCAGGAGCTTGCCTGTTCAGGAGCTTGCCTGGTCCAGGAGCTTGCCTGGTCCAGGAGCTTGCCTGGTCCAGGAGCCTGCCTTGTCCAGGAGCCTGCCTGGTCCGAGAGCTTGCCTGGTCCAGGAGCTTGCCTGGTCCAAGAGCTTGGCTGGTCCATGAGCTTGCCTGGTCCACGAGCTTGCCTAGTCCAAGAGCTAGCCTGGTCAAAGAGCTTGCCTGGTCCAGGAGCTTGCTTGGTCCAAGAGCTTGCCTGGTCCAAGAGCTAGCCTGGTCCAGGAGCTTGCCTGGTCCAGGAGCTTGCCTGGTCCAGGAGCGTGCCTGGTCCAGGATGTTGCCTGGTCCAGGATCTTGCCTGGTCCAGGAGCGTGCCTGGTCCAGGAGATTGCCTGGTCCAGGAGCTTGCCTGGTCTAGGAGCTTGCCTGGTCCAGGAGCTTGCCTGGACCAGGAACTTGCCTGGTCCAAGAGCTTGCCTGGTCCAGGAGCATGCCTGGTCCAAGAGCTTGCCTGGTCCAGGAGCTTGCCTGCTCTAGGAGCTTGCCTGGTCCAGGAGCTGGCCTGGTCCAGGAGCGTGCCTGGTCCAGGAGTGTGCCTGGTCCAGGAGCTTGCCTTGCCCAGGAGCTTGCCTGGTCCAGGAGCTTGCCTTGTCCAGGAGCTTGCCTTGTCCAGGAGCTTGCCTGCTCTAGGAGCTTGCCTGGTCCAGGAGCTGGCCTGGTCCAGGAGCGTGCCTGGTCCAGGAGTGTGCCTGGTCCAGGAGCTTGCCTTGCCTAGGAGCTTGCCTGGTCCAGGAGCTTGCCTTGTCCAGGAGCTTGCCTGGTCCAGGAGCATGCGTGGTCCAGGAGCGTGCGAGGTCCAGGAGCTTGCCTGGTCCAGGAGCTTGTCTGGTCCAGGAGCTTGCCTGGTCCAGGAGCTTGCCTGGTCAAGGATCTTGCCGGGTCCAAGAGTTTGCCTGGTCCAGGAGCTTGCCAGGTCCAGGAGCTTGCCTGGTCCAGGAGCGTGCCTGGTCCAGGAGCGTGCCTGGTCCAGGAGCTTGCTTGGTCAAGGAGCTTGCCTGGTCCAGGAGCTTGCCTGGTCCAGGAGCGTGCCTGGTCCAGGAGCTTGCCTGGTCCAGCAGCTTGCCTGGTCCAGGAGCTTGCCTGGTGAAGGAGCTTGCCTGGTCCAGGAGCTTGCCTGGTCCAGGAGTGTGCCTGGTCCAGGAGTGTGCCTGGTCCAGGAGCTTGCCTGGTCCAGGAGCTTGCCTGGTCCAGGAGCTTGCCTGGTCCAAGAGCTTGCCTGGTCCAAGAGCTTGCCTGGTCCAGGAGCTTGCCTGATCCAGGAGCTTGCCTGGTCCAGGAGCTTGCGTGGTCCAAGAGCTTGCCTGGTCCAGGACCTTGCCTGGTCCAAGAGCTTGCGTGGTCCAGGAGCTTGCCTGGTCCAAGAGCTTCCCTAGTCCAAGAGCTTGCCTGGTCCAGGAGCTTGCCTGGTCCAGGAGCTTGTCTGGTCCAGGAGCTTGCCTGGTCCAGGAGCGTGCCTGGTCCAGGAGCGTGCCTGGTCCAGGAGCTTGCCTGGTCCAGGAGCTTGCCTGGTCTAGGAGCTTGTCTGGTCCAGGAGCATGCCTGGTCCAGGAGCTTGCCTGGTCCAGCAGCTTGCCTGGTCCAGGAGCTTGCCTGGTGAAGGAGCTTGCCTGGTCCAGGAGCTTGCCTCGTCCTGGAGCGTGCCTGGTCCAGGAGTGTGCCTGGTCCAGGAACTTGCCTGGTCCAGGAGCTTGCCTGGTCCAGGAGCTTGCCTGGTCCAAGAGCTTGCCTGGTCCAAGAGCTTGCCTGGTCCAGGAGCTTGCCTGGTCTAGGAGCTTGCCTGGTCCAGGAGCTTGCCTGGTCCAGGAGTTTGCCTGGTCCAGGAGCTTGCCTGGTCCAGGAGCTTGCTTGGTCCAGGAGCTTGCCTGTTTCAGGAGCGTGCCTGGTCCAGGAGCTTGCGAAGTCCAGGAGCTTGCTTAGTCCAGGAGCTTGCCTGGTCCAGGAGCTTGCCTGGTCCAAGAGCTTGCCTGGTCCAAGAGCTTGCCTGGTCCAGGAGCTTGCCTGGTCCAAGAGATTGCCTGGTCCAAGAGCTTGCCTGATCTAGGAGCTTGCCTGGTCCAGGAGCTTGCCTGGTCCAGGAGCTTGCCTGGTCCAGGAGTGTGCCTGGTCCAGGAGCTTGCTTGGTCCAGGAGCTTGCCTTGTCCAGGAGCTTGCTTGGTCCAGGAGCTTGCCTGATCCAAGAGCTTGCCTGGTCCAAGAGCTTGCCTTGTCCAGGAGCTTGCCTGGTCCAGGAGCTTGCCTGGTCCAGGAGCTTGCCTGGTCCAGGAGCTTGCCTAGTCCAGGACCTTGCCTGGTCCAAGAGCTTGCCTGGTCCATGAGCTTGCCTGGTCCAAGAGCTTCCCTGATCCAAGAGCTTGCCTGGTCCAGGAGTGTGCCTGGTCCAGGAGCTTGCCTGGTCCAGGAGCGTGCCCGGTCCAGGAGTGTGCCTGGTCCAGGAGCTTGCCTGGTCCAGGAGCTTGCCTGGTCCAGGAGCTTGCCTGGTCCAGGAGCATGCCTGGTCCAGGAGCTTGCCTGGTCCAGCAGCTTGCCTGGTCCAGGAGCTTGCCTGGTCCAGGAGCTTGCCTGGTCCAGGAGCTTGCCTGGTCCAGGAGCGTGCTTGGTCCAGGAGTGTGCCTGGTCCAGGAGCTTGCATGGTCCAGGAGCTTGCCTGGTTCAGGAGCTTGCCTGGCCCAAGAGCTTGCCTGGTCCAAGAGCTTGCTTGGTCCAAGAGCTTGCCTGGTCCAAGAGCTTGCCTGGTCCAAGAGCTTGCTTGGTCTAAGAGCTTGCCTGGTCCAAGAGCTTGCCTGGTCCAGGAGCTTGCCTGGTCCAGGAGTTTGCCTGGTCCAGGAGCTTGCCTGGTCCAGGAGCGTGCCTGGTCCAGGAGCGTGGCTGGTCCAGGAGCTTGCCTGGTCCAGGAGCTTGCCAGGTCCAGCAGCTTGCCTGGTCCAAGAGCATGCCTGGTCCAGGAGCTTGCCTGGTCCAGCAGCTTGCCTGGTCCAGGAGCTTGCCTGGTGAAGGAGCTTGCCTGGTCCAGGAGCTTGCCTGGTCCAGGAGCGTGCCTGGTCCAGGAGTGTGCCTGGTCCAGGAGCTTGCCTGGTCCAGGAGCTTGCCTGGTCCAAGAGCTTGCCTGGTCCAAGAGCTTGCCTGGTCCAAGAGCGTGTCTGGTCCAAGAGATTGCCTGGTCCAAGAGCTTGCCTGATCTAGGAGCTTGCCTGGTCCAGGAGCTTGCCAGGTCCAGGAGCTTGCCTGGTCCAGGAGCTTGCCTGGTCCAGGAGCTTGCCTGGTCCAGGAGCTTGCCTGTTTCAGGAGCGTGCCTAGTCGAGGAGCTTGCCAAGTCCAGGAGCTTGCTTGGTCCAGGAGCTTGCCTGGTCCAGGAGCTTGCCTGGTCCAAGAGCTTTCCTGGTCCAAGAGCTTGCCTGGTCCAGGAGCTTGCCTGGTCCAGGAGCTTGCATGTTCCAGGAGCTTGCCTGGTCTAGGAGCTTGCCTGGTCCAAGAGCTTGCCTGGTCCAGGAGCGTGCCTGCACCAAGAGCTTGCCTGGTCCAGAAGCTTGCCTGGTCCAGGAGCTTGCCTGGTCCAGGAGCTTGCCTGGTCCAGGAGCATGCCTGGACCAGGAGCTTGCCTGGTCCAGCAGCTTGCCTGGTCCAGGAGCTTGCCTGGTGAAGGAGCTTGCCTGGTCTAGGAGCTTGCCTGGTCCAGGAGCTGGCCTGGTCCAAGAGCTTGCCTGGTCCAGGAGCTTGCCTGGTCCAAGAGCTTGCCTGGTCCAAGAGCTCGCCTGGTCCAGGAGCTTGCCTGGTCCAAGAGCTTGCCTGGTCCAGGAGCTGAGCTTGCCTGGTCCAGGAGCTTGCCTGGTCCAGGAGCTTGCCTGGTCCAGGAGCTTTCCTGGTCCAGGAGCATGCCTGGTCCAGCAGCTTGCCTGGTCCAGGAGCTTGCCTAGTGAAGGAGCTTGCCTGGTCCAGGAGCTTGCCTGGTCCAGGAGCGTGCCTGGTCCAGGAGTGTGCCTGGTCTATGAGCTTGCCTGGTCCAGGAGCTTGCCTGGTCCATGAGCTTGCCTGGTTAGGAGCTTGCCTAGTCCAAGAGCTTGCCTGGTCAAAGAGCTTGCCTGGTCCAGGAGCTTGCTTGGTCCAAGAGCTTGCCTGGTCCAAGAGCTAGCCTGGTCCAGGAGCTTGCCTGGTCCAGGAGCGTGCCTGGTCCAGTATGTTGCCTGGTCCAGGATCTTGCCTGGTCCAGGAGCGTGCCTGGTCCAGGAGATTGCCTGGTCCAGGAGCTTGCCTGGTCTAGGAGCTTGCCTGGTCCAGGAGCTTGCCTGGTCCAGGAACTTGCCTGGTCCAAGAGCTTGCCTGGTCCAGGAGCATGCCTGGTCCAAGAGCTTGCCTGGTCCAGGAGCTTGCCTGCTCTAGGAGCTTGCCTGGTCCAGGAGCTGGCCTGGTCCAGGAGCGTGCCTGGTCCAGGAGTGTGCCTGGTCCAGGAGCTTGCCTTGCCCAGGAGCTTGCCTGGTCCAGGAGCTTGCCTTGTCCAGGAGCTTGCCTTGTCTAGGAGCTTGCCTGCTCTAGGAGCTTGCCTGGTCCAGGAGCGTGCCTGGTCCAGGAGTGTGCCTGGTCCAGGAGCTTGCCTTGCCTAGGAGCTTGCCTGGTCCATGAGCTTGCCTTGTCCAGGAGCTTGCCTGGTCCAGGAGCATGCGTGGTCCAGGAGCGTGCGAGGTCCAGGAGCTTGCCTGGTCCAGGAGCTTGTCTGGTCCAGGAGCTTGCCTGGTCCAGGAGCTTGCCTGGTCAAGGATCTTGCCGGGTCCAAGAGTTTGTCTGGTCCAGGAGCTTGCCAGGTCCAGGAGCTTGCCTGGTCCACGAGCGTGCCTGGTCCAGGAGCTTGCTTGGTCAAGGAGCTTGCCTGGTCCAGGAGCTTGCCTGGTCCAGCAGCTTGCCTGGTCCAGGAGCTTGCCTGGTGAAGGAGCTTGCTTGGTCCAGGAGCTTGCCTGGTCCAGGAGTGTGCCTGGTCCAGGAGTGTGCCTGGTCCAGGAGCTTGCCTGGTCCAAGAGCTTGCCTGGTCCAAGAGCTTGCCTGGTCCAGGAGCTTGCCTGATCCAGGAGCTTGCCTGGTCCAGGAGCTTGCGTGGTCCAAGAGCTTGCCTGGTCCAAGACCTTGCGTGGTCCAAGAGCTTGCCTGGTCCAAGAGCTTGCCTGGTCCAGGAGCTTGCCTGGTCCAAGAGCTTCCCTAGTCCAAGAGCTTGCCTGGTCCAGGAGCTTGCCTGGTCCAGGAGCTTGTCTGGTCCAGGAGCTTGCCTGGTCCAGGAGCGTGCATGGTCCAGGAGCGTGCCTGGTCCAGGAGCTTGCCTGGTCCAGGAGCTTGTCTGGTCCAGGAGCTTGTCTGGTCCAGGAGCATGTCTGGTCCAGCAGCTTGCCTGGTCCTGGAGCTTGCCTGGTGAAGGAGCTTGCCTGGTCCAAGAGCTTGCCTCGTCCAGGAGCGTGCCTGGTCCAGGAGTGTGCCTGGTCCAGGAACTTGCCTGGTCCAGGAGCTTGCCTGGTCCAGGAGCTTGCCTGGTCCAAGAGCTTGCCTGGTCCAAGAGCTTGCCTGGTCCAGGAGCTTGCCTGGTCCAAGAGCTTGCCTGGTCCAAGAGCTTGCCTGGTCTAGGAGCTTGCCTGGTCCAGGAGCTTGCCTGGTCCAGGAGCTTGCCTGGTCCAGGAGCTTGCCTGGTCCAGGAGCTTGCCTGTTTCAGGAGCGTGCCTGGTCCAGGAGCTTGCCAAGTCCAGGAGCTTGCTTAGTCCAGGAGCTTGCCTGGTCCAGGAGCTTGCCTGGTCCAGGATCTTTCCTGGTCCAAGAGCTTGCCTGGTCCAGGAGCTTGCCTGGTCCAGGAGCTTGCATGTTCCAGGAGCTTGCCTTGTCCAGGAGCTGGCCTGGTCCAAGAGCTTGCCTGGTCCAGGAGCGTGCCTGCTCCAAGAGCTTACCTGGTCCTGAAGCTTGCCTGGTCCAGGAGCTTGCCTAGTCCACGAGCTTGCCTGGTCCAGGAGCATGCCTGGTCCAGGAGCTTGCCTGGTCCAGCAGCTTGCCTGGTCCAGGAGCTTGCCTGGTGAAGGAGCTTGCCTGGTCTAGGAGCTTGCCTGGTACAGGAGCTGGCCTGGTCCAAGAGCTTGCCTGGTCCAAGAGCTTGCCTGGTCCAGGAGCTTGCCTGGTCCAAGAGCTCGCCTGGTCCAGGAGCTTGCCTGGTCCACGAGCTTGTGTGGTCCAGGACCTTGCCTGGTCCATGAGCTTGCCTGGTTAGGAGCTTGCCTAGTCCAAGAGCTTGCCTGGTCAAAGAGCTTGCCTGGTCCAGGAGCTTGCTTGGTCCAAGAGCGTGCCTGGTCCAACAGCTAGCCTGGTCCAGGAGCTTGCCTGGTCCAGGAGCTTGCCTGGTCCAGAAGCGTGCCTGGTCCAGGATGTTACCTGGTCCAGGATCTTGCCTGGTCCAGGAGCGTGCCTGGTCCAGGAGATTGCCTGGTCCAAGAGCTTGCCTGGTCTAGGAGCTTGCCTGGTCCAGGAGCTTGCCTGGTCCAGGAACTTGCCTGGTCCAAGAGCTTGCCTGGTCCAGGAGCATGCCTGGTCCAAGAGCTTGCCTGGTCCAGGAGCTTGCCTGCTCTAGGAGCTTGCCTGCTCCAGGAGCTGGCCTGGTCCAGGAGCGTGCCTGGTCCAGGAGTGTGCCTGGTCCAGGAGCTTGCCTTGCCCAGGAGCTTGCCTGGTCCAGGAGCTTGCCTTGTCCAGGAGCTTGCCTTGTCCAGGAGCTTGCCTGCTCTAGGAGCTTGCCTGGTCCAGGAGCTGGCCTGGTCCAGGAGCGTGCCTGGTCCAGGAGTGTGCCTGGTCCAGGAGCTTGCCTTGCCTAGGAGCTTGCCTGGTCCAGGAGCTTGCCTTGTCCAGGAGCTTGCCTGGTCCAGGAGCATGCATGGTCCAGGAGCGTGCGAGGTCCAGGAGCTTGCCTGGTCCAGGAGCTTGTCTGGTCCAGGAGCTTGCCTGGTCCAGGAGCTTGCCTGGTCAAGGATCTTGCCGGGTCCAAGAGTTTGCCTGGTCCAGGAGCTTGCCAGGTCCAGGAGCTTGCCTGGTCCAGGAGCGTGCCTGGTCCAGGAGCGTGCCTGGTCCAGGAGCTTGCTTGGTCAAGGAGCTTGCCTGGTCCAGGAGCTTGCCTGGTCCAGGAGCGTGCCTGGTCCAGGAGCTTGCCTGGTCCAGCAGCTTGCCTGGTCCAGGAGCTTGCCTGGTGAAGGAGCTTGCCTGGTCCAAGAGCTTGCCTGGTCCAGGAGTGTGCCTGGTCCAGGAGTGTGCCTGGTCCAGGAGCTTGCCTGGTCCAGGAGCTTGCCTGGTCCAGGAGCTTGCTTGGTCCAAGAGCTTGCCTGGTCCAAGAGCTTGCCTGGTCCAGGAGCTTGCCTGATCCAGGAGCTTGCCTGGTCCAGGAGCTTGCGTGGTCCAAGAGCTTGCCTGGTCCAAGAGCTTGCCTGGTCCAAGAGCTTGCCTGGTCTAGGAGCTTGCCTGGTCCAGGAGCTTGCCTGGTCCAGGAGCTTGCCTGGTCCAGGAGCTTGCCTGGTCCAGGATCTTGCCTGGTCCAGGAGCTTGCCTGTTTCAGGAGCTTGCCTGGTCCAGCAGCTTGCCAAGTCCAGGAGCTTGCTTAGTCCAGGAGCTTGCCTGGTCCAGGAGCTTGCCTGGTCCAGGATCTTTCCTGGTCCAAGAGCTTGCCTGGTCCAGGAGCTTGCCTGGTCCAGGAGCTTGCATGTTCCAGGAGCTTGCCTGGTCCAGGAGCTGGCCTGGTCCAAGAGCTTGCCTGGTCCAGGAGCGTGCCTGCTCCAAGAGCTTACCTGGTCCTGAAGCTTGCCTGGTCCAGGAGCTTGCCTAGTCCACGAGCTTGCCTGGTCCAGGAGCATGCCTGGTCCAGGAGCTTGCCTGGTCCAGCAGCTTGCCTGGTCCAAGAGCTTGCCTGGTGAAGGAGCTTGCCTGGTCTAGGAGCTTGCCTGGTACAGGAGCTGGCCTGGTCCAAGAGCTTGCCTGGTCCAAGAGCTTGCCTGGTCCAGGAGCTTGCCTGGTCCAAGAGCTCGCCTGGTCCAGGAGCTTGCCTGGTCCACGAGCTTGTGTGGTCCAGGACCTTGCCTGGTCCATGAGCTTGCCTGGTTAGGAGCTTGCCTAGTCCAAGAGCTTGCCTGGTCAAAGAGCTTGCCTGGTCCAGGAGCTTGCTTGGTCCAAGAGCGTGCCTGGTCCAACAGCTAGCCTGGTCCAGGAGCTTGCCTGGTCCAGGAGCTTGCCTGGTCCAGAAGCGTGCCTGGTCCAGGATGTTGCCTGGTCCAGGATCTTGCCTGGTCCAGGAGCGTGCCTGGTCCAGGAGATTGCCTGGTCCAGGAGCTTGCCTGGTCTAGGAGCTTGCCTGGTCCAGGAGCTTGCCTGGTCCAGGAACTTGCCTGGTCCAAGAGCTTGCCTGGTCCAGGAGCATGCCTGGTCCAAGAGCTTGCCTGGTCCAGGAGCTTGCCTGCTCTAGGAGCTTGCCTGCTCCAGGAGCTGGCCTGGTCCAGGAGCGTGCCTGGTCTAGGAGTGTGCCTGGTCCAGGAGCTTGCCTTGCCCAGGAGCTTGCCTGGTCCAGGAGCTTGCCTTGTCCAGGAGCTTGCCTTGTCCAGGAGCTTGCCTGCTCTAGGAGCTTGCCTGGTCCAGGAGCTGGCCTGGTCCAGGAGCGTGCCTGGTCCAGGAGTGTGCCTGGTCCAGGAGCTTGCCTTGCCTAGGAGCTTGCCTGGTCCAGGAGCTTGCCTTGTCCAGGAGCTTGCCTGGTCCAGGAGCATGCGTGGTCCAGGAGCGTGCGAGGTCCAGGAGCTTGCCTGGTCCAGGAGCTTGTCTGGTCCAGGAGCTTGCCTGGTCCAGGAGCTTGCCTGGTCAAGGATCTTGCCGGGTCCAAGAGTTTGCCTGGTCCAGGAGCTTGCCAGGTCCAGGAGCTTGCCTGGTCCAGGAGCGTGCCTGGTCCAGGAGCGTGCCTGGTCCAGGAGCTTGCTTGGTCAAGGAGCTTGCCTGGTCCAGGAGCTTGCCTGGTCCAGGAGCGTGCCTGGTCCAGGAGCTTGCCTGGTCCAGCAGCTTGCCTGGTCCAGGAGCTTGCCTGGTGAAGGAGCTTGCCTGGTCCAGGAGCTTGCCTGGTCCAGGAGTGTGCCTGGTCCAGGAGCGTGCCTGGTCCAGGAGCTTGCCTGGTCCAGGAGCTTGCTTGGTCCAAGAGCTTGCCTGGTCCAAGAGCTTGCCTGGTCCAGGAGCTTGCCTGATCCAGGAGCTTGCCTGGTCGAGGAGCTTGCGTGGTCCAAGAGCTTGCCTGGTCCAAGAGCTTGCCTGGTCCAAGAGCTTGCCTGGTCTAGGAGCTTGCCTGGTCCAGGAGCTTGCCTGGTCCAGGAGCTTGCCTGGTCCAGGAGCTTGCCTGGTCCAGGAGCTTGCCTGGTCCAGGAGCTTGCCTGTTTCAGGAGCGTGCCTGGTCCAGGAGCTTGCCAAGTCCAGGAGCTTGCTTAGTCCAGGAGCTTGCCTGGTCCAGGAGCTTGCCTGGTCCAGGATCTTTCCTGGTCCAAGAGCTTGCCTGGTCCAGGAGCTTGCCTGGTCCAGGAGCTTGCATGTTCCAGGAGCTTGCCTGGTCCAGGAGCTGGCCTGGTCCAAGAGCTTGCCTGGTCCAGGAGCGTGCCTGCTCCAAGAGCTTACCTGGTCCTGAAGCTTGCCTGGTCCAGGAGCTTGCCTAGTCCACGAGCTTGCCTGGTCCAGGAGCATGCCTGGTCCAGGAGCTTGCCTGGTCCAGCAGCTTGCCTGGTCCAGGAGCTTGCCTGGTGAAGGAGCTTGCCTGGTCTAGGAGCTTGCCTGGTACAGGAGCTGGCCTGGTCCAAGAGCTTGCCTGGTCCAAGAGCTTGCCTGGTCCAGGAGCTTGCCTGGTCCAAGAGCTCGCCTGGTCCAGGAGCTTGCCTGGTCCACGAGCTTGTGTGGTCCAGGACCTTGCCTGGTCCATGAGCTTGCCTGGTTAGGAGCTTGCCTAGTCCAAGAGCTTGCCTGGTCAAAGAGCTTGCCTGGTCCAGGAGCTTGCTTGGTCCAAGAGCGTGCCTTGTCCAACAGCTAGCCTGGTCCAGGAGCTTGCCTGGTCCAGGAGCTTGCCTGGTCCAGAAGCGTGCCTGGTCCAGGATGTTGCCTGGTCCAGGATCTTGCCTGGTCCAGGAGCGTGCCTGGTCCAGGAGATTGCCTGGTCCAGGAGCTTGCCTGGTCTAGGAGCTTGCCTGGTCCAGGAGCTTGCCTGGTCCAGGAACTTGCCTGGTCCAAGAGCTTGCCTGGTCCAGGAGCATGCCTGGTCCAAGAGCTTGCCTGGTCCAGGAGCTTGCCTGCTCTAGGAGCTTGCCTGCTCCAGGAGCTGGCCTGGTCCAGGAGCGTGCCTGGTCCAGGAGTGTGCCTGGTCCAGGAGCTTGCCTTGCCCAGGAGCTTGCCTGGTCCAGGAGCTTGCCTTGTCCAGGAGCTTGCCTTGTCCAGGAGCTTGCCTGCTCTAGGAGCTTGCCTGGTCCAGGAGCTGGCCTGGTCCAGGAGCGTGCCTGGTCCAGGAGTGTGCCTGGTCCAGGAGCTTGCCTTGCCTAGGAGCTTGCCTGGTCCAGGAGCTTGCCTTGTCCAGGAGCTTGCCTGGTCCAGGAGCATGCGTGGTCCAGGAGCGTGCGAGGTCCAGGAGCTTGCCTGGTCCAGGAGCTTGTCTGGTCCAGGAGCTTGCCTGGTCCAGGAGCTTGCCTGGTCAAGGATCTTGCCGGGTCCAAGAGTTTGCCTGGTCCAGGAGCTTGCCAGGTCCAGGAGCTTGCCTGGTCCAGGAGCGTGCCTGGTCCAGGAGCGTGCCTGGTCCAGGAGCTTGCTTGGTCAAGGAGCTTGCCTGGTCCAGGAGCTTGCCTGGTCCAGGAGCGTGCCTGGTCCAGGAGCTTGCCTGGTCCAGCAGCTTGCCTGGTCCAGGAGCTTGCCTGGTGAAGGAGCTTGCCTGGTCCAAGAGCTTGCCTGGTCCAGGAGTGTGCCTGGTCCAGGAGTGTGCCTGGTCCAGGAGCTTGCCTGGTCCAGGAGCTTGCCTGGTCCAGGAGCTTGCTTGGTCCAAGAGCTTGCCTGGTCCAAGAGCTTGCCTGGTCCAGGAGCTTGCCTGATCCAGGAGCTTGCCTGGTCCAGGAGCTTGCGTGGTCCAAGAGCTTGCCTGGTCCAAGAGCTTGCCTGGTCCAAGAGCTTGCCTGGTCTAGGAGCTTGCCTGGTCCAGGAGCTTGCCTGGTCCAGGAGCTTGCCTGGTCCAGGAGCTTGCCTGGTCCAGGATCTTGCCTGGTCCAGGAGCTTGCCTGTTTCAGGAGCGTGCCTGGTCCAGGAGCTTGCCAATTCCAGGAGCTTGCTTAGTCCAGGAGCTTGCCTTGTCCAGGAGCTTGCCTGGTCCAGGATCTTTCCTGGTCCAAGAGCTTGCCTGGTCCAGGAGCTTGCCTGGTCCAGGAGCTTGCATGTTCCAGGAGCTTGCCTGGTCCAGGAGCTTGCCTGGTCCAAGAGCTTGCCTGGTCCAGGAGCGTGCCTGCTCCAAGAGCTTACCTGGTCCTGAAGCTTGCCTGGTCCAGGAGCTTGCCTGGTCCAGGAGCTTGCCTGGTCCAGGAGCATGCCTGGTCCAGGAGCTTGCCTGGTCCAGCAGCTTGCCTGGTCCAGGAGCTTGCCTGGTGAAGGAGCTTGCCTGGTCTAGGAGCTTGCCTGGTACAGGAGCTGGCCTGGTCCAAGAGCTTGCCTGGTCCAAGAGCTTGCCTGGTCCAGGAGCTTGCCTGGTCCAAGAGCTCGCCTGGTCCAGGAGCTTGCCTGGTCCAAGACCTTGCCTGGTCCAGGAGCTGAGCTTGCCTGGTCCAGGAGCTTGCCTGGTCCAGGAGCTTTCCTGGTCCAGGAGCTTGCCTGGTCCAGGAGCTTGCCTGGTCCAGGAGCATGCCTGGTCCAGTAGCTTGCCTGGTCCAGGAGCTTGCCTAGTGAAGGAGCTTGCCTGGTTTAGGAGCTTGCCTGGTCCAGGAGCGTGCCTGGTCCAGGAGTGTGCCTGGTCTATGAGCTTGCCTGGTCCAGGAGCTTGCCTGGTCCAGGAGCTTGCCAGTTCCAGGAGCTTGCCTAGTCTAGGAGCTTGCCTGGTCCAAGAGCTTGCTTGGTCAAAGAGCTTGCCTGGTCCAGGAGTGTGCCTGGTCCAGGAGTGTGCCTGGTCCAGGAGCTTGCCTGGTCCAGGAGCTTGCCTGGTCCAGGAGCTTGCCTGGTCCAAGAGCTTGCCTGGTCCAAGAGCTTGCCTGGTCCAGGAGCTTGCCTGGTCCAGGAGCTTGTCTGGTCCAGGAGCTTGCCTGGTCCAGGAGCGAGCCTGGTCCAGGAGCGTGCGTGGTCCAGGAGCTTGCCTGGTCCAGGAGCTTGCCTGGTCAAGGAGCTTGCCTGGTCCAGGACTGGTCCAGGAGCGTGCCTGGTCCAGGAGCTTGCCTGGTCCAGCAGCTTGCCTGGTCCAGGAGCTTACCTGGTGAAGGAGCTTGCCTGGTCCAGGAGCTTGCCTGGTCCAGGAGTGTGCCTGGTCCAGGAGTGTGCCTTGTCCAGGAGCTTGCCTGGTCCAGGAGCTTGCCTGGTCCAAGAGCTTGCCTGGTCCAAGAGCTTGCATGGTCCAGGAGCTTGCCTGGTCCAAGAGATTGCCTGGTCCAAGAGCTTGCCTGATCTAGGAGCTTGCCTGGTCCAGGAGCTTGCCTGGTCCAGGAGCTTGCCTGGTCCAGGAGTGTGCCTGGTCCAGGAGTGTGCCTGGTCCAGGAGCTTGCCTTGTCCAGGAGCTTGCTTGGTCCAGGAGCTTGCCTGATCCAAGAGCTTGCCTGGTCCAAGAGCTTGCCTGGTCCAGGAGCTTGCCTGGTCCAGGAGCTTGCCTGGTCCAGGAGCTTGCCTGGTCCAGGAGCTTGCCTAGTCCAGGACCTTGCCTGGTCCAAGAGATTGCCTGGTCCATGAGCTTGCCTGGTCCAGGAGCTTGCCTGGTCCAGCAGCTTGCCTGGTCCAGCAGCTTGCCTGGTGAAGGAGCTTGCCTGGTCTAGGAGCTTGCCTGGTACAGGAGCTGGCCTGGTCCAAGAGCTTGCCTGGTCCAGGAGTGTGCCTGGTCCAGGAGCTTGCCTGGTCCAGGAGCGTGCCCGGTCCAGGAGTGTGCCTGGTCCAGGAGCTTGCCTGGTCCAGGAGCTTGCCTGGTCCAGGAGCTTGCCTGGTCCAGGAGTTTGCCTGGTCCAGGAGCTTGCCTGGTCCAGGAGTGTGCCTGGTCCAGGAGCGTGGCTGGTCCAGGAGCTTGCCTGGTCCAGGAGCTTGCCTGGTCCAGCAGCTTGCCTGGTCCAGGAGCATGCCTGGTCCAGGAGCTTGCCTGGTCCAGTAGCTTGCCTGGTCCTGGAGCTTGCCTGGTGAAGGAGCTTGCCTGGTCCAGGAGCTTGCCTGGTCCAGGAGCGTGCCTGGTCCAGGAGTGTGCCTGGTCCAGGAGCTTGCCTGGTCCAGGAGCTTGCCTGGTCCAAGAGCTTGCCTGGTCCAAGAGCTTGCCTGGTCCAGGAGCTTGCCTGGTCCAAGAGATTGCCTGGTCCAAGAGCTTGCCTGATCTAGGAGCTTGCCTGGTCCAGGAGCTTGCCTGGTTCAGGAGCTTGCCTGGTCCAGGAGCTTGCCTGGTCCAGGAGCTTGCCTGTTTCAGGAGCGTGCCTAGTCGAGGAGCTTGCCAAGTCCAGGAGCTTGCTTGGTCCAGGAGCTTGCCTGGTCCAGGAGCTTGCCTGGTCCAAGAGCTTTCCTGGTCCAAGGGCTTGCCTGGTCCAGGAGCTTGCCTGGTCCAGGAGCTTGCATGTTCCAGGAGCTTGCCTGGTCTAGGAGCTTGCCTGGTCCAAGAGCTTGCCTGGTCCAGGAGCGTGCCTGCAACAAGAGCTTGCCTGGTCCAGAAGCTTGCCTGGTCCAGGAGCTTGCCTGGTCCAGGAGCTTGCCTGGTCCAGGAGCATGCCTGGTCCAGGAGCTTGCCTGGTCCAGCAGCTTGCCTGGTCCAGGAGCTTGCCTGGTGAAGGAGCTTGCCTGGTCTAGGAGGTTGCCTGGTCTAGGAACTGGCCTGGTCCAAGAGCTTGCCTGGTCCAGGAGCTTGCCTGGTCCAAGAGCTTGCCTGGTCCAAGAGCTCGCCTGGTCCAGGAGCTTGCCTGGTCCAAGAGCTTGCCTGGTCCAGGAGCTGAGCTTGCCTGGTCCAGGAGCTTGCCTGGTCCAGGAGCTTGCCTGGTCCAGGAGCTTTCCTGGTCCAGGAGCATGCCTGGTCCAGCAGCTTGCCTGGTCCAGGAGCTTGCCTAGTGAAGGAGCTTGCCTGGTCTAGGAGCTTGCCTGGTCCAGGAGCGTGCCTGGTCCAGGAGTGTGCCTGGTCTATGAGCTTGCCTGGTCCAGGAGCTTGCCTGGTCCAGGAGCTTGCCAGTTCCAGGAGCTTGCCTAGTCTAGGAGCTTGCCTGGTCCAAGAGCTTGCCTGGTCCAAGAGCTTGCCTAGTCCAGGAGCTTGCCTGGTCCAAGAGCTTGCCTGGTCCAAGAGCTTGCCTAGTCCAGGAGCTTGCCTGGTCCAGGATCTTGCCTGGTTCAGGAGCTTGCCTGGTCCAGGAGCTTGCCTGGTCCAGGAGCGTGCCTGGTCCAGGAGCTTGCCTGGTCCAGGAGCTTGCCTGGTCCAGGAGCTTGCCTGGTCTAGGAGCTTGCCTGGTCCAGGAGCGTGCCTGGTCCAGGAGCTTGCCTGGTCCAGGAGCTTGCCTGGTCCATGAGCTTGCCTGGTCCAGGAGCTTGCCTGGTCCAGGAGCTTGCCTGGTCCAGGAGCGTGCCTGGTCTAGGAGCTTGCCAGGTCGAGGAGCTTGCTGGGTCCAGGAGCTTACCTGGTCCAGGAGCTTGCCTGGTCCAGGAGCTTTCCTGGTTCAAGAGCTTGCCTGGTCCAGGAGCTTGCCTGGTCCAGGAGCTTGCATGTTGCAGGAGCTTGCCTAGTCCAGGAGCTTGCCTGGTCGAAGAGCTTGCCTGGTCCAGGAGTGTGCCTGGTCCAAGAGCTTGCCTCGTCCAGAAGCTTGCCTGGTCCAGGAGCTTGCCTGGTCCAGGAGCTTGCCTGGTTCAAGAGCTTGCCTGGTCCAGGAGCATGCCTGGTCCAGGAGCTTGCCTGGTCTAGCAGCTTGCCTGGTCCAGGAGCTTGCCTGGTCCAGGAGCTTGCCTGGTCCAGGAGCTTGCCTGGTCCAGGAGCTTTCCTGGTCCAAGAGCTTTCCTGGTCCAGGAGCTTGCCTGGTCCAAGAGCTTGCCAGGTCCAAGAGCTTGCCTGGTCGAGGAGCTTGCCTGGTCCAAGAGCTTGCCGGGTCCAAGAGCTTGCCTGGTCCAGGAGCTTGCCTAGTCCAGGTGCTGGCCTGGTCCAGGAACTTGCCTGGTCCAGGATCTTGCCTGGTCCAGGAGCTTGCCTGGTCCAGGAGCTTGCCTGGTCCAGGAGCTTGCCTGGTCTAGGATCTTGCCTGTTCAGGAGATTACCTGGTCCAGGAGCTTGCGTGGTCCCAAATGCTAAAGAAGCGCACGGATCCCTATAGGCGTAGGGGAAAGCATCCAAAGACCCCAATATTGTTGCATGTTCGGGTGGCCCATGTTCAAATACACCTACCAGAGCAACTTCAGCTTGGTTCGCGCGCACAGAAAAGTTTGGCGCCCGCGACGACGGCCGTGCCTGCCCCCAAATGCTAAGGAAGCGTACGGATCCCTATAGGCATAGGGGAAAGCATCCAACGACCCCAATATTGTTGCATATTCAGATGGCCCATGTTCAAATATGATGGAAAGCGAGCGAATCTGGAGAGCGTACAAGAGATTTAGTCCGCCAAATTCGACGGGACATTGCGTGCAGCTCACGTAATCTTAAACCATGAGCAGGTACGCGTTGGAAAGGTCTTAATCTCTACGTTCCAGAATGGTAAAGCACGCCTTCAACCAAGATCTAGGCCGATCGCTATCGCGATTTAAGTGCGACGGTGTATCCTGGCGGAATTAATAGGCAGCCATGGATTAGATCAAGAAACTAGCTTTAGCAAGAGTTCAGATCTGAAAAGTGACGAGTTGTTCAAACCCTACCAACCCAACCCTCGCCCTACAACAATCCCCAACAACCTAAAGTGCTAAACTAGCAACACCAAAGGTGTTGTAGTGAATAGCAAAGGTTTGTTGGTGCTTGTTGAGTGCAAGATCAATTCCAGCCCGCAACAAGTCTAACCACCACATTTTGCCCAAACCCTTAGCCCACAACCAGCTAGAGCAAAATACCACAACCACCTACACAATCAACACACCCCCTTGCTCGTGATGGAGGTGGCTGAACACCACTGGGCAAAATCCTTCACTTCACTCCCCCTTGCCCAGGGAAGGGCGCCATCCACAGCATGAGGTCGTCAAGGCAGAGAAGCACCAGTCCTCCCACATCCTGCTCAGGCACCATGCTGACATGGGGCTGCATCCCCATCAAGGACATGCACACACCATGCCGCTCAAAAGGGAGGTGTTTGGTGAGTATATCTGCTGCTTGACGGTTGGTGGGGCACCACCGGAGGATCACCTCGCCGCACGCCACCATCTCTCTGATGAAATGCCACCGAACCTGCATGTGCTTGGTGCGGCCATGCAAGCATGCATTCTGTGCAAGGGCAATGGCAGACTGGTTGTCCACAAACACAGGCACACCACCAGCAAACTCATGCCCAAACTCCCCAAACAAACGCTTCAGCCACACACCTTCCTGAATGCACTGACACAGACTGATGTACTCACTCTCAGTGGTGGACAATGCAACCACCGGCTGCCTCTTGCTCTGCCAAGAGATGGCTGCACCATTGAGGCAATATACATAGCCGGTGTGACTCTTGCGATCAGCTGAATCTCCAGCATAATCAGCATCACTAAAGCCCACCAACTCGACCTGAGGCTTGCTGTGTGCGGGGTAGAAGATACCTGACTTGACACAACCTTTCAAGTACCTTAGCACTCTCTTAGCAGCCTGCAGGTGAAATCCCTTGGGACAGGACACCACCTTGGACAGCTGTGACACTGCATAAGCAATCTGCGGCTGTGTGGTCGTGCTTGCATACATGAGAGACCCCACAATGCTTTGATAGAGCCGGACCAGCTCATCTCTCAGCAAGGGCTCCTCAGCATGTGCATGCACGTCGAACCCTGTGGGGAGAGGGGTACGCACGGGGTTAGCCTCAGAAAGCCCAAAGGACTCAAGTATGTTGAGAATGTACCTCTCCTGATGAATCAAGATGCCACTCTCATCACGCTCAATCTGCACCCCCAGATAGTACTTAGCCTCCCCCAAGTCCTTCATGCGGAAACGAGAGGACAAGAGACCCTTCACCTCGTCCAGCAAGACCATGCTCGAAGAGATGAGCAGGATGTCATCCACATAGAGGTAGAGGGACAGCCTGCCCTCACGCCTCACCAAGTGGTACAAGGCGGGGTCACACTCAGACCTCTCAAAGCCAAAGTCCATCAGAGCCTCATCAAACTTGAGGTACCACTGCCTTGGAGATTGCTTCAACCCGTAGATAGATTTTATGAGTCGGCATACTCTGCCGGACCCATCATCAAAACCAGGGGGCTGCCTCATGTAAAGCTCCTCCTTCAAGACCCCATGAAGATAGGCAGTGGTCACATCCATGTGATGGATGTGAAACCCCGAGGATGTTGCCATCCCAAGGGATCCTCTCAAGGTAGTAGGCTTACCCAACGGGGTGTATACCTCGTCATTGTGAACACCTCGTGTTTGAGTGTTCCCGATGGCCACCAACTTGGACTTAGGCCGCTCAATACTCCCATCAGCTATGTGCTTATACTTCCACACCCACTGACACCTCAAGACCTCCATTCCAGGTGGCACACAAGCTGGATCAACCAGCTCAAAGGACCCGTTCACCCTATGGGACTCAAGCTCCTCACGCATGGACTCGACCCACTCAGGACGGGACAAGGCTTCCTTGACAGACTTAGGCTCGTGCACCTGACCCATGAGACAGAAATGAAGCCCAAGCTCACCCCCCTCAGCATCCACAAGCATGCACTCCTCCAAATCATGCACCTCATGATCATGCATGCAAGCATAATGTGCACTTGGTGTGAACCTTTCAGGTGGCCGGGAAATGCGTGTGGTGCGGCGCAGAGGTGATGCCTCCCCCTGCTCCAAACTCTGCAGCTTCTCCTTCCAAGTCACTCTCTTCATGGGGGACCGTGGTGACTTGGTTAGCTGCTGCTGCAATAGTTGCTGCCACCTTCCCACAGCGATAGGCGGTGTATGCTGCTGTTGCTGCTGCTGCTGCTGCTCCTGTTGCTGCTGCTCTTGAGGCTGCTGCGGTTCATGGGCTGGTTTGTTAGGGTCAAGGTTGGAACCAGCAGTTGGGGAATCCTCATGGTGAGGTGCAGCTGCCTTGTGTTCCTCCTGCTGCTCCTCTACCTCCTCTCCAGGATCCTCCCATGTCCCCTCAAAAATGGAAGAGGTGTAGGGATCCTGGAGGGAGCTCCCAACAGTACTAGCACCATGCTCCTTCCACCCTTTGTAGCTCAGCCCCTCATGGAAAACCACATCCCGGCTTTCCACCACCCGCTGATCTGCCACACTCCACAACATCCAAGCTTTGCTTCTCTCCGACACCCCAAGGAAAATGCCCCATTGTGCCTTGGGATCCAGCTTCTTCCGTTGCTGGTCGGGCACTTTGTACTGCACCATGCACCCCCGCACTCGTGCCATGGACACACTAGGCACCTTCCTGGTCCACATGAAGTATGGGCTCTTGCCCCCTAGCCCCTTGCTGCCCATCCGGTTCTTAACCCAGTTGGCATATTGCACTGCTGCCCCCCACCAAGTGTGGTCCAACTGCGCATGAGCAAGCATGGCTCGGGCAAGGTCAATGAGGGTCCGGTTTAGCCGCTCTGCTGCCCCATTTTGCTGAGGCGTGTAGGCAACTGAAAGCTGGTGGGTGATCCCCTTGTCTTCAAGGAAAGACTCCAGATCCTTCCCCATGTACTCCCGACCCCGATCAGACCTAAGTGTTTTCACCTTGGCCCCGGCTTCCCTCTCCGCATAGCGTATCCAACGCTTGAACACCTTGGCCACTTCATCCTTGATTTTCACCAAGGTGACCCAACTGAGGCGGCTGTAGTCATCCAAAAAGGTGATGAAGTACCTGCTGCCCTTCTCTCTGTCAGGAGTTTGCATGGGGCCACACACATCCGTGTGCACCAACTCAAGAGGTGCGGTGGCCCGAGAGGTGGAGGTTGGAAAGGAGGTCCTTGGCAGCTTCCCGGTAGTGCAATCAGGGCACTTGCTTGGCTGCCCACCACCCTCCTTAATCTCCACACCCTTCAGCTCCCCCTTCTTCACACACTCCACAAGCTGTTGCTTCCCCGCATGCCCCATGCGTAGGTGCAGCAAATCCGCCGTCACCTGCTCCATGTCCTTCCAACGGGTGCTACAAGCGGCTTCCTCCGCTTCAACACCATGTACCTTCTCCACCTGAGGCACACAAACTGGAACAAGGTAAAGTCCTTTCTCTAACTTGGCCTCCATCACCACAGCTCCCCCCTTGCGAACCGTGCCACCTTCCATGGTGAAGGTGCATATGTATTCTTGTTTCGCAAGCTGAGAGCATGAGAAAAGGTTGGCTGCCAATTCAGGAACATGAAGCACACCCTTCACATTCAGCACCTCCCCCTCCTTCCCCTTGACGGTGATGGTGCCGATGCCGATTGCTTGTAGCGCATCTCCGCTCCCCACAATCACATTTCTGGAGTTAGGTGGGAGGGAGTGATAGGTGGTGAAGAGGTCGCGCCGAGGTACCATTCCACAGGTTGCTCCAGAGTCCAGAATGAGCTGATTGGGGTCAGCCAACGTACGACCAGCAAGCGCCGTCTCTATCTCCAAGGATAAGAAGGAGAATCCATCATCCGATGAGTCCTCCTTTCCCTTCTTATCCTCGTTTGCCGCCGCTGCTGCCACTTTCTCTTTGCTGCCCTTCTTGTTCCATGCTCCATTCTTCATCCTTCTCTCCACCCACTCAGGCCTAGTGACAGGTGGAGCCTCTCCTGGGTACCCTTGAGGCTTCCACCCGTTAGGACGGTTCCAACACTCCTTCCAAGAGTGCTTCCGGTTGCATCCAGGGACGAGGCACTTGTCGAACATCTTTGACCACTATGACCTGCTGGAGGTGATGGAAGGAACGGAGAAGCGCCCCGAGAACGACCCGGAGAAGAGCCTGTGGGTGCGGAAGAGCGCACAAGGCTATCTCTTACTTGGGCAAGCGTTGGGGAGCAGTCAGATCCGTCACATCAAGCCATTCCAGCGTGAACCAGAGAAAGGACCAAAGGCATGGGCTGCTCTCAAGGGTGTACATGCTACTGCAACAGCGGCGGTAGCAGTGGTGTTGGAACGGCAAATGGCGGCACTACGAATTGAAGAAGACGAAGCGGTTGAAGAAGGGGTGCAGAAATTCTTCGACTTGTTGACGCGGCTTGAGGGAGCTGATTTGAACTACAGTGAGCTCCAAAAGAAGACAAAGTTGCTGGCCTTACTCCCAGAGTCATGGTCCTCGCTCATCATCAACCTTAATCGCGACTTGCCCCGCCTCTCGCTTGAAGACGTGAAGCGAGCTATCCTTCAAGAGGATTTCCGCCGCCGTGAGTTGGCGAGTGCGGATGGCGCTGGGGCAGCGAGCATCGGCCGTGGATATGGTCGAGGAAGAGGCAGAGGACGAGGGGGAGGAAGGTTTGGTGGCAGCAACTTCGGCGGAGGCCGCAGGAGTGGCGGTTACGGCAGCGACGACAAGAGCTACGGACGCGGTCGCGGCCGATTCGACGGCGAGTGTCACTATTGCCACAAGAGCGGACACATGTGGCGCGACTGCTACAAACTCCCTGATGGTTGGACCCCTGCTCAAGGCCAAGAGGGTAGAGGAGCAGGAGGAGGGAGAGGACGAGGCCGTGGAGGCCGTGGCGGTCGCGGTGGCGGAGCTGCAAACATGAAGAGCGGAGACAACGACAAGGACCCGAGCGACGATCGATACCCGGGTCTATTCTACTTCGTGTCGACGCAAGTACCGGCTGGTCCAGAGAAGGATGAAGGCTTTGAGGAGCCAGCAGCTGTGGGGAAGGTGACCCTACACCCCCTGGACTATTGGGTGATTGATAGTGGCGCTACCTATAGCATGACACCTCGCCCGGACTTGCTCACCGAACTCGAGCCATCACCGGTGAAGCATGTCACATCGGCTTTGGGGCAGCGAGCAGAGGTGAAAGGCATGGGCAAGGCCATGTTCAAGGGTGCTGATGGGAAGATGGTGGGCCTCAAGAACGTGCTTTGGGTGCCCAGCCTTGCTGCAAACCTGATTTCCGTGCGGCGGTTGGCAAAGGCCGGCATGGACACGAACTCGAAGGGAGCCAAGACCTACACCGCAAGGCTTGGCGATCGAATTCTTTGGGACCTTCATGAGGACAGGGATGTCTACAACGAGATGTGGCAGATCCCAGTGGTCCCTATGCCTAAGGAGAGGCAAGTGGCAGCAAGCATCAGCACCAAGGATGGAGCGGTCGGTAGCGACGATGGCGCGAACGGTCGCGCTAAGGAGAATGAGCTCAAGAAGAGCAAACCTGGAGGGACCAGCAAGTTCAGTGAACCTAAGGAGAGTGGTGCAGCAACCAAGGAGCAGCAAAAGGGTGAGGAGAACCCAGAGGCAGCAGCGGAGGAGGACTACGGAGAGAGTATGTGGGGCGCTATTGCGAGCGCGGCATTCTCCAATCCAACTTCGGCTACGGGGGAGTGTGATTGGCTCACCTTGCATCGGCGCATGGGGCATGTGGCCCTGCCCATCTTGCAGCAGCTAGTGAAGAATGAGATGGTTGCTGGCATACGTGTGAAGGGGGAGCCCGATGAGGTGCTTGGCTGCCCGACGTGCATTCAAGCCAAGTTCACCCGGTTTCCGTTCCCTAGTTCGGAGGCAACGGCAAAGGCACCGCTTGATGAGGTGGTGATGGACGTGGTGGGCCCCCTGAAGCTTGGAGCTGCTGGAGCTGAGTATTTTCTCACCATTGTCGACGTCTACACCCGCATGACTTGGGTGTACGTGCTGGCCAAGAAGAGCGACGTGGCTGAAACGTTGAAGACGGATTGGTTCCCGATGGTGGAGCGGCAACAAGACCGTCTAGTCAAGTCAATCCGCACCGATCGAGGGGGAGAGTTCCTGAGCAAGGAGTTTGGGTTGTGGCTGAAGAAGAATGGTATTCGGCACTCCCTCACCATGCCATACTCCCCTGCAATGAACGGCATCGCCGAGCGAGCGAACCGCACAATCACGGAGGCGGCACGCGGGTTGCTCATTGAAGCCGGGCTACCCGACTATTTCTGGCCTGATGCGGTGCGGAGCGCGTGTGTGGCCAAGAACAGAGCCTTGACTCATTTGGGAGCAGACAAATGGGTGCCCTATGTGGAGTGGCTAGGAAGGAAGCCAAAGGTGGATATGCTTCGGGTGTTCGGGTGCATGTGCATGGCGCTCGTGCCTAAGCATCTTCGGCACAACAAGCTTGGTGCCAAGGCGGTGTGGGCCGTGCACTTGGGCATGGCTCAAAACAGCAAGGGATGGCTTCTTTGGGACCCATTCACCAAGAAGTTCTTGGTGAGCAGGGACTGCAAGTTCATGGAGAACTTCATGTACAAGGATTGGAAGGCGGAGA
The DNA here is from genome assembly GCA_947471745.1 of Closterium sp. Naga37s-1. Taxonomy (NCBI): domain Eukaryota; kingdom Viridiplantae; phylum Streptophyta; class Zygnematophyceae; order Desmidiales; family Closteriaceae; genus Closterium; species Closterium sp. Naga37s-1. The sequence continues at coordinate 66,587 of CANJKZ010001174.1, read as the reverse complement.
ATGAGGCGAAGATAGGCGTGCGGTTTGGGGAGGTGAAGAGTTCCGGTTTGGAGCATGTGGAGCTGCCTTTGGAGCTGAGCAGCGGCAGCACAACCACAAGGCAATCCTCCCTTGTGAATGGGGGAGAGGAGGCCAATGATGCAGAGGAAGAAGAGGAGGAGGTGCAGCAAGTGAGCGAGCGTGCACCGTCACTCCCTTCCCGTACTACGAGTGCTCCACGGATTCGAGCCACACCGCAGCAACGCCAAGGCCTTCAAGTCCCTGCAGCTGAGGAGGAAGGAAGGGGGAAGAGGAGAGTTCAACCCTCTAATAGGCTGACCTATGATGCGCCGGGAAAGCAGGGCAAGACAGCCCTGGCCGGAGCGGCAATGATGGTCGGAGACGACGAGGAGAGTGACTACGAGGAGTGTGCCTTCGCGTTCTTCTCTCCGGTGGAGATGCCGGGAGAACCAGCAACTCTCAAGGAGGCTTTGGAGAGTAGTGATGCTGAGGAGTGGAAGAAGGCCATGGAGAGTGAGCTGAAGAGCATCGAGGAGAATGACACGTTTGAATTGGTGGAGCTACCGGAGGGCGTACGGCGATAACGTCCAAGTGGCTCTTCAAAATCAAGTCGGATGCCGACGGCAAGATCGAGCGCTACAAGTCTAGGCTTGTAGCCAAGGGGTACCAGCAGAAGGAGAAGGTGGACTTCAAGGAGCTGTTTGCCCCTGTGGTGAAGCCGACGACGCTGCGAACCCTATTCGCGGGAGCCGCCATCAAAGGATGGGTAGTAAAGCAAATGGACATCGTAACGGCATTCCTTAACGGCATCCTTGAGGAGGAGATTTTTATGGCGCAGCCAGAGGGGTTTGATGATGGTAGTGGCAGAGTGTGGAAGCTGAAGAAGGCCCTCTATGGGCTGAAGCAGGCCCATAGGCAATGGTACATGAAGCTGCGCGAAGTGTTGGAGGGGATCGGCTTCACTCCCTCAACGGCCGATCACTCCTTGTTCATGCTTGGCGAGGGGGAGCAGAGGAGTTTCATGGTGGTTTATGTGGATGACATCCTCATTTTCTCACCCTCTTCTGACCTTGTGAAGGAAGTGATGCTGAAGCTTCAAGACAAGTTCAAGTGCAAGGCCCTTGGTGACGTGAGCTTCTACCTTGGGCTCCACATCGAACGAGATGTGGAGAAGCGGTGCATGCGGGTGCATCAACGAAAGTACCTGGAGGCATTGGCTGCCAACTTTGGGCAGAGTGAAGGCCATGTGGCTACACCCTTTCCCTCTGGGTTCAAGTGTGTGAAGGGACCAGAGGAGGAGAGCGTTGGTGAAGAGGAGAGGCGCCGATTTCACTCGTTGGTGGGCAGCCTCATGTATGCGGCGGTAAACACCCGACCGGACGTTGCGTTTGCTACCGGGCAGCTGGCTAGGGTTGTGCAATGCCCTAATGAGGAGCAGGTAGCAGCTGGAATGAGGGTGGCCAAGTATCTTGGCCAAACACCGACCGTTGGGCTGCAATACTCGGCGGCGGCACAAAGGCGCCAAAAGGGCGCGGATGGTGTTGAGCCCGGGCGTTTGTTCCTCACCACCTACTCGGATGCTTCATATGCATCAGAACCAGAGGACATGACAAGTGTGGGAGGCTTCATATGCTGTGTTGGTGGAGGCCCAACTGCTTGGGAGAGCAAGAAGCAGGTTGACCAAGCTTTGAGCTCGGTGGAGTCCGAGTACATGGCACTCTTCCGTGCCGTACGGGAGATTGTGTGGCAGCGGCGTTTGTTGGCTGAATTGGGGGAGGAGCAGCAAGGACCTACCCCACTGTACTGTGACAGCCAGGGTGCCATTGCTCTTGCTAAGAACCCTGTGTTGCATGGACTCACGAAGCACATGAGGGTGAAGTGGCATTGGACGAGGAGCATGGTAACCGCGGGTGAAGTTAAGTTGCGCTACGTGAAGACCACAGCAGCATTGGAAGTGTTGCAAGCTGGCTGGGATGGCTCTGAACTGAGAGAGCAACATATCCTAAGGCCAACAATCCGAGGGGGAGTTTGTTGGTGCAACCCTACGGTTTGCACTCGGCTTGTTGTCCGTGTGCGTGAATGTGTGTGTGTATGGAATGGTATGAGGGCATGGGATAATATATATTTCATGCTTATAATTGTGTGTGAATGTTGAGTCATGATGTCGAGTGTGTGTCTCGAGTCAATAGCGAGTTATCGCTAGACGCGTGTTACGCGGTCGTTTGTGTCTCGCGCGCGGTTTCTATTTTGTCGTGCGCGGTTTCTATTTTGTCCTGTGTCGAACGTTCGGCGTGTCGCAGGTGTGTGCAGCAGACCCATCAAGAACTCAAGGATGAGTTTGTGATGAAGAGCCCGAGCCTTGGTGTCAAGCCTCAAGTGATTTCGAAGCTTGCCAAAAGGGTACACCTCAAGATATTGAAGATAGTTACATTACTTTGTGTAGTGTAACATTTCACTTGGTGTAGGCCCTAGTGAAGGGTAGTTTCGAGACCCTTCGTGGTTGGGGACAGTGTGACACTGTTCCACATCACTGTACCTCGGCTCTTGGGGTTTGTAGGAGCTGGGAGTCATTCCCAACTCGTAACTCTTCCTATCTTGTGTTCTAAGACTATAGTGGCTGCCATAGTACCGTTCGTTCAAACCGACGCTGTGTCGTCAATTCTTTATCAAATCGTGCAATCTAAATTGCAACTTGCAATCAAGTCATTTGCAGCTGTAAGCAGAACGCTATCAACGTTTGAAGCCGCTGTGCAGAAATCCGTCTGTGCTCTCTATCTTTCGTTTTAGGCACATTCAAGCCTATTGTGACTATAACATCTTCTTCCCCCCACCTCCTTGCCGCTGCTGGTATTTCTTGGAGGCAGCCCTATTCCCTGCCCCCATTCCCCCTTCAACTCCTCTACCAGCATCACGCTTGCGAGCCTCATCAGAGACCAACACCTCCCATATCCAGGCCTTGGTCCATTTCTGTTGCTCAAGGTGAAGGTACTGCAGTAGGGCCTCGTTCGCCTCTTGGTCCAGCCCCTGGAGTGCGGTGTAGATGATCTCCTTCTCATCTACAGTGTAGTTCAACTCCTCTAAGGCTCTCACATACGCATCCACCCTCTGGAGATACTGCACCATGGTCTCCCCATCACCATAGTTGCGTTCCATGGTGTAAAACCGCTTCCTTCATGTGAGTATGCTTAGCAGTCCCTTTTGCAAATGGCGATCTTGAACTCTCTTCCATGCTTGGGCAGCTGCTCCTTGCTTCCCCTTCAGGTCAATCAGCATCTTTAGGAGCTCTAGTTGGCCTTCCAAGGCCCAACACAGGTACTGGAACGCTTGCTTGTCCTTGCGGTCCCATGCTTCCTGTGCCTTGATAAGCTCCTCCGCACTAAGCCGTTGCCTTCCGGTTCGCGGTGCTGCTGATCCACCTCCACTTCCCTCAGTTATGGATGAGCTAGAGGCTCCCCCAGCCCCTTCTCCCAATTGGCTAGAGACTCCAGTAGATGCCTTTCCTTCATCAGCTTCAGGTCTTCGCTCCGATCCCTCCAAAACGCCCTCTAGGTCTTTAATACCTAGCCAGAGCGTAAACTGGAACCGCCATAGCGAAAAATCCGAGCCGGTGAACCTAGGAGGGCCATCTAATTTCTGGGCCATAACAAACCCTAGATCTGGAGGTTTTTAAGCCAATTCGAAGTGTGATAATAGGAGGGAATGTCGCAGGCCTAACCAGCTCTGATACCACTGATGGAAAGCGAGCGAATCTGGAGAGCGTACAAGAGATTAAGTCCGCAATATTCGACGGGACATTGCGTGCAGCTCACGTAATCCTAAACTACGAGCAGGTACGCGTTGGAAAGGTCTTAATCTCTACTTTCCAGAATGGTAAAGCACGCCTTCAACCAAGATCTAGGCCGATCGCTATCGCGATTTAAGTGCGACGGTGTATCCTGGCGGAATTAAGTGGCAGCCATGGATAAGATCAAGAAACTAGCTTTAGCAAGAGTTCAGATCTGAAAAGTGACGAGTTGTTCAAACCCTACCAACCCAACCCTCGCCCTACAACAATCCCCAACAACCCAAAGTGCTAAACTAGCAACACCAAAGGTGTTGTTGTGAATAGCAAAGGTTTGTTGGTGCTTGTTGGGTGCGAGATCAAATCCAGCCCGCAACAAGTCTAACCACCACATTTTGCCCAAACCCTTAGCCCACAACCAGCTAGAGCAAAATACCACAACCACCTACACAATCAACAAAATACACCTACCAGAGCAACTTCAGCTTGGTTCGCGCGCACAGAAAAGTTCGGCGCCCGCGACGACGGCCGTGCCTGCCCCCAAATGCTAAGGAAGCGCACGGATCCCTATAGGCGTAGGGGAAAGCATCCAACGACCCCAATATTGTGGCATATTCAGATGGCCCATGTTCAAATACACCTATCAGAGCAACTTCAGCTTGGTTCGCGCGCACAGAAAAGTTCGGCGCCCGCGACGACGGCCGTGCCTGCCCCCAAATGCTAAGGAAGCGCACGGATCCCTATAGGCGTAGGGAAAAGCATCCAACGACCCGGATATTGTTGCATATTTAGGTGGCCCATGTTCAAATACACCTACCAGAGCAACTTCAGCTTGGTTCGCGCGCACAGAAAAGTTCGGCGCCCGCGACGACGGCCGTGCCTGCCCCCAAATGCTAAGGAAGCGCACGGATCCCTATAGGCGTAAGGGAAAGCATCCAACGACCCGAATATTGTTGCATGTTCGGGTGGCCCATGTTCAAATACACCTACCAGAGCAACTTCAGCTTGGTTCGCGCGCACAGAAAAGTTCGGCGCCCGCGACGACGGCCGTGCCTGCCCCCAAATGCTAAGGAAGCGCACGGATCCCTATAGGCGTAGGGGAAAGCATCCAACGACCCGGATATTGTTGCATGTTCGGGTGGCCCATGTTCAAATACACCTACCAGAGCAACTTCAGCTTGGTTCGCGCGCACAGAAAAGTTCGAGGCCCGCGACGACGGCCGTGCCTGCCCCCAAATGCTAAGGAAGCGCACGGATCCCTATAGGCGTAGGGGAAAGCATCCAACGACCCGGATATTGTTGCATATTCCGATGGCCCATGTTCAAATACACCTACCAGAGCAACTTCAGCTTGGTTCGCGCGCACAGAAAAGTTCGGCGCTCGCGACGACGGCCGTGCCTGCCCCCAAATGCTAAGGAGCGCACGGATCCCTGTAGGCGTAGGGAAAAGCATCCAACGACCCGGATATTGTTGCATATTCAGATGGCCCATGTTCAAATAAACCTACCAGAGCAACTTCAGCTTGGTTCGCGCGCACAGAAAAGTTCCGCGCCCGCGACGACGGCCGTGCCTGCCCCCAAATGCTAAAGAAGCGCACGGATCCCTATAGGCGTAGGGGAAAGCATCCAACGACCCGGATATTGTTGCATATTCAGATGGCCCATGTTCAAATACACCTACCAGAGCAACTTCAGCTTGGTTCGCGCGCACAGAAAAGTTCGGCGCCCGCGACGACGGCCGTGCCTGCCCCCAAATGCTAAGGAAGCGCACGAATCCCTATAGGCGTAGGGAAAAGCATCCAACGACCCGGATATTGTTGCATATTCAGATGGCCCATATTCAAATACACCTACCAGAGCAACTTCAGCTTGGTTCGCGCACACAGAAAAGTTCAGCGCCTGCGACGACGGCCGTGCCTGCCCCCAAATGCTAAGGAAGCGCACGGATCCCTATAGGCGTAGGGGAAAGCATCCAACGACCCGAATATTGTTGCATATTCAGATGGAAAGCGGGAGAATGGGGCGGGGTGATGGAAAGAGGGAGAATGGGTCGGGGAGATGGAAAGCGGGAGAACGGGGCAGGGTGATGGAAAGAGGGAGAATGGGGCTGGGTGATGAAAAGAGGGAGAATGGGGCTGGGTGATGGATAGCGGGAGAATGGGGCGGGGTGATGGAAAGCGGGAGAACGGGGCGGGTTTATGGAAAGCGGGAGAATGGGGCGGGGTGATAGAAAGCAGGAGAATGGGGCGAGGTGATGGAAAGAGGGAGAATGGGGCGGGGTGATGGAAAGCGGGAGAATAGGGCGGGGTGATGGAAAAAGGGAGAATGGGGCGGGGTGATGGAAAGCGGGAGAATGGGGCGGGTGATGGAAAGTGGGAGAATGGGGCGGGGTGATGGAAAGCGGGAGAATGGGGTGGGGTGATGGAAAGCGGGAGAATGGGGCGGGGTGATGGAAAGCAGGAGAATGGGGCGGGGTGATGGAAAGCGGGTGATTGGGGCGGGGTGATGGAAAGTGGGAGAACGGGGCCGGGTGATGGAAAGCAGGAGAATGGGGCAGGGTGATGGAAAGCGGGAGATTGGGGCGGGGTGATGGAAAGAGGGAGAATGGGGCGGGGTGATGGAAAGCGGGAGAACGGGGCGGGGTGATGGAAAGCGGAAGAACGGGGCGGGGTGATGGAAAGCGGGAGAACGGGGCGGGGTGATGGAAAGAGGGAGAATGGGGCAGGGTGATGGAAAGCGGGAGATCGCGGCGGGGTGATGGAAAGCGGGAGAACGGGGCGGGGTGATGGAAAGCGGGAGAACGGGGCGGGGTGATGGAAAGCGGGAGAACGGGTCGGGGTGATGGAAAGCGGGAGAACGGGGCGGGGTGATGGAAAGCAGGAGAACGGGGCGGGGTGATGGAAAGTGGGAGAACGGGGCGTGGTGATGGAAAGCGGGAGAACGAGGCGGGATGATGGAAAGCGGGAGAACGGGGCAGGGTGATGGAAAGCGGGAGAACGGGGCGGGGTGATGGAAAGAGGAAGAATAGGGCGGGGTGATGGAACGAGGAAGAATAGGGCGCGATGATGGAAAGAGGGAGAAATGGGTTGGGTGATGGAAAGAGGGAGAATAGGAAGGGGTGATGGAAAGAGGGAGAATGGGGCGGGGTGATGGAAAGCGGGAGAATGGGGCGGGGTGATGGAAAGCGGGAGAATGGGGCGGGGTGATGGAAAGCGGGAGAATGGGGTGGGGTGATGGAAAGAGGAAGAATAGGGCGGGGTGATGGAACGAGGAAGAATAGGGCGCGATGATGGAAAGAGGGAGAAATGGGTTGGGTGATGGAAAGAGGGAGAATAGGGAGGGGTGATGGAAAGCGGGAGAACGGGGCGGGGTGATGGAAAGAGGAAGAATAGGGCGGGGTGATGGAACGAGGAAGAATAGGGCGCGATGATGGAAAGAGGGAGAAATGGGTTGGGTGATGGAAAGAGGGAGAATAGGGAGGGGTGATGGAAAGAGGGAGAATGGGGCGGGGTGATGGAAAGCGGGAGAATGGGGCGGGGTGATGGAAAGCGGGAGAATGGGGCGGGGTGATGGAAAGCGGGAGAACGGGGCGGGGTGATGGAAAGAGGAAGAATAGGGCGGGGTGATGGAACGAGGAAGAATAGGGCGCGATGATGGAAAGAGGGAGAAATGGGTTGGGTGATGGAAAGAGGGAGAATAGGGAGGGGTGATGGAAAGAGGGAGAATGGGGCGGGGTGATGGAAAGCGGGAGAATGGGGCGGGGTGATGGAAAGCGGGAGAATGGGGCGGGGTGATGGAAAGCGGGAGAATGGGGTGGGGTGATGGAAAGCGGGAGAATGGGGCGGGTTGATGGAAAGAAAAAGAATGGGGCGGGGTGATGGAAAGCGGGTGAATGGGGCAGGGTGATGGAAAGTGGGAGATCGGGGCGGGGTGATGGAAAGCGGGAGAATGGGGCAGGGTGATGGAAAGCGGGATATCAGGGCGGGGTGATGGATAGAGGGAGAATGGGGCGGGGTGATGGAAAGCGGGAGAACGGGCTGGGTGATGGAAAGCGGGAGAACGGGGCGGGGTGATGGAAAGAGGGAGAATGGGGCAGGGTGATGGAAAGCGGGAGATCGGGGCGGGGTGATGGAAAGCGGGAGAACGGGGCGGGGTGACGGAAAGCGGGAGAACGGGGCGGGGTGATGGAAAGAGGGAGAATGGGGCAGGGTGATGGAAAGCGGGAGATCGGGGCAGGGTGATGGAAAGCGGGAGAACGGGGCAGGGTGATGGAAAGCGGGAGAACGGGGCGGGGTGATGGAAAGCTGGAGAACGGGTCGGGGTGATGGAAAGCGGGAGAACGGGGCGGGGTGATGGAAAGCGGGAGAACGGGGCGGGGTGATGGAAAGTGGGAGAACGGGGCGTGGTGATGGAAAGCGGGAGAACGAGGCGGGATGATGGAAAGTGGGAGAACGTGGCGGAGTGATGGAAAGCGGGAGAACGGGGCGGGGTGATGGAAAGAGGAAGAATAGGGCGGGGTGATGGAAAGAGGGAGAATGGGGCGCGATGATGGAAAGAGGGAGAAATGGTTGGGTGATGGAAAGAGGGAGAATAGGGAGGGGTGATGGAAGGAGGGAGAATGGGGCGGGTTGATGGAAAGCGGGTGAATGGGGCAGGGTGATGGAAAGCGGGAGAATGGGGCGGGTTGATGGAAAGCAGGAGAATGGGGCGGGGTGATGGAAAGCGGGTGAATGGGGCAGGGTGATGGAAAGTGGGAGAACGGGGCGGGGTGATGGAAAGCGGGAGAATGGGGCAGGGTGATGGAAAGCGGGATATCAGGGCGGGGTGATGGATAGAGGGAGAATGGGGCGGGGTGATGGAAAGCGGGAGAACGGGGCGGGGTGATCGAAAGCGGGAGAACGGGGCGGGGTGATGGAAAGAGGGAGAATGGGGCAGGGTGATGGAAAGCAGGAGAATGGGGCGGGGTGATGGAAAGCGGGTGATTGGGGCGGGGTGATGGAAAGTGGGAGAACGGGGCCGGGTGATGGAAAGCAGGAGAATGGGGCAGGGTGATGGAAAGCGGGAGATTGGGGCGGGGTGATGGAAAGAGGGAGAATGGGGCGGGGTGATGGAAAGCGGGAGAACGGGGCTGGGTGATGGAAAGCGGGAGAACGGGGCGGGGTGATGGAAAGAGGGAGAATGGGGCAGGGTGATGGAAAGCGGGAGATCGGGGCGGGGTGATGGAAAGCGGGAGAACGGGGCGGGGTGATGGAAAGCGGGAGAACGGGGCGGGGTGATGGAAAGCGGGAGAACGGGTCGGGGTGATGGAAAGCGGGAGAATGGGGCGGGGTGATGGAAAGCGGGAGAACGGGGCGGGGTGACGGAAATCGGGAAAACGGGGCGGGGTGATGGAAAGAGGGAGAACGGGGCAGGGTGATGGAAAGCGGGAGAACGGGGCGGGGTGATGGAAAGCAGGAGAACGGGGCGGGGTGATGGAAAGCGGGAGAACGGGTCGGGGTGATGGAAAGCGGGAGAACGGGGCGGGGTGATGGAAAGCGGGAGAACGGGGCAGGGTGATGGAAAGTGGGAGAACGGGGCGTGGTGATGGAAAGCGGGAGAACGAGGCGGGATGATAGAAAGCGGGAGAACGGGGCGGGGTAATGGAAAGCGGGAGAACGGGGCGGGGTGATAGAAAGAGGAAGAATAGGGCGGGGTGATGGAAAGAGGGAGAATGGTGCGCGATGATGGAAAGAGGGAGAATAGGGAGGGGTGATGGAAGGAGGGAGAATGGGGCGGGGTGATGGAAAGCGGGAGAATGGGGCGGGCTGATGGAAAGCGAGAGAATGGGGCGGGGTGATGGAAAGCGAGAATAGCACGCTCTGTTGCGTTACTAGCACGCTCTGCTGCGTTGCTAGCACGCTCTGCTGCGTTGCTAGCACGCTCTGTTGCGTTGCTAGCACGCTCATTTGCGTTGCTAGCATGCTCTGCTGCGTTGCTCGCACGACGAGCCGCGTTGCTAGCACCGTCTGCTGCGTTGCTAGCACGCTCTGCTGCGTTGCTAGCACGCTCTGCTGCATTTCTAGCATGCTCAGCTGCGTTTCTAGCACGCTCAGCTGCGTTGCTAGCACGCTCTGCTGCGTTCCTAGCACGCTCTGCTGCGTTGCCAGCACGCTCAGCTGCGTTGCCAGCACGCTCTGCTGCGTTGCTAGCACGACATGCTGCGTTGTTAGCACGCTCTGCTGCGTTGCTAGCACGCTCTGCTGCGTTGCCAGCACGCTCTGCTGCGTTGCTAGCGCTCTCTACTTCGTTGCTAGCACGGTCTCAGTGCCCTAAACGCAGCAGAGCGTTGCTAGCACCCTCAGCTGCGTTGCTAGCACGCTCTACTGCGTTGCTAGCACACTCTGCTGCGTTGCTAGCACGCTCTGCTGCGTTGCTAGCGCTCTCTACTTCGTTGCTAGCACGGTCTCAGTGCCCTAAACGCAGCTGAGCGTGCTAGCAACGCAGCTGAGCCTTCTAGCAACGCAGCTGAGCCTTCTAGCAACGCAGCTGAGCGTGCAAGCAACGCAGCTGAGCGTGCTAGCAACGCAGCTGAGGGTGCTAGCAACGCAGAAGAGTGTGCTAGCAACGCAGAAGAGCGTGCTAGCAACGCTGAAGAGCGTGCTAGCAACGCAGCAGAGCGTGCTAGCAACGCAGCATGTCATGCTAGCAACGCAGCAGAGCGTGCTAGCAACGCAGCAGAGCATGCTGGCAACGCAGCAGAGCGTGCTAGCAACGCAGCAGAGCGTGCTAGCAACGCAGCTTCTCGTGCTAGCAACGCAGCTGAGCGTGCTAGCAACGCAGCAGAGCGTGCTGGCAACGCAGCTGAGCGTGCTGGCAACGCAGCAGAGCGTGCTAGCAATGCAGGAGAGCGTGCTAGCAACGCAGCTGAGCGTGCTAGCAACGCAGCTGAGCGTGCTAGCAACGCAGCAGAGCGTGCTAGCAACGCAGCAGAGCGTGCTAGCAACGCAGCAGAGCGTGCTAGCAACGCAGCAGAGCGTGCTAGCAACGCAGCAGAGCGTGCTAGCAACGCAGCTGAGCGTGCTAGCAACGCAGCTGAGCGTGCTAGCAACGCAGCAGAGCGTGCTAGCAACGAAGCTGAGCGCGCTAGCAACGCAGCTGAGCGTGCTAGCAACGCAGCAGAGCGTGCTAGCAACGCAGCAGAGCGTGCTAGCAACGCATCTGAGCGTGCTAACAATGCAGCTGAGCGTGCTAGCAACGCAGATGAGCGTGCTAGCAACACAGCAGAGCTGAGCGCGCTAGCAACGCAGCTGAGCGTGCTAGCAACGCAGCAGAGCGTGCTAGCAACGCAGCAGAGCGTGCTAGCAACGCATCTGAGCGTGCTAGCAACGCAGCTGAGCGTGCTAGCAACGCAGATGAGCGAGCTAGCAACACAGCAGAGCGTGCTAGCAACACAGCAGAGCGTGCTAGCAACGCAGCAGAGCGTGCTAGCAACACAGCAGAGCGTGCTAGCAACGCAGCTGAGCGTGCTAGCAATGCAGCAGAGCATACTAGCTGTTGGTGCAACCCTACGGTTTGCACTCGGCTTGTTGTCCGTGTGCGTGAATGTGTGTGTGTATGGAATGGTATGAGAGCATGGGATAATATATATTTCATGCTTATAATTGTGTGTGAATGTTGAGTCATGATGTCGAGTGTGTGTGTCGAGTCAATAGCGAGTTATCGCTAGACGCGTGTTACGCGGTCGTTTGTGTCCCGCGCGCGGTTTCTATTTTGTCGTGCGCGGTTTCTATTTTGTCATGTGTCGAACGTTCGGCGTGTCGCAGGTGTGTGCAGCAGACCCATCAAGAACTCAAGGATGAGTTTGTGATGAAGAGCCCGAGCCTTGGTGTCAAGCCTCAAGTGATTTCGAAGCTTGCCAAAAGGGTACACCTCAAGATATTGAAGATAGTTACATTACTTTGTGTAGTGTAACATTTCACTTGGTGTAGGCCCTAGTGAAGGGTAGTTTCGAGACCCTTCGTGGTTGGGGACAGTGTGGCACTGTTCCACATCACTGTACCTCGGCTCTTGGGGTTTGTAGGAGCTGGGAGTCATTCCCAACTCGTAACTCTTCCTATCTTGTGTTCTAAGACTATAGTGGCTGCCATAGTACCGTTCGTTCAAACCGACGCTGTGTCGTCAATTCTTTATCAAATCGTGCAATCAAGTCATTTGCAGCTGTGAGCAGAACGCTATCAACGTTTGAAGCCGCTGTGCAGAAATCCGTCTGTGCTCTCTATCTTTCGTTTTAGGCACATTCAAGCCTATTGTGACTATAACAAGTGCTATCAGAGCCCCTTGGAGCAGTTTCGACAATGTCTGGACCTGAGGAAAGGGGTGGCAGAGGTGCTGGTGGCAGTGGAGAAGCTCAAGCTCAAGGCCAACCCCGTGACTCAGCCATGGCGCCCGTGCAACCAAGTGTTGGCCCATCTAGGGACGAGCCTAGAGTGTTTGGCCTTGACAAGTTCAACGGTGACAACTTTGCTGAGTGGTCCTTCAGAATGGAGAACGTGTTTGATCACTATGACCTGCTGGAGGTGATGGAAGGAACGGAGAAGCGCCCTGAGAACGACCCGGAGAAGAGCCCGTGGGTGCGGAAGAGCGCACAAGGCTACCTCCTACTAGGGCAAGCGTTGGGGAGCAGCCAGATCCGTCACATCAAGCCTTTCCAGCGTGAACCAGAGAAGGGACCAAAGGCATGGGCTGCTCTCAAGGGTGTACACGCTCCTGCAACAGCGGCGGTAGCTGTGGTGTTGGAACGGCAAATGGCGACACTACGAATTGAAGAGGATGAAGCGGTTGAAGAAGGGGTGCAGAAATTCTTCGACTTGTTGACGCGGCTTGAGGGAGCTGATTTGAACTACAGTGAGCTCCAAAAGAAGACCAAGTTGCTGGCCTTACTCCCAGAGTCATGGTCCTCGCTCATCATCAACCTTAATCGCGACTTGCCCCGCCTCTCACTTGAAGACGTGAAGCGAGCTATCCTTCAAGAGGATTTCCGCCGCCGTGAGTTGGCGAGTGGGGATGGCGCTGGGGCAGCGAGCATCGGCCGTGGATATGGTCGAGGAAGAGGCAGAGGACGAGGGGGAGGAAGGTTTGGTGGCAGCAACTTCGGCGGAGGCCGCAGGAGTGGCGGTTACGGCAGCGACGACAAGAGCTACGGACGCGGTCGCGGCCGATTCGACGGCGAGTGTCACTATTGCCACAAGAGCGGACACATGTGGCGCGACTGCTACAAACTCCCTGATGGTTGGACCCCTGCTCAAGGCCAAGAGGGTAGAGGAGCAGGAGGAGGGAGAGGACGAGGCCGTGGAGGCCGTGGCGGTCGCGGTGGCGGAGCTGCAAACATGAAGAGCGGAGACAACGACAAGGACCCGAGCGACGATCGATACCCGGGTCTATTCTACTTCGTGTCGACGCAAGTACCGGCTAGTCCAGAGAAGGATGAAGGCTTTGAGGAGCCAGCAGCTGTGGGGAAGGTGACCCTACACCCCCTGGACTATTGGGTGATTGATAGTGGCGCTACCTATAGCATGACACCTCGCCCGGACTTGCTCACCGAACTCGAGCCGTCACCGGTGAAGCATGTCACATCGGCTTTGGGGCAGCGAGCAGAGGTGAAAGGCATGGGCAAGGCCATGTTCAAGGGTGCTGATGGGAAGATGGTGGGCCTCAAGAACGTGCTTTGGGTGCCCAGCCTTGCTGCAAACCTGATTTCCGTGCGGCGGTTGGCAAAGGCCGGCATGGACACGAACTCGAAGGGAGCCAAGACCTACACCGCAAGGCTTGGCGATCGAATTCTTTGGGACCTTCATGAGGACAGGGATGTCTACAACGAGATGTGGCAGATCCCAGTGGTCCCTATGCCTAAGGACAGGCAAGTGGCAGCAAGCATCAGCACCAAGGATGGAGCGGTCGGTAGCGACGATGGCGCGAACGGTCGCGCTAAGGAGAATGAGCTCAAGAAGAGCAAACCTGGAGGGACCAGCAAGTTCAGTGAACCTAAGGAGAGTGGTGCAGCAACCAAGGAGCAGCAAAAGGGTGAGGAGAACCCAGAGGCAGCAGCGGAGGAGGACTACGGAGAGAGTATGTGGGGCGCTATTGCGAGCGCGGCATTCTCCAATCCAACTTCGGCTACGGGGGAGTGTGATTGGCTCACCTTGCATCGGCGCATGGGGCATGTGGCCCTGCCCATCTTGCAGCAGCTAGTGAAGAATGAGATGGTTGCTGGCATACGTGTGAAGGGGGAGCCCGATGAGGTGCTTGGCTGCCCGACGTGCATTCAAGCCAAGTTCACCCGGTTTCCGTTCCCTAGTTCGGAGGCAACGGCAAAGGCACCGCTTGATGAGGTGGTGATGGACGTGGTGGGCCCCCTGAAGCTTGGAGCTGCTGGAGCTGAGTATTTTCTCACCATTGTCGACGTCTACACCCGCATGACTTGGGTGCACGTGCTGGCCAAGAAGAGCGACGTGGCTGAAACGTTGAAGACGGATTGGTTCCCGATGGTGGAGCGGCAACAAGACCGTCTAGTCAAGTCAATCCGCACCGATCGAGGGGGAGAGTTCCTGAGCAAGGAGTTTGGGTTGTGGCTGAAGAAGAATGGTATTCGGCACTCCCTCACCATGCCATACTCCCCTGCAATGAACGGCATCGCCGAGCGAGCGAACCGCACAATCACGGAGGCGGCACGCGGGTTGCTCATTGAAGCCGGGCTACCCGACTATTTCTGGCCTGATGCGGTGCGGAGCGCGTGTGTGGCCAAGAACAGAGCCTTGACTCATGTGGGAGCAGACAAATGGGTGCCCTATGTGGAGTGGCTAGGAAGGAAGCCAAAGGTGGATATGCTTCGGGTGTTCGGGTGCATGTGCATGGCGCTCGTGCCTAAGCATCTTCGGCACAACAAGCTTGGTGCCAAGGCGGTGTGGGCCGTGCACTTGGGCATGGCTCAAAACAGCAAGGGATGGCTTCTTTGGGACCCATTCACCAAGAAGTTCTTGGTTAGCAGGGACTGCAAGTTCATGGAGAACTTCATGTACAAGGATTGGAAGGCGGAGAATGAGGCGAAGATAGGCGTGCGGTTTGGGGAGGTGAAGAGTTCCGGTTTGGAGCATGTGGAGCTGCCTTTGGAACTGAGCAGCGGCAGCACAACCACAAGGAAATCCTCCCTTGTGAATGGGGGAGAGGAGGCCAATGATGCAGAGGAAGAAGAGGAGGAGGTGCAGCAAGTGAGCGAGCGTGCACCGTCACTTCCTTCCCGTACTACGAGTGCTCCACGGATTCGAGCCACACCGCAGCAACGCCAAGGCCTTCAAGTCCCTGCAGCTGAGGAGGAAGGAAGGGGGAAGAGGAGAGTTCAACCCCCTAATAGGCTGACCTATGATGCGCCGGGAAAGCAGGGCAAGACAGCCCTGGCCGGAGCGGCAATGATGGTCGGAGACGACGAGGAGAGTGACTACGAGGAGTGTGCCTTCGCGTTCTTCTCTCCGGTGGAGATGCCGGGAGAACCAGCAACTCTCAAGGAGGCTTTGGAGAGTAGTGATGCTGAGGAGTGGAAGAAGGCCATGGAGAGTGAGCTGAAGAGCATCGAGGAGAATGACACGTTTGAATTGGTGGAGCTACCGGAGGGGCGTACGGCGATAACGTCCAAGTGGCTCTTCAAAATCAAGTCGGATGCCGACGGCAAGATCGAGCGCTACAAGTCTAGGCTTGTAGCCAAGGGGTACCAGCAGAAGGAGAAGGTGGACTTCAAGGAGCTGTTTGCCCCTGTGGTGAAGCCGACGACGCTGCGAACCCTATTCGCGGGAGCCGCCATCAAAGGATGGGTAGTAAAGCAAATGGACATCGTAACGGCATTCCTTAACGGCATCCTTGAGGAGGAGATTTTTATGGCGCAGCCAGAGGGGTTTGATGATGGTAGTGGCAGAGTGTGGAAGCTGAAGAAGGCCCTCTATGGGCTGAAGCAGGCCCCTAGGCAATGGTACATGAAGCTGCGCGAAGTGTTGGAGGGGATCGGCTTCACTCCCTCAACGGCCGATCACTCCTTGTTCATGCTTGGCGAGGGGGAGCAGAGGAGTTTCATGGTGGTTTATGTGGATGACATCCTCATTTTCTCACCCTCTTCTGACCTTGTGAAGGAGGTGATGCTGAAGCTTCAAGACAAGTTCAAGTGCAAGGCCCTTGGTGACGTGAGCTTCTACCTTGGGCTCCACATCGAACGAGATGTGGAGAAGCGGTGCATGCGGGTGCATCAACGAAAGTACCTGGAGGCATTGGCTGCCAACTTTGGGCAGAGTGAAGGCCATGTGGCTACACCCTTTCCCTCTGGGTTCAAGTGTGTGAAGGGACCAGAGGAGGAGAGCGTTGGTGAAGAGGAGAGGCGCCGATTTCACTCGTTGGTGGGCAGCCTCATGTATGCGGCGGTAAACACCCGACCGGACGTCGCGTTTGCTACCGGGCAGCTGGCTAGGGTGGTGCAATGCCCTAATGAGGAGCAGGTAGCAGCTGGAATGAGGGTGGCCAAGTATCTTGGCCAAACACCGACCGTTGGGCTGCAATACTCGGCGGCGGCGCAAAGGCGCCAAAAGGGCGCGGATGGTGTTGAACCCGGGCGTTTGTTCCTCACCGCCTACTCGGATGCTTCATATGCATCAGAACCAGAGGACATGACAAGTGTGGGAGGCTTCATATGCTGTGTTGGTGGAGGCCCAACTGCTTGGGAGAGCAAGAAGCAGGTTGACCAAGCTTTGAGCTCGGTGGAGTCCGAGTACATGGCACTCTTCCGTGCCGTACGGGAGATTGTGTGGCAGCGGCGTTTGTTGGCTGAATTGGGGGAGGAGCAGCAAGGACCTACCCCACTGTACTGTGACAGCCAGGGTGCCATTGCTCTTGCTAAGAACCCTGTGTTGCATGGACTCACGAAGCACATGAGGGTGAAGTGGCATTGGACGAGGAGCATGGTAACCGCGGGTGAAGTTGAGTTGCGCTACGTGAAGACCACGGGGCAGCCGGCTGACATGATGACCAAGAGGCTGGTGGAGCAGCAGCATTGGAAGTGTTGCAAGCTGGCTGGGATGGCTCTGAACTGAGAGAGCAACATATCCTAAGGCCAACAATCCGAGGGGGAGTTTGTTGGTGCAACCCTACGGTTTGCACTCGGCTTCTTGTCCGTGTGCGTGAATGTGTGTGTGTATGGAATGGTATGAGAGCATGGGATAATATATATTTCATGCTTATAATTGTGTGTGAATGTTGAGTCATGATGTCGAGTGTGTGTGTCGAGTCAATAGCGAGTTATCGCTAGACGCGTGTTACGCGGTCGTTTGTGTCTCGCGCGCGGTTTCTATTTTGTCGTGCGCGGTTTCTATTTTGTCCTGTGTCGAACGTTCGGCGTGTCGCAGGTGTGTGCAGCAGACCCATCAAGAACTCAAGGATGAGTTTGTGATGAAGAGCCCGAGCCTTGGTGTCAAGCCTCAAGTGATTTCGAAGCTCGCCAAAAAGGGTACACTTCAAGATATTGAAGATAGTTACATTACTTTGTGTAGTGTAACATTTCACTTGGTGTAGATAAAGAATTGACGACACAGCGTCGGTTTGAACGAACGGTACTATGGCAGCCACTATAGTCTTAGAACACAAGATAGGAAGAGTTACGAGTTGGGAATGACTCCCAGCTCCTAAAAACCCCAAGAGCCGAGGTACAGTTATGTGGAACAGTGACACACTGTCCCCAACCACGAAGGGTCTCGAAACTACCCTTCACTAGGGCCTACACCAAGTGAAATGTTACACTACACAAAGTAATGTAACTATCTTCAATATCTTGAGGTGTACCCTTTTTGGCGAGCTTCGAAATCACTTGAGGCTTGACACCAAGGCTCGGGCTCTTCATCACAAACTCATCCTTGAGTTCTTGATGGGTCTGCTGCACACACCTGCGACACGCCGAACGTTCGACACAGGACAAAATAGAAACCGCGCACGACAAAATAGAATCCGCGCGCGAGACACAAACGACCGCGTAACACGCGTCTAGCGATAACTCACTATTGACTCGACACACACACTCGACATCATGACTCAACATTCACACACAATTATAAGCATGAAATATATATTATCCCATGCCCTCATACCATTCCATACACACACACATTCACGCACACGGACAACAAGCCGAGTGCAAACAGTAGGGTTGCACCAACAGGAACGTGGGAGAATGGGGCGGGGTGATGGAAAGCGGGAGAATGGGGTGGGGTGATGGAAAGCGGGAGAATGGGGCGGGGTGATGGAAAGCAGGAGAATGGGGCGGGGTGATGGAATGCGGGTGAATGGGGCGGGGTGATGGAAAGTGGGAGAACGGGGCCGGGTAATGGAAAGCGAGAGAATGGGGCGGGCACAGACACAGGATGGAGAGGTGCGTGGGGCTCACTACGACACAGAGATGGAGGTGCGTTTTGAGCCGACTCACAAGTCACGTGAGGCAGAGCGACAAGAGCACTGAGATGGAGAGGTGTGTGGGGCTCACTATGACACAGAGATGGAGGTGCGTTTTGAGTCGACTCACAAGTCACGCGAGGCAGAGCGACAAGGGCACTGAGATCGAGAGGTGCGTGGGGCTCACTACGACACAGAGATGGAGGTGCGTTTTGAGTCATCACACAAGTTACGCGAGGCAGAGCGACAAGGGCACCGAGATGGAGAGGTGCGTGGGGCTTACTACGACACAGAGATGCGTTTTGAGTCGACTCACAAGTCACGCGAGGCAGAGCGACAAGGGCACCGAGATGGAGAGGTGCGTGGGGCTTACTACGACACAGAGATGGGGGTGCGTTTTGAGTCGACTCACAAGTCACGTGAGGCAGAGCGACAAGGGCACCGAGATGGAGAGGTGCGTGGGGCTCACTACGACACAGAGATGGAGGTGCGTTTCGAGTCGACTCACAAGTCACGTGAGGCAGAGCGACAAGGGCACCGAGATGGAGAGGTGCGTGGGGCTCACTACGACACAGAGATGGAGGTGCGTTTCGAGTCGACTCACAAGTCACGTGAGGCAGAGGGACAAGGGCACCGAGATGGAGAGGTGCGTGGGGCTCACTACGACACAGAGATGGAGATGCGTTTCGAGTCGACTCACAAGTCACGTGAGGCAGAGCGACAAGGTCACCGAGATGGAGAGGTGCGTGGGCTCACTACGACACAGAGATGGAGGTGCGTTTTGAGTCGACTCACAAGTCACGTGAGGCTGAGCGACAAGGGCTCCGAGATGGAGAGGTGCGTGGGGCTCACTACGACACAGAGATGGAGGTGCGTTTTGAGTCGACTCACAAGTCACGTGCGTGGGGCTCAATACAACACAGAGATGGAGGCGCGCTTTGAGTCGACACGTGAGGCAGAGCGACAAGGGCACTGAGATGGAGGGGTGCGTGGGGCTCAATACAGCAGAGAGATGGAGGCGCGGTTTGAGTCGACTCACAAGTCACGTGAGGCAGAGCGACCAGGGCACTGAGATGGAGGGGTGCGTGGGGCTCAATACAGCAGAGAGATGGAGGCGCGGTTTGAGTCGACTCACAAGTCACGTGAGGCAGAGCGACCAGGGCACTGAGATGGAGGGGTGCGTGGGGCTCAATACAGCAGAGAGATGGAGGCGCGGTTTGAGTCGACTCACAAGTCACGTGAGGCAGAGCGACCAGGGCACTGAGATGGAGGGGTGCGTGGGGCTCAATACAGCAGAGAGATGGAGGTGAGTCGACTCACAAGTCACGTGAGGCAGAGCGACAAGGGCACTGAGATGGAGGGGTGCGTGGGGCTCAATACAGCAGAGAGATGGAGGCGCGCTTTGAGTCGACTCACAAGTCACGTGAGGCAGAGCGACAAGGGCACTGAGATGGAGGGGTGCGTGGGGCTCAATACAGCAGAGAGATGGAGGCGCGCTTTGAGTCGACTCACAAGTCACGTGAGGCAGAGCGACAAGGGCACTGAGATGGAGGGGTGCGTGGGGCTCAATACAGCAGAGAGATGGAGGCGCGCTTTGAGTCGACTCACAAGTCACGTGAGGCAGAGCGACAAGGGCACTGAGATGGAGGGGTGCGTGGGGCTCAATACAGCAGAGAGATGGAGGCGCGCTTTGAGTCGACTCACAAGTCACGTGAGGCAGAGCGACAAGGGCACTGAGATGGAGGGGTGCGTGGGGCTCAATACAGCAGAGAGATGGAGGCGCGCTTTGAGTCGACTCACAAGTCACGTGAGGCAGAGCGACAAGGGCACTGAGATGGAGGGGTGCGTGGGGCTCAATACAGCACAGAGATGGAGGCGCGCTTTGAGTCGACTCACAAGTCACGTGAGGCAGAGCGACAAGGGCACTGAGATGGAGGGGTGCGTGGGGCTCAATATTATCGTTGGTCGTATTCTTGGTCCGATCGTTGGTCCTATCGTTGGTCCTAACACTGGTCCTATCGCTGGTCCTATCGTTGCTCCTATAGTTGGTCCGATCGTTGGTCCGATCGTTGGTCTGATTGTTGGTCCGATCGTTGGTCCTATCGTTGGTTTGATCGTTGGTCCTATAGTTGGTCCTAACGTTGGTTCTATCGTTGGTCCTATCGTTGGTCCTATCGGTGGACCTATCATTGGTCCTATCGCTAGTCCTATCCTTGGTCCTATCGTTGGTCCTATCGTTGGTCCTATCGTTGGTCCTATCGTTGGTCCTATCGCTGGTCCTATCGTTGGTCTTATCGTTGGTCCTTTCGTTGGTCCTATCGCTGGTCATATCGCTGGCCCTATCGTTGGTCCGATCGTTGGTCCGATCGTTGGTCCGATCGTTGGTCCAATCGTTGGTCCTATAGTTGGTCCTCTCGTTGGTTCTATCGTTGGTCCTATCGTTGGTCCTATCGTTGGTCCGATCGTTGGTCCTATCGCTGGTCCTATCGTTGGTCCTATCGTTGGTCCTATCGTTGGTCCTATAGTTGGTCCTCTCGTTGGTTCTATCGTTGGTCCTATCGTTGGTTCTATTGTTGGTCTTATCGTTGGTCCTATCGCTGGTCCTATCTCTGGTCCTATCGTTGGTCCTATCGCTGGTCCTATCGTTGGTCCTATTGTTGGTCCTTTCGTTGGTCCTATCGCTGGTCATATCGCTGGTCCTATCGCTGGTCCTATAGTTGGTCCGATCGTTGGTCCGATCGTTGGTCCGATCGTTGGTCCGATCGTTGGTCCAATCATTGGTCCTATAGTTGGTCCTCTCGTTGGTTCTATTGTTGGTCCTATCGTTGGTCCTATCGTGGTCCTATCGTTGGTCCTATCGTTGGTCCTATCGTTGGTCCTATCGTTGGTCCGATCGTTGGTCCGATCGTTGGTCCGATCGTTGGTCCTATCGTTGGTCCTATCGTAGGTCCTATCGTTGGTCCTATCGTTGGTCCTATCGTTGGTCCTATAGTTGGTACCATGCACGACTGGAATGCCTATATTTGGCAAATTACATAGATTCAAAAGGTTAGAACCTGGTAGAGGGGTGGGGAATGGTATAATGTAAAGGAAGAGCGAAACATATGTAGTATTCACTGTACTTCTACAAAGAAAATGATGCGTGGGCCGGTTCGGGTAGTATGCACGCATGTGTGCAGGTAGAAGGCGGAGCTGGAGCTCTGAAATATTGCAAATTATGTGGATCTTGAAGGTTAAGTAGATGTCCTAATCTAGTGGACTGACAAGAAAATGATACTAACCGCATCTCTACAAACATACGTAATGCGCTGGTCAAGTTGGTCGGTATGCGCACCTGTAGTGCAGGTACCATGCACGACTAGAATGCCTTTTTTTTTGGCAAATTACATAGATCCAAAAGGTTAGAACCTGGTAGAGGGGTGGAAAATGGTATAATGTAAAGACAAAGCGAAACATGTGGCATTCACTCTTCTTCTACAAAGAAAATGATGCGTGAGCCGGTTCAGGTAGTATGCACGCTTGTGTGCAGGTACAAGGTGGAGGTGGAGCTCTGAAATCTTGCAAATTATGTGGATCTAAAAGGTTAGAACCTAGTGTTGTTAAAGTAAATGGCCTAATCTAGTGGACTGACAAGAACATGGTACTAACCGCATCTCTACAAACATACGTAATGCGCTGGTTAAGTTGGTCGGTATGCGCGCCTGCAGTGCAGGTACCATGCACGACTAGAATGCCTACTTTTGGCGAATTACATAGATCCAAAAGGTTAGAGCCTTTTAGAGGGGTGTGGAATGGTATACTGTAAAGGAAATGCGAAACATATGTGGTATTCACTGTATTTGTACAGAGAGAATGATGGGTGGGTCGGTTCGGGTAGTATGCACGTTGTGTGCAGGTACAAGGCGGAGCTGGAGCTTTGAAATATTGCAAATTATGTGGATCTAAAAGGTTAGAACCTAGTATTGTTAAGTAGATGGCCTAGTCTAGTGGACTAACAAGAGAGTGGTACTAACCGCATCTCTACAAATATACGTAATGCGCTGGTCAAGTTGGTTGGTATGCGCGCCTGTAGTGCAGGTACCATGCATGACGAGAATGCCTATTTTTGGCAAATTACATAGATCCAAAAGGTTAGAACCTATTAGAGGGGTGGGGAATGGTATACTGTAAAAGAAGAGCGAAACATATGTGGTATTCAATATATTTATACAGAGAAAATGATACGTGGGTCGGTTCAGGTAGTATGCACATTTGTGTGCCGATACAAGGCGGAGATGGAGCTCTGAAATATCTTAAATTATGTAGATCTAAAAGGTTAGAACCTAGTCTTGTTAAAGTAGATGTTCTAATCTAGTGGACTGGCAAGAAAATGGTACTAACTGCATCTCTACAAACATACGTAATGCGCAGGTCAGTTTGGTCGGTATGCGTGCCTATTGTGCAGGTACCATGCACGACTGGAATGCCTTTATTTGGCAAATTACATAGATCCAAAAGTTTATAACCTGGTGGAGGGGTGGGGAATGGTATAATGTAAAGGAAATGCGGAACATATGTGGTATTCACTATATCTATACAGAGAGAATGATGCATGGGTCAGTTTGGTCGGTATGCACGCTTGTGTGCAGGTACAAGGCGGAGCTGGAACTCTGAAATCTTGCAAAATATGTGGATCTAAATGGCTAGAACCTAGTATTGTTAAAATAGATGTCCTAATCTAGTGAACTGGCAAGAAAATGGTACTAACTGCATCTCTATAAACATACGTAATGCGCTGGTCAGTTTGGTCGGTATGCGTGCCTATTGTGCAGGTACCATGCACCACTAGAATGCCTATATTTGGCAAATTACATAGATCCAAAATGTTAGAACCTAGTAGAGGGGTGGGGAATGGTATAATGTAAAGGAAATGCAAAACATATGTGGTATTCACTATATCTATACAGAGAGAATGATGTGTGGGTCAGTTTGGTCAGTATGCACGCTTGTGTGCAGGTACAAGACGGAGCTGGAGCTCTGAAATCTCTTAAATTATGTGGATCTAAAGGTTAGAACATAGTGTTGTTAAAGTAGATGTCCTAATATAGTGGACTGGCAAGAAAATGGTACTAACCGCATCTCTACAAACATACGTAATGCGCTGGTCAAGTTGGTCGGTATGCGCGCGTGTAGTGCAGGTACCATGCACGACTAGAGTGCCTTTTTTTTGGCAAATTACATAGATCCAAAAGGTTAGAACCTGGTAGAGGGGTGGAAAATGGTATAATGTAAAGACAAAGCGAAACATGTGGCATTCACTCTACTTCTACAAAGAAAATGACACGTGAGCCGGCTCGGGTAGTATGCACGCTTTGCGGAGATAACTAATACAACGGGAGCTAGACTACGGGCTAGGCACGGGTGCTCGTATGATCTCTGCGTTTAGGGTTTAGGGTTTAGTTCCACTAGGAAAAGTTCAGAACAATGATACAATGAAGTTGGCAAGGCAAGACTACATCAGAGCAAGCATTCAGGTCGGCCAACTGCCAGCGCAGCTTGGTCGACCGCGTTCCAGCACGACTTGGTCGACCGCGCTCCAGCAGTGCAAGGTCGACGGTGTGCCAACGTCGCAGGTTGACGGCGTGCCAGCGTTGCTCACGCAGAATAGCAGCGCACCCGCTTCGCAGGTGCGCGCAGGTGATTGGCGTGCAGAGTCTCGTCACCTGCACAGCGCACACACCACGTCAACCTCGCGCTGACGACTGCTTTTGATCCGCCACGTCGACCTCGGGATACCACCCCCGAGGTCGGGCTCGCCAGCTTCGCCTGGGCGACCGTCGCACTCCTCCGCAGAACCTCGTCACCCAGGTAACCGGTCGACCGGGTAACCACGTCGACCAGCGGCTCCCGTACGTGCCCGTCGACCTCCCAAGTCGACGACCACCACCAAGTCGACCTCACCAGGTCGACCACGCCCCTAGGTTGACCAACTCCAGGTCGACGTCACTTCTGGTCGACCAGCGCAGTTGTCGGCCGGCTTCCCAAGTCGGCTACCCGAAGTCGGCGTCACGAAGTTGACGCCCAGCGACCCGACGTCCAACCGCTCGGTGTCCTGAGTCGAGGTCGACGTCGGCCCCTCCTTCGTCGACCACCAGGTCAGGTCGACCACCAGCAGGTCGACCAGCCATCCGTCAGCCGATCACCCAAGTCGGCTGCCCCAAGTTGACGTCACCAAGTTGACGTCCTCCGCAGGTCGACTCCCAAGTCGACCTCCCTGAAGTCGGCGCCACCCTGAAGTCGGCGCCCGTGCAGTGGTCCCCGTGCAGGTCGACCTCCTCGTCAACCAGCTCGCCCACTGCTGCAGGTCGGCTGCTCCCTTCACACCCGACCACGAAGTTGGCTCCGCCCAAGCAAGGACGGGGCCAACGCACAACTCCCGTTGACACTCCCCTGCCGCGTTCACGCTTGGGCCCCCCCAGCCCACACGGCAGTACTCCTCGGAGACTAGCTCGTCGACGTGCACCCATCACACAGCACGTCGTCCACCGCACCAGCCATGCAAGAGGGCATGGCACCTACTGCTGCACGTCGTCAACTTCGTCGCCCACGTCGGCCAAGCGCACCTGGCCGATGGCGACGGAGCACCGGTTGAAGGCCGGATAGTGCAGCGCCTTCGTGAGGAAGTCGGCCGGCTGCTCAGCGGTCGGGATGTACTGCAGCGAGAACTTCCCGCGCTTCACCATGTGCTGCAGCCAGGCCTGTCGCCGCTCCATGTGCTTGAGGTTGCCCGTCAACCCCATGCCCTCGGCGACCGTGATGGCCGACTTGTTGTCCACCCGAAGGACGGTCGGCTTCCCAGCATCCAACTGCTGGAACTCTGCGAAAAGGAAGCGAAGTCGACGTCCCTCCTTCCCGGCTTCCGTGGCCGCCACGTACTCCGACTCGGTCGATGACAACGTCGCGCACTTGATGCGCTGGCTCGACCAGGAGACCGTGGCCCCTCCGTAGACAAACACGTAGCCGCCCGTGCTCATCCTGTTCTGCTTGTCACCGGCGTCGTCGGCGTCCACGTAGCCGACCAGCTCCAGCGACTCAGGTCTACCGTTGAACTCTAGGGCGGTGTCACGCGTGTTGGCGAGGTAGGCGAGGCAGCGGTCGACCTCGCGCCAGTGCTGGTCACTCCTCACCGTGAGGCCGCTCCCCAGTTTGCTACAGGCGAAGGCGACATCCGGCCTCGTCGTCGTCGCCGCGAACTGCAGCGAGCCGACCTTCTGCCGGTACTCCTCCTCCTGTCACTCCTGCGCCTCCTCGTCGTCGAAGGTGAGCTGAGCGTAGGCGCCGACCGAGACCGGCGTCTTCGGAGTCCGCCCAATCTGCTCCTCGTCGATGAAGCGCCTACGCAGCTTGTCGGCGTAGCCCTGCTGATGCAGCCACAGCTTCCCCGCCGACCTGTCGCGGACGATCTCCAGCCCAAGGTACTTCTGCACCGGCGAGATCTCACGCAGCTCGAAGGCGGACTTCAGCAGCTCCTTCAGCTCCTTCAGCATGTTGGTGCTGCTGCTGGCGGCGAGCAGGTCGTCGATGTAGACCAGCACCCAGCATGCCACTCCGCCCTCTCCGACCTTGAAGTAGAGAGCCTCGTCGACCTGGCTCTTCTTCCACCCAGCGCCGACCAGCACGTCGTTGAGCGCCAAGTACCACAGCAGCGGCGACTGCTTCAGCCCGTACAGGCTCTTCAGCAGCTTGCAGACCCGGCCGGTACCGTCGTTGAAGTAGTCCGGCTGAGTCATGTAGAGCACCCGGTCGAGCTTGCTCTGCAGGAAGGCGTTCTTCATGTCGAGCTGCATCAGGTTGAGGTTGAGGACGGCGACGATGCTGAGGATGATCCTCAGCGTGACGTAACTGCCCACCGACGCGAACGTCTCGTCGTAGTCGGCGCCGTACACCTGCGTGAAGCCCTTCACGACCAGCCTCGCCTTCTCGCGCTCGACGGTGTCGTCGACGTGGTACTTCGTCGTCAGCACCCACCGGTTCTTCATGATGTTGACCCCCGGCGGGCGTTCGACCAGCTCCCAAGTCCCCATGTTGATGAGGCTGTGGATCTCCTCCTCCATGGCGGCTTTCACCGCCGAGCCCTTCCTGCTCACCAACGCCTCCTTCACCGTCATCGTCGAGATGTCCCATCGGTGTTCGGGGTCGGCCAGCATGTCGGGGTCGAGCTCCGGAAACTCCTCATCGTCCTCGGCGTCGTCGTACAGCAGGTCGTCGTCATCGTCGACGTCGTAAACCGTGGTGAAGGCAGCGGGGACAAAGAAGTCCGGCGGCCTCCGAACTTTGTCCGACTTCCGGGTTTCCGGCCGAACCTCCACCACGTCACTCTTGGTGGACTCCCCGGCGTCACCGTCTTCGCTGCCCTCGTCGTCCTGCTTCCTGGTCGACCTCTCCCCTGTGGTTGGCTCCCCTGCTCGGTCGCCGACTGCTTCGTAGTCGGCGTCACGGCTGCCTGCTCCCCTGTCGGCTGCTGCTCCTCGGCCTGCTCCTCCCCGATCGACGTCGGCTTCAATCCCACGTCGACCTGCCGCTCGTCACGTCGGCCACCGGCGATGCACGTGGCCGGCGCCGAAGGCGACGTCCCACTACTCCCCTCATCACCGGAGGCCGACACAGGAGTCAGCCCGTGCAGGTCGGCCACGAGGGGAGGGGCAGGGGTCATAGGGGGAGGGGTAGAGGGGCGGACGTCCTCGACGTCCTCAGCAGCAAGCTCTCCGACCTCGGCAAGCAGTGGCAGCGTCGCCGACGAGATGTCGGTGGGCGGGGTGGACGACGAGCGGCCGGACACCGGCCCGTGCTCCGACTTCCACTCGGCCAGCGACAGCTCCTCGTAGAACACCACGTCCGGCGTGGTGACCACCCGGTTGGCGTCGACGTCGAGGAGCTCCCAGCCATTGCTCGCCGCCGACACGCCAAGGTGAAGGCCCCACCTGGCCTCTGCCCGGTCAGCAGTTGGTATGGTGTTGTCCCAGATGGCAGCGTCGACCGCTCAAGGCAGTTGCGGACCCAGACGACCTGCCGCAGAGCGAGGTGCCACCAGTGGTGCTGCACGCCCATGTGCAGCAGCATCGTCCGCACGGACTCCACCACCGTCCTCATCTCCCGCTCCGCCATGCCGTTCTGCTGCGGGGTGTACGGGCAGGTCAAGTCGTGGACGATCCCCTTGCCGTCCACGAAGTCGGTGAACGTCCTCCCGAGGAACTCCCCTCCTCGGTCCGAGCGCAACTGCAGCACCGACTTCGTCGTCTGCCGTTCCACCAACACCAGCCACTTCTGGAACTCCAGCAGCACATCCGACTTCTTGGCGACCGGCCTCACCCACACGAAGCGGGTCTTGCGGTCGTTCAGCAGCAGGAAGTACAGGCTGCCGTCCTTGGCAGCCACGCGGAACGGCCCGCACAGGTCGATGTGCACGACAGCCAGCACGTCGTCGGCGTCGGAGCCTTGGTCGGGGAAGGTGTGCCGCGCCAGCTTTCCGCCGACGCACGAGACACACGGTGAGTCGGCGCCCGTCGCCGACTTGAGGTCCAGCCCAATGGCGACCTCGTTCTTCGCCGAGCTCCTAATGGTGTCCATGCCGACGTGCGCAAGTCTCTCGTGCATCCGGTCCGGGGTCGACTTCGTCTTCGAGACGATCGCCCGCAGGGCCACAACCTCCGGCGTGGGCGACGTCGACGTCGTCGAGCAGGGACGCAGGTCGGTGCAGAGGACTCGCCCGGAGTACGTCGCCCGACTGAGCACCTCCCCAGCCGCCGAGACGAGCAGCATGCCGTCTCCGTCCTCCTGCAGCTTCACGCCGTGCTCCTTCAGCTGGCCGGCCGACAGCAGGTTCGTCCGCACACCCGGGACGTACAGCACGTCGGGGATGAACACCTGCTTCCCGGCCTCCCCTTGCAGAGCGACTGTGCCGCGGCCCTGGACGTCCTGCAGCGCCCCATTGAAGCCGCGCACATGCTTGATGAGGCCGCTCGGCTGCAGGTCGACGAAGACCTCCTTCGTCCCCATCAGGTGATGGGAGCAGCCGCTGTCGAGCAGGACCACCGCCGGGTTCGCCTGCACAGCTGCCGCCACCGCCTGGAAGTCCTCTCCGGCCTCCGGCGCCAGTGAGACGGTCGGCTCCACGACGCCGACCAGCGAGCACGACGCCGTCTTGTCATCCTGCGTCTTGCCGCCAGCAGAGGAGTCGGCGTCCTTCGCCGAAGTCGACGTCTTGGTCGACTGCCTCTCCTTGCGCGGCTGGTTTCCTCCTCGACGAGGACGACGACTGCTCGACCTCCCGCGGCCGCCCTTGTCGTCGTCGTCGGAGTCACTGCGGTCGGGACACTCGAAGGAGAGGTGGTCGGGGCTGTGGCAGATCCAGCACTCCCGACGTCGACCTCCTCCTCCTCGACCGCCGTCCTTGGTCGACTTCTTGTCGACCTCCTTGGTCGGCTTCCAGCCACCGCTTCCGCCGCCACCAGACTGTCCGTGCTGTCCCGGTCGACCTCCTTGCTTCGTCGGAGCGACGAAGTTGGCCTGCGCCAAGAGCTCCTGTGACCGCTCGGCCTCCTGCATTGCCTCGTCCTGCAGGATGTACGAGGTCAGGTTGTCCTCGTTGAGCGTCGTCCTCGTGCTCGGCGCCATCGACAACCTCTTCAGGAGGTTGTAGTTTCTCGACAACCCCTGCATGACGTGGGTGACGTACGACGCCGTCGAGTACTGCGCGCCGGCCATCCTGACGGTGGCGAGAATCCGCCTGGCCCAGTTGCAGTAGTCGGTTGCCGTCTCCTCGTCGCCCATACGCAGGTGTGTCAGCTGCCCCTCCAGCTGGGAGATGAACAGGTCGTCGGTGACTTGGTAGGTCGACTCAATGAAGTGCCACGCCTGGTGGCCGGCGTCGAGGTCCATCTCCCCGCCCCATTCTCCCTCTTTCCATCACCCCGCCCCATTCTCCCGCTTTCCATCACCCGGTTTCGTTCTCCCACTTTCCATCACCCCGCCCCGTTCTCCCTCTTTCCATCACCCTGCCCCGTTCTCCCTCTTTCCATCACCCCGCCCCGTTCTCCCTCTTTCCATCACCCAGCCCCGTTCTTTCTCTTTCCATCACCCCGCCCCATTCTCCCTCTTTTCATCACCCCGCCCCATTCTCCCTCTTTCCATCACCTCGCCCCATTCTCCTGCTTTCCATCACCCCGCCCCATTCTCCCGCTTTCCATCACCCCGCCCCGTTCTCCCGCTTTCCATCACCCCGCCCCATTCTCCTGATTTCCATCACCCCGCCCCATTCTCCCGCTATCCATCACCCCAACCCGTTCTCCCTCTTTCCATCACCCAGCTCCATTCTCCCTCTTTCCATCACCCCGCCCCATTCTCCTGCTTTCCATCTCCCCGCCCCATTCTCCCTCTTTCCACCACCCGCCCCATTTTCCCGTTTTCCATCACCCCACCCCATTCTCCCGCTTCTTATCACCCCACCCCATTCTCCCGCTTTCCATCACCCCGCCACATTCTCCCACTTTCCATCACCACGCCGCATTCTCCCGCTTTCCATCACCCCGCCCCATTCTCCCGCTTTCCATCACCCCGCCCCGTTCTCCCGCTTTCCATCACCCCGCCCCATTCTCCCGCTTTCCATCACCAGCCCCATTCTCCCGCTTTTCATCACCCCGCCCCGTTCTCCCGCTTTCCATCATTCCGCCCCATTCTCCCGCTTTCCATCACCCCGCTCCGTTCTCCCGCTTTCCATCACCCTGCCCCATTCTCACTCTTTCCATCACTCCGCCCCGTTCTCCCGCTTTCCATCACCCAGCCCCATTCTCCCGCTTTCCATCACCCCGCCCCATTCTCCCTCTTTCCATCACCCCGCCCCATTCTCCCTCTTTCCATCGCCCTGCCCCATTCTCCCGCTTTCCATCACCCCGCTTCATTCTCCCACTTTCCATCACCCCGCCCCATTCACCCGCTTTCCATCACCCCGCCCCATTCTCCCGCTTTCCATCACCCCGCCCCATTCTCCCGCTTTCCATCACCCCGCCCCATTCACCCGCTTTCCGTCACCTCGCCCCATTCTCCCGCTTTCCATCACCCCGCCCCATTCTCCCGCTTTCCATCACCCCGTCCCATTCTCCCGCCCGCCCCATTCACCCGCTTTCCATCACCCCGCCCCATTCTCCCGCTTTCCATCACTCCGCCCCATTCTCCCGCTTTCCATCACCCCACCCCATTCTCCCGCTTTCCATCACACCACCCCATTCTCCCGCTTTCCATCACCCCGCCCCATTCTCCCTCTTTCTATCACCCCGCCCCATTCTCCCGCTTTCCATCACCCCGCCCCATTCTCCCTCTTTCCATCACCCCGCCCCATTCTCCCGCTATCCATCACCCCGACCCGTTCTCCCTCTTTCCATCACCCAGCTCCATTCTCCCTCTTTCCATCATCCCGCCCCATTCTCCCGCTTTCCATCTCCCCGCCCCATTCTCCCTCTTTCCACCACCCCGCCCCATTTTCCCGCTTTCCATCACCCCACCCCATTCTCCCGATTTCCATCACCCCACCCCATTCTCCCGCTTTCCATCACCCCGCCCCATTCTCCCGCTTTCCATCATCGTCGCATTCTCCCGCTTTCCATCACCCCGCCCCATTCTCCCGCTTTCCATCACCCCGCCCCGTTCTCCCGCTTTCCATCACCCCGCCCCATTCTCCCGCTTTCCATCACCAGCCCCATTCTCCCGCTTTCCATCACCCCGCCCCGTTCACCCTCTTTCCATCACCCCGCCCCATTCTCCCGCTTTCCATCACCCGCCCCATTCTCCCGCTTTCCATCACCTCGCCCCATTCTCCCACTTTCCATCACCCTGCCCCATTCTCCCTCTTTCCATTGCCCCACCCCATTCTCCCGCTTTCAGCCGATGACGGCTGTGTCTGCCAAAAATGGTAAAGCATCGCGACGCTCTGGGGCGTCCGGGGAGAGCTTTACGATGCTCTGGGGCGTCCGGGGAGAGCATCGCGGCGCTCTGGGGCGTCCGGGGAGAGCATAGCGACGCTCTGGGGCGTCCGGGGAGAGCATCGTGACGCTCCGGGGCGTCCGGGGAGAGCATCGCGGCGCTCTGGGGCGTCCGGGGAGAGCATCGCGATGCTCTGGGGCGTCCGGGGAGAGCATCGCGATGCTCTGGGGCGATCGGGAGAGAGCATCGCGACGCTCTGGGGCGTCCGTGGAGAGCTTCGCAACGCTCTGGGGCGTCCGGATAGAGCATCGCGACGCTCTGGGGCGTCCGGGGAGAGCATCGCGACGCTCTGGGGCGTCCGGGGAGAGCATCGCGACGCGCTGGGGCGTCCGGGGAGAGCATCACGGCGCTCCGGGGCGGCTGGGGAGAGCATCGCGACGCTCTGGGGCGTCCAGGTAGAGCATCGCGACCCTCTGGGGCGTCCGGGGAGAGCATCGCGACGCTCTGGGACGTCCGAGGAGAGCATCGCGACGCTCTGGGGCGTCCGGGGAGAGCATCGCGATGCTCTGGGGCGTCTGGGGAGAGCATCGCGACGCTCTGGGCGTCCGGGGAGAGCATTGCGACGCTCTGGGGCGTCCGGGGAGAGCATAGCGACGCTCTGGGGCGTCCGGGGAGAGCATCGCGACGCTCTGGGGCGTCCGGGGAGAGCATCGCGATGCTCTGGGGCGTCCGGGGAGATTATCGCGACGCTCTGGGGCGTCCGGGTAGAGCATCGCGACGCTCTGGGGCGTCTGGGGAGAGCATCGCGACGCTCTGGGGCGTCCGGGGAGAGCATCGCGACACTCTGGGGCGTCCGGGGAGAGCATCGCGACGCTCTGGGGCGTCCGGGGAGAGCATCGCGACACTCTGGGGCGTCCGGGGAGAGCATCGCGACGCTCTGGGGCGTCCGGGGAGAGCATCACGACGCTCTGGGGCGGCTGGGGAGAGCATCGCGACGCTCTGGGGCGTCCGGGGAGAGCATCGCGTCGCTCTGGGCCGGCTGGGGAGAGCATCGCGACGCTCTGGGGCGTCCGGGGAGAGCATCACGATGCTCTGGGGCGTCTGGGAGAGCATCGCGACGCTCTGGCGCGTCCGGGGAGAGCATCGCGACGCTCTGGGGCGTCCGGGGAGAGCATCACGATGCTCTCGGGCGTCTGGGGAGAGCATCGCGACGCTCTGGGGCGTCCGGGGAGAGCATCGCGACGCTCTGGGGCGTCCGGGGAGAGCATAGCGACGCTCTGGGGCATCCGGGGAGAGTATCGCGACGCTCTGGGGCGTCCGGGGAGAGCATCGTGACGCTCTGGGGCGTCCGAGGAGAGCATCGCGATGCTCTGGGGCGTCCGGGGAGGGCATCGCGACGCTCTGGGGCGTCCGGGGAGAGCATCACGACGCTCTGGGGCATCCGGGTAGAGCATCGCGACGCTCTGGGGCGTCCGAGGAGAGCATCCCGATGCTCTGGGGCGTCCGGGGAGAGCATCGCGACGCTCTGGGGCGTCCGGGGAGAGCATAGCGACGCTATGGGGCGTCCGGGGAGAGCATCGCGACGCTCTGGGGCGTCCGGGGAGAGCATCGCGACACTCTGGGGCGTCCGGGGAGAGCATCGCGACGCTCTGGGGCGTCCGGGGAGAGCATCACGACGCTCTGGGGCGGCTGGGGAGAGCATCGCGACGCTCTGGGGCGTCCGGGGAGAGCATCGCGACGCTCTGGGCCGGCTGGGGAGAGCATCGCGACGCTCTGGGGCGTCCGGGGAGAGCATCACGATGCTCTGGGGCGTCTGGGAGAGCATCGCGACGCTCTGGCGCGTCCGGGGAGAGCATCGCGACGCTCTGGGGCGTCCGGGGAGAGCATCACGATGCTCTCGGGCGTCTGGGGAGAGCATCGCGACGCTCTGGGGCGTCCGGGGAGAGCATCGCGACGCTCTGGGGCATCCGGGGAGAGTATCGCGACGCTATGGGGCGTTCGGGGAGAGCATCGTGACGCTCTGGGGCGTCCGAGGAGAGCATCGCGATGCTCTGGGGCGTCCGGGGAGGGCATCGCGACGCTCTGGGGCGTCCGGGGAGAGCATCACGACGCTCTGGGGCATCCGGGTAGAGCATCGCGACGCTCTGGGGCGTCCGAGGAGAGCATCCCGATGCTCTGGGGCGTCCGGGGAGAGCATCGCGACGCTCTGGGGCGTCCGGGGAGAGCATAGCGACGCTATGGGGCGTCCGGGGAGAGCATCGCGACGCTCTGGGGCGTCCGGGGAGAGCATCGCGACGCTCTGGGGCTTCCGGGGAGAGCATCGCGACGCTCTCGGGCGTCCGGGGAGAGCATCGCGACGCTCTGGGGCTTCCGGGGAGAGCATCGCGACGCTCTGGGGCGTCCGGGCAGAGCATCACGACGCTCTGGGGCGTCCGAGGAGAGCATCGCGACGCTCTGGGGCGTCCGGGGAGAGCATCGCGACGCTCTGGGGCGTCCGGGGAGAGCATCGCGACGCTCTGGGGCGTCCGAGGAGAGCATCGCGATGCTCTGGGGCGTCCGGGGAGAGCATCGCGATGCTCTGGGGCGTCCGGGGAGAGCATAGCGACGCTCTGGGGCGTCCGGGGAGAGCATCGCGACGCTCTGGGGCGTCCGGGGAGAGCATCGCGACGCTCTGGGGCTTCCGGGGAGAGCATCGCGACGCTCTCGGGCGTCCGGGGAGAGCATCGCGACGCTCTGGGGCTTCCGGGGAGAGCATCGCGACGCTCTGGGGCGTCCGGGCAGAGCATCACGACGCTCTGGGGCGGCTGGGGAGAGCGCCGCGACGCTCTGGGGCGTCCGGGTAGAGCATCGCGACGCTCTAGGGCATCCGGGGAGAGCATCGCGACGCTCTAGGGCGTCCGGGGAGAGCATCGCGACGCTCTGGGCGTCCGGGAAGAGCATCGCGACGCTCTGGGGCGTCCGGAGACAGCATAGCGACGCTCTGGGGCATCCGGGGAGAGCATCGCGACGCTCTAGGGCGTCCGAGGAGAGCATCGCGATGCTCTGGGGCGTCCGGGGAGAGCATCGAGACGCTCTGGGGCGTCCGGGGAGAGCATCGCGATGCTCTGGGGCGTCCGGGGAGGGCATCGCGACGCTCTGGGGCGTCCGGGGAGAGCATCACGACGCTCTGGGGCATCCGGGTAGAGCATCGCGACGCTCTGGGGCGTCCGAGGAGAGCATCCCGATGCTCTGGGGCGTCCGGGGAGAGCATCGCGACGCTCTGGGGCGTCCGGGGAGAGCATAGCGACGCTATGGGGCGTCCGGGGAGAGCATCGCGACGCTCTGGGGCGTCCGGGGAGAGCATCGCGACGCTCTGGGGCTTCCGGGGAGAGCATCGCGACGCTCTCGGGCGTCCGGGGAGAGCATCGCGACGCTCTGGGGCTTCCGGGGAGAGCATCGCGACGCTCTGGGGCGTCCGGGCAGAGCATCACGACGCTCTGGGGCGTCCGAGGAGAGCATCGCGACGCTCTGGGGCGTCCGGGGAGAGCATCGCGACGCTCTGGGGCGTCCGGGGAGAGCATCGCGACGCTCTGGGGCGTCCGAGGAGAGCATCGCGATGCTCTGGGGCGTCCGGGGAGAGCATCGCGATGCTCTGGGGCGTCCGGGGAGAGCATAGCGACGCTCTGGGGCGTCCGGGGAGAGCATCGCGACGCTCTGGGGCGTCCGGGGAGAGCATCGCGACGCTCTGGGGCTTCCGGGGAGAGCATCGCGACGCTCTCGGGCGTCCGGGGAGAGCATCGCGACGCTCTGGGGCTTCCGGGGAGAGCATCGCGACGCTCTGGGGCGTCCGGGCAGAGCATCACGACGCTCTGGGGCGGCTGGGGAGAGCGCCGCGACGCTCTGGGGCGTCCGGGTAGAGCATCGCGACGCTCTAGGGCGTCCGGGGAGAGCATCGCGACGCTCTAGGGCGTCCGGGGAGAGCATCGCGACGCTCTGGGCGTCCGGGAAGAGCATCGCGACGCTCTGGGGCGTCCGGAGACAGCATAGCGACGCTCTGGGGCATCCGGGGAGAGCATCGCGACGCTCTAGGGCGTCCGAGGAGAGCATCGCGATGCTCTGGGGCGTCCGGGGAGAGCATCGAGACGCTCTGGGGCGTCCGGGGAGAGCATCGCGATGCTCTGGGGCGTCCGGGGAGAGCATCGCGACCCTTTGGGGCATCAGAGAAGAGCATCGCGACGCTCTGGGGCGTCCCGGAAGAGCATCGCGACGCTCTGGGGCGTCCGGGGAGAGCATAGCGACGCTCTGGGGCGTCTGGGGAGAGCATCGCGACGCTCTGGGGCGTCCGGAGAGAGCATCGCGATGCTCTGGGGCGTCCGTGGAGAGCATCGTGACGCTCTGGGGCGTCTGTGAAGAGCATAGCGACGCTCTGGGGCGTCCGGGGAGAGCATCGCGACGCTCTGGGGCGTCCGGGGAGAGCATCGCGACGCTCCCGGGCGTCCGGGGAGAGCATCGCGATGCTCTGGGGCGTCCGGGGAGAGCATCGCGACCGTCTGGGGCGTCTGGGTAGAGCATCGCGACGCTCTGGGGCGTCCGGGGAGAGCATAGCGACGCTTTGGGGCGTCTGGGGAGAGCATCGCGACGCTGTGGGGCGTCCGGGGAGAGCATCGCGACGCTCTGGGGCGTCCGGGGAGAGCATCGCGATGCTCTGGGGCGTCTGAGGAGAGCATCGCGATGCTCTGGGGCGTCCGGGGAGAGCATCGCGACGCTCTGGGGCGTCCGGGGAGAGCATTGCGACGCTCTGGGGCGTCCGGGGAGAGCATCGCGACGCTCTGGGGCTTCCAAGGAGAGCATCGCGACGCTCTCGGGCGTCCGGGGAGAGCATCGCGACGCTCTGGGGCTTCCGGGGAGAGCATCGCGACGCTCTGGGGCGTCCGGGGAGAGCATCACGACGCTCTGGGGCATCCGGGTAGAGCATTGCGACGCTCTGGGGCGTCCGGGGAGAGCATCGCGACCCTCTGGGGCGTTCGGGGAGAGCATCGCGACGCTTTGGGGCGTACGGGGAGAGCATCGCGATGCTCTGGGGCGTCCGGGGAGAGCATCGCGACGCTCTAGGGCGTCCGGGGAGAGCATATCGATGCTCTGGGGCATCCGGGGAGAGCATCGCGACGCTCTGGGGCGTCCGGGGAGAGCATAGCAACGCTCTGGGGCGTCAGGGGAGAGCATCGTGAAGCTCTGGGGCGTCCGGGGAGAGCATCGCGACGGTCTGGGGCGTCCGGGAAGACCATAGCGACGCTCTAGGGCGTCCGGGGAGAGCATAGCGACGCTAAGGGGCGTCCGGGGAGAGCATCGTGACGCTCTGGGGCGTCCGGGGAGAGCATAGCGACGCTCTGGGGCGTCCGGAGAGAGCATCGAGATGCTCTGGGGCGTCCGGGGAGAGCATCGCGACGCTCTCGGGCGTCTGGGGAGAGCATCGCGACGCTCTGGGGCGTCCGGGGAGAGCATCGTGAAGCTCTGGGGCGTTGGGGGAGAGCATCGCGACGCTCTGGGGCGTCCGGGGAGAGCATCATGTTGGTGCAACCCTACGGTTTGCACTCGGCTTGTTGTCCGTGTGCGTGAATGTGTGTGTGTATGGAATGGTATGAGGGCATGGGATAATATATATTTCATGCTTATAATTGTGTGTGAATGTTGAGTCATGATGTCGAGTGTGTGTGTCGAGTCAATAGCGAGTTATCGCTAGACGCGTGTTACGCGGTCGTTTGTGTCTCGCGCGCGGTTTCTATTTTGTCGTGCGCGGTTTCTATTTTGTCCTGTGTCGAACGTTCGGCGTGTCGCAGGTGTGTGCAGAAGACCCATCAAGAACTCAAGGATGAGTTTGTGATGAAGAGCCCGAGCCTTGGTGTCAAGCCTCAAGTGATTTCGAAGCTTGCCAAAAGGGTACACCTCAAGATATTGAAGATAGTTACATTACTTTGTGTAGTGTAACATTTCACTTGGTGTAGGCCCTAGTGAAGGGTAGTTTCGAGACCCTTCGTGGTTGGGGACAGTGTGGCACTGTTCCACATCACTGTACCTCGGCTCTTGGGGTTTGTAGGAGCTGGGAGTCATTCCCAACTCGTAACTCTTCCTATCTTGTGTTCTAAGACTATAGTGGCTGCCATAGTACCGTTCGTTCAAACTGACGCTGTGTCGTCAATTCTTTATCAAATCGTGCAATCTAAATTGCTAACTGTAGACGACGTGAAGACGCTCCAGATCCAATTTGAATCAAGTCATTTGCAGCTGTGAGCAGAACGCTATCATCGTTTGAAGCCGCTGTGCAGAAATCCGTCTGTGCTCTCTATCTTTCGTTTT
Organism: Closterium sp. Naga37s-1; assembly: GCA_947471745.1. Classification (NCBI taxonomy): domain Eukaryota; kingdom Viridiplantae; phylum Streptophyta; class Zygnematophyceae; order Desmidiales; family Closteriaceae; genus Closterium; species Closterium sp. Naga37s-1. Next base: position 29,068 of record CANJKZ010001174.1, on the reverse strand, counting down.
AGGCACATTCAAGCCTATTGTGACTATAACAAGTGGTATCAGAGCCCCTTGGAGCAGTTTCGACAATGTCTGGACCTGAGGAAAGGGGTGGCAGAGGTGCTGGTGGCAGTGGAGAAGCTCAAGCTCAAGGCCAACCCCGTGATTCAGCCATGGCGCCCATGCAACCAAGTCTTGGCCCACCTAGGGATGAGCCTAGGGTGTTTGGGCTTGACAAGTTCAACGGTGACAACTTTGCTGAATGGTCCTTCAAGATGGAGAACATCTTTGACCACTATGACCCGCTGGAGGTGAGGGAAGGAACGGAGAAGCGCCCCGAGAAGAGCCCGTGGGTGCGGAAGAGCGCACAAGGCTATCTCTTACTTGGGCAAGCGTTGGGGAGCAGTCAGATCCGTCACATCAAGCCATTCCAGCGTGAACCAGAGAAGGGACCAAAGGCATGGGCTGCTCTCAAGGGTGTACATGCTCCTGCAACAGCGGCGGTAGCGGTGGTGTTGGAACGGCAAATGGCGGCACTACGAATTGAAGAAGACGAAGCGGTTGAAGAAGGGGTGCAGAAATTCTTCGACTTGTTGACGCGGCTTCAGGGAGCTGATTTGAACTACAGTGAGCTCCAAAAGAAGACCAAGTTGCTGGCCTTACTCCCAGAGTCATGGTCCTTGCTCATCATCAACCTTAATCGCGACTTGCCCCGCCTCTCGCTTGAAGACGTGAAGCGAGCTATCCTTCAAGAGGATTTCCGCCGCCGTGAGTTGGCGAGTGCGGATGGCGCTGGGGCAGCGAGCATCGGCCGTGGATATGGTCGAGGAAGAGGCAGAGGACGAGGGGGAGGAAGGTTTGGTGGCAGCAACTTCGGCGGAGGCCGCAGGAGTGGCGGTTACGGCAGCGACGACAAGAGCTACGGACGCGGTCGCGGCCGATTCGACGGCGAGTGTCACTATTGCCACAAGAGCGGACACATGTGGCGCGACTGCTACAAACTCCCTGATGGTTGGACCCCTGCTCAAGGCCAAGAGGGTAGAGGAGCAGGAGGAGGGAGAGGACGAGGCCGTGGAGGCCGTGGCGGTCGCGGTGGCGGAGCTGCAAACATGAAGAGCGGAGACAACGACAAGGACCCGAGCGACGATCGATACCCGGGTCTATTATACTTCGTGTCGACGCAAGTACCGGCTGGTCCAGAGAAGGATGAAGGCTTTGAGGAGCCAGCAGCTGTGGGGAAGGTGACCCTACACCCCCTGGACTATTGGGTGATTGATAGTGGCGCTACCTATAGCATGACACCTCGCCCGGACTTGCTCACCGAACTCGAGCCGTCACCGGTGAAGCATGTCACATCGGCTTTGGGGCAGCGAGCAGAGGTGAAAGGCATGGGCAAGGCCATGTTCAAGGGTGCTGATGGGAAGATGGTGGGCCTCAAGAACGTGCTTTGGGTGCCCAGCCTTGCTGCAAACCTGATTTCCGTGCGGCGGTTGGCAAAGGCCGGCATGGACACGAACTCGAAGGGAGCCAAGACCTACACCGCAAGGCTTGGCGATCGAATTCTTTGGGACCTTCATGAGGACAGGGATGTCTACAACGAGATGTGGCAGATCCCAGTGGTCCCTATGCCTAAGGAGAGGCAAGTGGCAGCAAACATCAGCACCAAGGATGGAGCGGTCGGTAGCGACAATGGCGCGAACGGTCGCGCTAAGGAGAATGAGCTCAAGAAGAGCAAACCTGGAGGGACCAGCAAGTTCAGTGAACCTAAGGAGAGTGGTGCAGCAACCAAGGAGCAGCAAAAGGGTGAGGAGAACCCAGAGGCAGCAGCGGAGGAGGACTACGGAGAGAGTATGTGGGGCGCTATTGCGAGTGCGGCATTCTCCAATCCAACTTCGGGTACGGGGGAGTGTGATTGGCTCACCTTGCTTGGCGCATGGGGCATGTGGCCCTGCCCATCTTGCAGCAGCTAGTGAAGAATGAGATGGTTGCTGGCATACGTGTGAAGGGGGAGCCCGATGAGGTGCTTGGCTGCCCGACGTGCATTCAAGCCAAGTTCACCCGGTTTCCGTTCCCTAGTTCGGAGGCAACGGCAAAGGCACCGCTTGATGAGGTGGTGATGGACGTGGTGGGCCCCCTGAAGCTTGGAGCTGCTGGAGTTGAGTATTTTCTCACCATTGTCGACGTCTACACCCGCATGACTTGGGTGTACGTGCTGGCCAAGAAGAGCGACGTGGCTGAAACGTTGAAGACGGATTGGTTCCCGATGGTGGAGCGGCAACAAGACCGTCTAGTCAAGTCAATCCGCACCGATCGAGGGGGAGAGTTCCTGAGCAAGGAGTTTGGGTTGTGGCTGAAGAAGAATGGTATTCGGCACTCCCTCACCATGCCATACTCCCCTGCAATGAACGGCATCGCCGAGCGAGCGAACCGCACAATCACGGAGGCGGCACGCGGGTTGCTCATTGAAGCCGGGCTACCCGACTATTTCTGGCCTGATGCGGTGCGGAGCGCGTGTGTGGCCAAGAACAGAGCCTTGACTCATGTGGGAGCAGACAAATGGGTGCCCTATGTGGAGTGGCTAGGAAGGAAGCCAAAGGTGGATATGCTTCGGGTGTTCGGGTGCATGTGCATGGCGCTCGTGGCGAAGCATCTTCGGCACAACAAGCTTGGTGCCAAGGCGGTGTGGGCCGTGCACTTGGGCATGGCTCAAAACAGCAAGGGATGGCTTCTTTGGGACCCATTCACCAAGAAGTTCTTGGTGAGCAGGGACTGCAAGTTCATGGAGAACTTCATGTACAAGGATTGGAAGGCGGAGAATGAGGCGAAGATAGGCGTGCGGTTTGGGGAGGTGAAGAGTTCCGGTTTGGAGCATGTGGAGCTGCCTTTGGAGCTGAGCAGCGGCAGCACAACCACAAGGCAATCCTCCCTTGTGAATGGGGGAGAGGAGGCCAATGATGCAGAGGAAGAAGAGGAGGAGGTGCAGCAAGTGAGCAGCGTGCAGCGTCACTCCCTTCCCGTACTACGAGTGCTCCACGGATTCGAGCCACACCGCAGCAACGCCAAGGCCTTCAAGTCCCTGCAGCTGAGGAGGAAGGAAGGGGGAAGAGGAGAGTTCAACCCTCTAATAGGCTGACCTATGATGCGCCGGGAAAGCAGGGCAAGACAGCCCTGGCCGGAGCGGCAATGATGGTCGGAGACGACGAGGAGAGTGACTACGAGGAGTGTGCCTTCGCGTTCTTCTCTCCGGTGGAGATGCCGGGAGAACCAGCAACTCTCAAGGAGGCTTTGGAGAGTAGTGATGCTGAGGAGTGGAAGAAGGCCATGGAGAGTGAGCTGAAGAGCATCGAGGAGAATGACACGTTTGAATTGGTGGAGCTACCGGAGGGGCGTACGGCGATAACGTCCAAGTGGCTCTTCAAAATCAAGTCGGATGCCGACGGCAAGATCGAGCGCTACAAGTCTAGGCTTGTAGCCAAGGGGTACCAGCAGAAGGAGAAGGTGGACTTCAAGGAGCTGTTTGCCCCTGTGGTGAAGCCGACGACGCTGCGAACCCTATTCGCGGGAGCTGCCATCAAAGGATGGGTAGTAAAGCAAATGGACATCGTAACGGCATTCCTTAACGGCATCCTTGAGGAGGAGATTTTTATGGCGCAGCCAGAGGGGTTTGATGATGGTAGTGGCAGAGTGTGGAAGCTGAAGAAGGCCCTCTATGGGCTGAAGCAGGCCCCTAGGCAATGGTACATGAAGCTGCGCGAAGTGTTGGAGGGGATCGGCTTCACTCCCTCAACGGCCGATCACTCCTTGTTCATGCTTGGCGAGGGGGAGCAGAGGAGCTTCATGGTGGTGTACGTGGATGACATCCTGATCTTCTCACCCTCTCCTGACCATGTGAAGGAGGTGATGCTGAAGCTGCAAGACAAGTTCAAGTGCAAGTCCCTTGGTGACGTGAACTTCTACCTTGGGCTCCACATCGAACGAGACGTGGAGAAGAGGAGCATACGAGTGCACCAACGGAAGTACCTGGAGGCGTTGGCTGCCAACTTCGGCCAGAGTGAAGGTCATGTGGCTACTCCCTTTCCCTCTGGGTTCAAGTGTGTGAAGGGGCCAGAGGAGGAGAGCGTTGGAGAAGAGGAGAGGCGCCGATTTCACTCGTTGGTGGGCAGCCTCATGTATGCGGCGGTAAACACCCGACCGGACGTCGCGTTTGCTACCGGGCAGCTGGCTAGGGTTGTGCAATGCCCTAATGAGGAGCAGGTAGCAGCTGGAATGAGGGTGGCCAAGTATCTTGGCCAAACACCGACCGTTGGGCTGCAATACTCGGCGGCGGCACAAAGGCGCCAAAAGGGCGCGGATGGTGTTGAACCCGGGCGTTTGTTCCTCACCGCCTACTCGGATGCTTCATATGCATCAGAACCAGAGGACATGACAAGTGTGGGAGGCTTCATATGCTGTGTTGGTGGAGGCCCAACTGCTTGGGAGAGCAAGAAGCAGGTTGACCAAGCTTTGAGCTCGGTGGAGTCCGAGTACATGGCACTCTTCCGTGCCGTACGGGAGATTGTGTGGCAGCGGCGTTTGTTGGCTGAATTGGGGGAGGAGCAGCAAGGACCTACCCCACTGTACTGTGACAGCCAGGGTGCCATTGCTCTTGCTAAGAACCCTGTGTTGCATGGACTCACAAAGCACATGAGGGTGAAGTGGCATTGGACGAGGAGCATGGTAACCGCGGGTGAAGTTGAGTTGCGCTACGTGAAGACCACGGGGCAGCCGGCTGACATGATGACCAAGAGGCTGGTAGAGCAGCAGCATTGGAAGTGTTGCAAGCTGGCTGGGATGGCTCTGAACTGAGAGAGCAACATATCCCAAGGCCAACAATCCGAGGGGGAGTTTGTTGGTGCAACCCTACGGTTTGCACTCGGCTTGTTGTCCGTGTGCGTGAATGTGTGTGTGTATGGAATGGTATGAGGGCATGGGATAATATATATTTCATGCTTATAATTGTGTGTGAATGTTGAGTCATGATGTCGAGTGTGTGTGTCGAGTCAATAGCGAGTTATCGCTAGACGCGTGTTACGCGGTCGTTTGTGTCTCGCGCGCGGTTTCTATTTTGTCGTGCGCGGTTTCTATTTTGTCCTGTGTCGAACGTTCGGCGTGTCGCAGGTGTGTGCAGCAGACCCATCAAGAACTCAAGGATGAGTTTGTGATGAAGAGCCCGAGCCTTGGTGTCAAGCCTCAAGTGATTTCGAAGCTTGCCAAAAGGGTACACCTCAAGATATTGAAGATAGTTACATTACTTTGTGTAGTGTAACATTTCACTTGGTGTAGGCCCTAGTGAAGGGTAGTTTCGAGACCCTTCGTGGTTGGGGACAGTGTGGCACTGTTCCACATCACTGTACCTCGGCTCTTGGGGTTTGTAGGAGCTGGGAGTCATTCCCAACTCGTAACTCTTCCTATCTTGTGTTCTAAGACTATAGTGGCTGCCATAGTACCGTTCGTTCAAACCGACGCTGTGTCGTCAATTCTTTATCAAATCGTGCAATCTAAATTGCTAACTGTAGACAACGTGAAGACGCTCCAGATCCAATTTGAATCAAGTCATTTGCAGCTGTGAGCAGAACGCTATCATCGTTTGAAGCCGCTGTGCAGAAATCCGTCTGTGCTCTCTATCTTTCGTTTTAGGCACATTCAAGCCTATTGTGACTATAACACATCACGACGCTCACGGGCGGCTGGGGAGAGCATCGCGACGCTCTGGAGCGTCCGGGTAGAGCATCGCGACGCTCTGGGGCGTCCGGGGAGAGCATCGCGACGCTCTGGGGCGTCCGGGGAGAGCATCGTGAAGCTCTGGGGCGTCCAGGGAGAGCATCGCGACGCTCTGGGGCGTCCGGAGAGAGCATCGCGACGCTCTGGGGCGTCAGGGGAGAGCATAGCGACGCTCAGGGGCGTCCGGGGAGAGCATCACGACGCTCTGGGGCGTCCGGGGAGAGCATCGCGACGCTCTCGGGCGTCCGGGGAGAGCATCGCGATGCTCTGGGGCGTCCGGGGAGAGCATCGCGACGGTCTGGGGCGTCCGAGTAGAGCATCGCGACGCTCTGGGGCATCCAGGGAGAGCATAGCAACGCTCTGAGGCGTCTGGGGAGAGCATCGCGACGCTCTAGGGCGTCCGGGGAGAGCATCGCGACGCTGTGGGGCGTCCGGGGAGAGCATCGCGACGCTCTGGGGCGTTCGGGGAGAGCATCGCGACGCTCTGGGGCGTCCGAGGAGAGCATCGCGATGCTCTGGGGCGTCCAGGGAGAGCATCGCGACGCTCTGGGGCGTCCGGGGAGAGCATCGCGACGCTCTGGGGCGTCCGAGGAGAGCATCGCGATGCTCTGGGGCGTCCAGGGAGAGCATAGCGACGCTCGGGGGCGTCCGGGGAGAGCATTACGACGCTCTGGGGTGTCCGGGGAGAGCATCGCGACGCTCTGGGGCGTTCGGGGAGAGCATCGCGACGCTCTGGGGCGTCCGGGGAGAGCATCGCGACGCTCTGGGGCGTCAGGGGAGAGCATCACGACGCTCTGGGGCGGCTGGGGAGAGCATCGCGATGCTCTGGGGCGTCCGGGTAGAGCATCGCGACGCTCTGGGGCGTCCTGGGAAAGCATCGCGACGCTCTGGGGTGTTCGGGGAAAGTATCGCGATGCTCTGGGGCGTCAGGAGAGAGCATAGTGACGCTCTGGGGCGTCCGAGAAGAGCATCGCGACGCTCTGGGGCGTCCGGGGAGAGCATCGTGACGCTCTGGGGCGTCCGGGGAGAGCATCGCGACGCTCTGGGGCGTCGGGGGAGAGCATCCCGACGCTCTGGGGCGTCCGGGGAGAGCATCGCGACGCTCTGGGGCGTCCGGGGAGAGCATCACGACGCTCTGGGGCGGCTGGGGAGAGCATCGCGACGCTCTTGGGCGTCCGGGTAGAGCATCGCGACGCTCTGGGGCGTCCGGGGAGAGCATCGCGACGCTCTGGGGCGTCCGGGGAGAGCATCGCGACGCTCTGGGGCGTCCGGGGATAGCATCGCGATGCTCTGGGGCGTCTGGAAAGAGCATCGCGACGCTCTGGGGCGTCCGGGGAGAGCATCGCGACGCTCTGGGGCGTCCGGGGAGAGCATAGCGACGCTCCGGGGCGTCCGGGGAGAGCATCGCGACGCTCTGGGGCGTCTGGGGAGAGCATCGTGACGCTCTGGGGCGTCCGAGGAGAGCATCGGGACGCTCTGGGGCGTCCGGGGAGAGCATCGCGACGCTCTGGGGCGTCCGGGGAGAGCATCACGACGCTCTGGGGCAGCTGGGGAGAGCATCGCGACGCTCTGGGGCGTACGGGTAGAGCATCGCGACGCTCTGGGGCGTCCGGGGAGAGCATCGCGATGCTCTGGGGCGTTCGGGGAAAGCATTGCGACGCTCTGGGGCGTCCGGGGAGAGCATCACGATGCTCTGGGGCGTCCGGGGAGAGCATCGCGACGCTCTGGGGCGTCCGGGGAGAGCATAGCGACACTCTGGGGCGTCCGGGGAGAGCATCGTGACGCTCTGGGCCGTCCGGGGAGAGCATCGCGACGCTCTGGGGCGTCCGGGGAGAGCATTGCGACGCTCTCGGGCGTCCGGGGAGAGCATCGCGATGCTCTGGGGCGTCCGGGGAGAGCATCGCGACGCTCTGGGGCGTCCGGGGAGACCATAGCGACGCTCTGGGGCGTCCGGGGAGAGCATCGTGACGCTCTGGGGCGTCCGGGGAGAGCATCGCGACGCTCTGGGGCGTCAGGGGAGAGCATAGCGACGCTCTGGGGCGTCCGGGGAGAGCATCGCGACGCTCTGGGGCGTCCGGGGAGAGCATCGCGACTCTCTGGGGCGTCCGGGGAGAGCATCGCGACGCTCTGGGGCGTTCGGGGAGAGCATCGCGACGCTCTGGGGCGGCTGGGGAGAGCATCGCGATGCTCTGGGGCGTCCGGGTAGAGCATCGCGACGCTCTGGGGCGTCCGGGGAGAGCATCGCGACGCTCTGGGGCGTCCGGGGAAAGTATCGCGATGCTCTGGGGCGTCCAGAGAGAGCATAGCGACGCTCTGGGGCGTCCGGGAAGAGCATCGCGACGCTGTGGGGCGTCCGAGGAGAGCATCGTGACGCTCTGGGGCGTCCGGGGAGAGCATCGCGACGCTCTGGGGCGTCGGGGGAGAGCATCGCGGCGCTCTTGGGCGTCCGGGGAGAGCATCGCGACGCTCTGGGGCGTCCGGGGAGAGCATCACGACGCTCTGGGGCGGCTGGGGAGAGCATCGCGACGCTCTGGAGCGTCCGGGTAGAGCATCACGACGCTCTGGGGCGTCCGGGGAGAGCATCGCGACGCTCTGGGGCGTCCCGGGAGAGCATCGCGACGCTCTGGGGTGTCCGGGGAGAGCATCGCGATGCTCTGGGGCGTCTGGAAAGAGCATCGCGACGCTCTAGGGCGTCCGGGGAGAGCATCGCGATGCTCTGGGGCGTCCGGGGAGAGCATAGCGACGCTCCGGGGTGTCCAGGGAGAGCATCGCGACGCTCTGGGGCGTCCGGGGAGAGCATCGTGACGCTCTGGGGCGTCCGAGGAGAGCATCGCGACGCTCTGGGGCGTCCGGGGAGAGCATCGCGACGCTCTGGGGCGTCCGGGGAGAGCATCACGACGCTCTGGGGCGGCTGGGGAGAGCATCGCGACGCTCTGGGGCGTACGGGTAGAGCATCGCGACGCTCTGGGGCGTCCGGGGAGAGCATCGCGATGCTCTGGGGCGTTCGGGGAGAGCATTGCGACGCTCTGGGGCTTCCGGGGAGAGCATCACGATGCTCTGGGGCGTCCGAGGAGTGCATCGCGACGCTCTGGGGCGTCCGGGGAGAGCATAGCGACGCTCTGGGGCGTCCGGGGAGAGCATCGTGATGCTCTGGGGCGTCCGGGGAGAGCATCGCGGCGCTCTGGGGCGTCCGGGGAGAGCATCGCGACGCTCTGGGGCGTCCGGGGAGAGCATCGCGATGCTCTGGGGCGTCCGGAGAGAGCATCGCGACGCTCTGGGGCGTCCGGGGAGAGCATTGCGACGCGCTGGGGTGTCCGGGTAAAGCATCGCGATGCTCTGGGGCGTCCGGGGAGAGCATCGCGACGCTCTGGGGCGTCCGGGGAGAGCATCGCGACGCTTTGGGCGTCCGGGGAGAGCATCGCGACGCTCAGGGGCGTCTGGGGAGAGCATTGCGACGCTCTGGGGCGTCCGGGGAGACCATATTGACGCTCCGGGGCGTCCGGGGAGAGCATCGCGACGCTCTGGGGCGTCTGGGGAGAGCATTGCGACGCTCTCGGGCGTCCGGGGAGAGCATCGCGATGCTCTGGGGCGTCCGGGGAGAGCATCGCGACGCTCTGGGGCGTCCGGGGAGAGCATAGCGACGCTCTGGGGCGTCCAGGGAGAGCATCGCGACGCTCTGGGGCGTCCGGGGAGAGCATCACGACGCTCTGGGGCGTCCGGGGAGAGCATCGCGACGCTCTGGGGCATCCGGGGAGAGCATCGTGAAGCTCTGGGGCGTCCGAGGAGAGCATCGCGACGCTCTGGGGCGTCCGGAGAGAAAATCGCGACGCTCTGGGGCGTCCGGGGAGAGCATCGCGACGCTCTGGGGCGTCCGGGTAGAGCAACGCGACGCTCTGGGGCGTCCGGGGAGAGCATCGCGACGCTCTGGGGCGTCCGGGGAGAGCATCGCGACGCTCTGGGGCGTGCGGGGAGAGAATCGCGATGCTCTGGGGCGTCCAAGGAGAGCATCGCGATGCTCTGGAGCGTCCGGGGAGAGCATCGCGACCCTCTGGGGCGTCCGGGAAGAGCATCGCGACGCTCTGGGGCGTCCGGGGAGAGCATCGCGACGCTCTGGGGCGTCCGGGGAGAGCATAGCAACGCTCTGGGGCGTATGGGGAGAGCATCGCGACGCTCTGGGGCGTCCGGGGGAGAGCATCGTGACGCTCTGGGGCGTCCGGGGAGAGCATCGCGACGCTCTGGGGCGTCCGGGGAGAGCATCACGACACTCTGGGGCGGCTGGGGAGAGCATCGCGACGCTCTGGGGCGTCCGGGTAGAGCATCGCGACGCTCTGGGGCGTCCGGGGAGAGCATCGCGGCGCTCTGGGGCGTCCGGGGAGAGCATCGCGACGCTCTGGGGCGTCCGAGGAGAGCATCGCGACGCTCTGGGGCGTCCGGGGAGACCCATAGCGATGCTCTCCCCAGAGCGTCGCGATGCTCTCCCCGGACGCCCCAGAGCGTCGCTATGCTCTCCCCTGACGCCCCAGAGCGTCGCGATGCTCTCCCCGGACGCCCCGGAGCGTCGCGATGCTCTCCCCGGACGCCCCAGAGCGTCGCGATGCTCTCCCCGGACGCCCCAGAGCGTCGCGATGCTCTCCCCGGACGCCCCAGAGCGTCGCGATGCTCTCCCCGGACGCCCCTGAGCGTCGCTATGCTCTCCCCTGACGCCCCAGAGCGTCGCGATGCTCTCTCCGAACGCCCCAGAGCGTCGCGATGCTCTCCCGGGACGCCCCAGAGCTTCACGATGCTCTCCCCGGACGCCCCAGAGCGTCGCGATGCTCTCCCCGGACGCCCCAGAGCGTCGCGATGCTCTCCCCGGACGCCCCAGAGCGTCGCGATGCTCTCCCCGGACGCCCCAGAGCCTCGCTATGCTCTCCCTGGACGCCCCAGAGCGTCGCGATGCTCTCCCCGGATGCCCCAGAGCGTCGCTATGCTCTCCCCTGACGCCCCAGAGCGTCGTGATGCTATCTCCGGACGCCCCAAAGCGTCGCGATGCTCTTCCCGGACGCCCCAGAGCGTCGCGATGCTCTACCCGGACGCCCCAGAGCGTCGCGATGCTCTCCCCGGACGCCCCAGAGCGTCGCGATGCTCTTCCCGGACGCCCCAGAGCGTCGCAATGCTCTCCTCGGACGCCCCAGAGCGTCGCTATGCTCTCCCCTGACGCCCCAGAGCGTCACGATGCTCTCCCCGGACGCCCCGGAGCGTCGCGATGCTCTCCCCGGACGCCCCAGAGCGTCGCTATGGTCTCCCCGGACGCCCCAGAGCGTCGCGATGCTCTCCTCGGACGCCCCAGAGCGTCGCGATGCTCTCCCCGGACGCCCCAGAGCGTCGCGATGCTCTACCCGGACGCCCCAGAGCGTCGCAATGCTCTCCTCGGACGCCCCAGAGCGTTGCTATGCTCTCCCCTGATGCCCCAGAGCGTCGCGATGCTCTCCCCAGACGCCCCGGAGCGTCGCGATGCTCTCCCCGGACGCCCCAGAGCGTCGCTATGGTCTCCCCGGACGCCCCAGAGCGTCGCGATGCTCTCCCCGGACGCCCCAGAGCGTCGCGATGCTCTCCCCGGACGCCCCTGAGCGTCGCTATGCTCTCCCCTGACGCCCCAGAGCGTCGCGATGCTCTCTCCGGACGCCCCAGAGCGTCGCGATGCTCTCCCCGGACGCCCCAGAGCTTCACGATGCTCTCCCCGGACGCCCCAGAGCGTCGCGATGCTCTCCCCGGACGCCCCAGAGCGTCGCGATGCTCTACCCAGACGCTCCAGAGCGTCGCGATGCTCTCCCCAGCCGCCCCTGAGCGTCGTGATGCTCTCCCCGAACGCCCCAGAGCGTCGCGATGCTCTCCCCCGACGCCCCAGAGCTTCACGATGCTCTCCCCGGACGCCCCAGAGCATCGCGATGCTTTCCTCGGACGCCCTAGAGCGTCGCGATGCTCTCCCCGGACGCCCAGAGCGTCGCGATGCTCTCCCCGGACGCCCCAGAGCCTCGCTATGCTCTCCCTGGACGCCCCAGAGCATCGCGATGCTCTCCCCGGATGCCCCAGAGCGTCGCTATGCTCTCCCCTGACGCCCAGAGCGTCGTGATGCTCTCTCCAGACGCCCCAAAGCGTCGCGATGCTCTTCCCGGACGCCCCAGAGCGTCGCGATGCTCTACCCGGACGCCCCAGAGCGTCGCGATGCTCTCCCTGGACGCCCCAGAGCGTCGCTATGCTCTCCCTGGACGCCCCAGAGCGTCGCGATGCTCTCCCCGGATGCCCCAGAGCGTCGCTATGCTCTCCCCTGACGCCTCAGAGCGTCGCGATGCTCTACCCGGACGCCCCCAGAGCGTCGCTATGGTCTTCCCGGACGCCCCAGAGCGTCGCGATGCTGTCCCCGGATGCCCCAAAGCGTCGCTATGCTCTCCCCTGACGCCCCAGAGCGTCGCGATGCTCTCTCCGGACGCCCCAAAGCGTCGCGATGCTGTCCCCGGACGCCCCAGAGCGTCGCGATGCTCTCCCCGGACGCCCCAGAGCGTCGCGATGCTCTCCCCGGAGGCCCCAGAGCGTCGCTATGCTCTCCCCGCACGCCTCACAGCGTCGCGATGCTCTCCCCGGAGGCCCCAGAGCGTCGCGATGCTCTCCCCGGACGCCCCAGAGCGTCGCGATGCTCTCCCCGGACGCCCCAGAGCGTCGCGATGCTCTCCCCGGACGCCCCAGAGCGTCGCGATGCTCTCCCCGGACGCCCCAGAGCGTCGCGATGCTCTATCCGGACGCCCCAGAGCGTCGCGATGCTCTCCCCGGACGCCCCAGAGCGTCGCTATGCTATCCCCGAACGCCCCAGAGCATCGCGATGCTCTCCCCGGACGCCCTAGAGCGTTGCTATGCTCTCCCCTGACGCCCCAGAGCGTCGCGATGCTCTCCCCGGACGCCCCAGAGCGTCGCGATGCTCTCCCCGGACGCCCCAGAGCGTCGCTATGGTCTTCCCGGACGCCCCGGAGCGTCGCTATGCTCTCCCCGGACGCCACAGAGCGACGCGATGCTCTCCCCGGACGCCCCAGAGCGTCGCGATGCTCTCCCCGGACGCCCCAGAGCGTCGCGATGCTCTTCCCGGACGCCCCAGAGCGTCGCGATGCTCTACACGGACGCCCCACAGCGTCGCGATGCTCTCCCCGGACGCCCCAGAGCGTCGCTATGCTCTCCCCGGACGCCCCAGAGCGTCGCGATGCTCTCCCCGGACGCCCCAGAGCGTCGCTATGCTCTCCCCTGACGCCCCAGAGCGTCGCGATGCTCTCCCCGGACGCCCCAGAGCGTCGCGATGCTCTCCCCGGAGGCCCCAGAGCGTCGCGATGCTCTCCCCGGACGCCCCAGAGCGTCGCGATGCTCTCCCCGGACGCCCCAGAGCGTCGCGATGCTCTCCCCGGACGCCCCAGAGCGTCGCGATGCTCTCCTCGGACGCCCCAGAGCGTCGCGATGCTCTATCCGGACGCCCCAGAGCGTCGCGATGCTCTCCCCGGACGCCCCAGAGCGTCGCTATGCTATCCCCGAACGCCCCAGAGCGTCGCGATGCTCTCCCCGGACGCCCTAGAGCGTTGCTATGCTCTCCCCTGACGCCCCAGAGCGTCGCGATGCTCTCCCCGGACGCCCCAGAGCGTCGCGATGCTCTCCCCGGACGCCCCAGAGCGTCGCTATGGTCTTCCCGGACGCCCCGGAGCGTCGCTATGCTCTCCCCGGACGCCACAGAGCGACGCGATGCTCTCCCCGGACGCCCCAGAGCGTCGCGATGCTCTCCCCGGACGCCCCAGAGCGTCGCGATGCTCTTCCCGGACGCCCCAGAGCGTCGCGATGCTCTACACGGACGCCCCACAGCGTCGCGATGCTCTCCCCGGACGCCCCAGAGCGTCGCTATGCTCTCCCCGGACGCCCCAGAGCGTCGCGATGCTCTCCCCGGACGCCCCAGAGCGTCGCTATGCTCTCCCCTGACGCCCCAGAGCGTCGCGATGCTCTCCCCGGACGCCCCAGAGCGTCGCGATGCTCTCCCCGGACGCCCCAGAGCGTCGCTATGGTCTTCCCGGACGCCCCAGACCGTCGCGATGCTCTCCCCGGACGCCCCAGAGCGTCGCGATGCTCTCCCCAGACGCCCCAGAGCGTCGCGATGCTCTCCTCGGACGCCCCAGAGCGTCACGATGCTCTCCCCGAACGCCCCAGAGCGTCGCGATGCTCTCCCCCGACGCCCCAGAGCTTCACGATGCTCTCCCCGGACGCCCCAGAGCATCGCGATGCTTTCCCCGGACGCCCCAGAGCGTCGCGATGCTCTCCCCGGACGCCCAGAGCGTCGCGATGCTCTCCCCGGACGCCCCAGAGCCTCGCTATGCTCTCCCTGGACGCCCCAGAGCATCGCGATGCTCTCCCCGGATGCCCCAGAGCGTCGCTATGCTCTCCCCTGACGCCCAGAGCGTCGTGATGCTCTCTCTTGACGCCCCAAAGCGTCGCGATGCTCTTCCCGGACGCCCCAGAGCGTCGCGATGCTCTACCCGGACGCCCCAGAGCGTCGCGATGCTCTCCCTGGACGCCCCAGAGCGTCGCTATGCTCTCCCTGGACGCCCCAGAGCGTCGCGATGCTCTCCCTGGATGCCCCAGAGCGTCGCTATGCTCTCCCCTGACGCCTCAGAGCGTCGCGATGCTCTACCCGGACGCCCCCAGAGCGTCGCTATGCTCTCCCCGGACGCCCCAGAGCGTCGCGATGCTGTCCCCGGATGCCCCAGAGCGTCGCTATGCTCTCCCCTGACGCCCCAGAGCGTCGCGATGCTCTCTCCGGACGCCCCAAAGCGTCGCGATGCTCTCCCCGGACGGCCCAGAGCATCGCTATGCTCTCCCCGGACGCCCCAGAGCGTCACGATGCTCTCCCCGGACGCCCCAGAGCGTCGCGATGCTCTTCCCGGACGCCCCAGAGCGTCGCTATGCTCTCTCCGGATGACCCAGAGCATCGCGATACTTTCCCCGGACGCTCCAGAGCGTCGCGATGCTCTCCCCGGACGCCCCAGAGCGTCGGGATGCTCTACCCGGACGCCCCAGAGCATCGCGATGCTCTCCCCAGCCGCCCCAGAGCGTCGTGATGCTCTCCCCGGACGCCCCAGAGCGTCGCGATGCTCTCCTCGGACGCCCCAGAGCGTCGCGATGCTCTCCCCGAACGCCCCAGAGCGTCGCGATGCTCTCCGCGGACGCCCCGGAGCGTCGCGATGCTCTCCCCGGACGCCCCCGAGCGTCGCTATGCTCTCCCCGGACGCCCCAGAGCGTCGCAATGCTCTACCGAGACGCCCCAGGGCGTCGCGATGCTCTCCCCAGCCGCCCCAGAGCGTCGTGATGCTCTCCCCAGCCGCCCCAGAGCGTCGTGATGCTCTCCCCGGACGCCCCAGAGCGTCGCGATGCTCTCACCAGACGCCCCAGAGCGTCGCGATGCTCTCCCCGGACGCCCCATAGCGTCGCAATGCTCTCCCCGGACGCCCCAGAGTGTCGCGATGCTCTCCCCGGACGCCCCAGAGCGTCGCTATGCTCTCCCCGGACGCCCCAGAGCGTCGCGATGCTCTCCCCGGACGCCCCAGAGCGTCGCGATGCTCTCCCCGAACGCCCCAGAGCGTCACGATGCTCTCCCCGGACGCCCCAGAGCGTCGCGATGCTCTCCCCGGACGCCCCAGAGCGTCGCGATGCTCTTCTCGGACGCCCGAGAGCGTCGCGATGCTCTCCCCGGACGCCCCAGAGCGTCGCGATGCTCTCCGTGGACGCCCCAGAGCATCGCGATGCTCTCCCCAGACGCCCCAGAGCGTCACGATGCTCTCCCCAGACGCCCCAGAGCGTCGCGATGCTCTCCCCGGACGCCCCAGAGCGTCGCGATGCTCTCCCCGGACGCCCCAGAGCGTCGCTATGCTCTCACCGGACGCCCCACAGCGTCGCGATGCTCTCCCCGGACGCCCCAGAGCTTCACGATGCTCTCCCCGGACGCCCCAGAGCGTCGCGATGCTCTTCCCGGACGCCCCAGAGCGTCGCTATGCTCTCTCCGGACGACCCAGAGCATCGCGATACTTTCCCCGGACGCTCCAGAGCGTCGCGATGCTCTCCCCGGACGCCCCAGAGCGTCGCGATGCTCTACCCGGACGCCCCAGAGCATCGCGATGCTCTCCCCAGCCGCCCCAGAGCGTCGTGATGCTCTCCCCGGACGCCCCAGAGCGTCGCGATGCTCTCTCCGGACGCCCCAGAGCGTCGCGATGCTCTCCCCGACTGCCCCAGAGCGTCGCGATGCTCTCCCCGGACGCCCCGGAGCGTCGCGATGCTCTCCCCGGACGCCCCCGAGCGTCGCTATGCTCTCCCCGGACGCCCTAGAGCGTCGCGATGCTCTACCCAGACGCCCCAGGGCGTCGCGATGCTCTCCACAGCCGCCCCAGAGCATCGTGATGCTCTCCCTGGACGCCCCAGAGCGTCGCGATGCTCTCCCCGGACGCCCCAGAGCGTCGCGATGCTCTCCCCGGACGACCCAGAGAGTCGCGATGCTCTCACCCGACGCCCCAGAGCGTCGCGATGCTCTCCCCGGACGCCCCATAGCGTCGCAATGCTCTCCCCGGACGCCCCAGAGCGTCGCGATGCTCTCCCCGGACGCCCCAGAGCGTCGCGATGCTCTCCCCGGATGCCCCAGAGCGTCACGATGCTCTCCCCGGACGCCCCAGAGCGTCGCGATGCTCTCCCCGGACGCCCCAGAGCGTCGCGATGCTCTTCCCGGACGCCCCAGAGCGTCGCGATGCTCTCCCCGGACGCCCCAGAGCGTCGCGATGCTCTCCCCGGACGCCCCAGAGCATCGCGATGCTCTCCCCAGACGCCCCAGAGCGTCACGATGCTCTCCCCAGACGCCCCAGAGCGTCGCGATGCTCTCCCCGGACGCCCCAGAGCGTCGCGATGCTCTCCCCGGACGCCCCAGAGCGTCGCTATGCTCTCACTCGACGCCCCAGAGCGTCGCGATGCTCTCCCCGGACGCCCCATAGCGTCGCAATGCTCTCCCCGGACGCCCCAGAGTGTCGCGATGCTCTCCTCGGACGCCCCAGAGCGTCGCGATGCTCTCCCCAGCCGCCCCAGAGCATCGTGATGCTCTCCCCAGCCGCCCCAGAGCGTCGTGATGCTCTCCCCGGACGCCCCAGAGCGTCGCGATGCTCTCCCTGGACGCCCCAGATAGTCGCGATGCTCTCACCGGACGCCCCAAAGCGTCGCGATGCTCTCCCCGGACGCCCCATAGCGTCGCAATGCTCTCCCCGGACGCCCCAGAGCGTCGCTATGCTCTCTCCGGACGCCCCAGAGCGTCGCGATGCTCTCCCCGGACGCCCAAGAGCGTCGCGATGCTCTCCCCGGACGCCCCAGAGCGTCACGATGCTCTCCCCGGACGCCCCAGAGCGTCGCGATGCTCTCCCCGGACGCCTGAGAGCGTCGCGATGCTCTCCCCGGAAGCCCCAGAGCGTCGCGATGCTCTCCCCGGACGCCCCAGAGCGTCGCGATGCTCTCCCCGGACGCCCCAGAGCGTCGCTATGCTCTCCCCGGACGCCCCAGAGCGTCGCGATGCTCTCCCCGGACGCCCCAGAGCGTCGCGATGCTCTCCCCGGACGCCCCAGAGCATCGCGATGCTCTCCCCAGACGCCCCAGAGCGTCACGATGCTCTCCCCAGACGCACCAGAGCGTCGCGATGCTCTCCCCGGACGCCCCAGAGCGTCGCTATGCTCTACCCGGATGCCCCAGAGCATCGTGATGCTCTCCCCGGACGCCCCAGAGCGTTGCTATGCTCTCCCCGGACGCCCCAGAGCGTCGCGATGCTCTCCCTCGATGCCCCAGAGCATCGATATGCTCTCCCCGGACGCCCTAGAGCGTCGCGATGCTCTCCCCGGACGCCCCAGAGCGTCGCGATGCTCTCCCCGGACGCCCCAGAGCGTCGCAATGCTCTACCCGGATGCCCCAGAGCGTCGCGATGCTCTCCCCGGACGCCCCAGAGCGTCGCGATGCTCTCCCCGGACGCCCCAGACCATCGCGATGCTCTCCCCAGACGCCCCAGAGCGTCACGATGCTCTCCCCAGACGCACCAGAGCGTCGCGATGCTCTCCTCGGACGCCCCAGAGCGTCGCGATGCTCTCCCCGGACGCCCCAGAGCGTCGCTATGCTCTCCCCGGACGCCCCAGAGCATCGCGATGCTCTCCCCGGACGCCCCAGAGCGTCGCGATGCTCTCCTCGGACGCCCCAGAGCGTCGCGATGCTCTCCCCGGACGCCCCAGAGCGTCGCGATGCTCTCCCCGGATGCCCCAGAGCGTCGATATGCTCTCCCCGGACGCCCTAGAGCATCGCGATGCTCTCCCCGGACGCCCCAGAGCGTCGCGATGCTCTCCCCGAACGCCCCAGAGCATCGCGATGCACTCCCCGGACGCCCCAGAGCGTCGCGATGCTCTCCCCGGACGCCCCAGAGCGTTGCTATGCTCTCCCTGGACGCCCCAGAGCGTCGCGATGCTCTCCGTGGATGCCCCAGAGCGTCGCGATGCTCTCCTCGGACGCCCCAGAGCGTCGCGATGCTCTCCCCGGACGCCCCAGAGCGTCGCGATGCTCTCCCCGGATGCCCCAGAGCGTCGATATGCTCTCCCCGGACGCCCTAGAGCATCGCGATGCTCTCCCCGGACGCCCTAGAGCGTCGCGATGCTCTCCCCGGACGCCCCAGAGCGTCGCAATGCTCTACCCGGATGCCCCAGAGCGTCGCGATGCTCTCCCCGGACGCCCCAGAGCGTCGCGATGCTCTCCCCGGAAGCCCCAGAGCGTCGCGATGCTCTCCCCGGACGCCCGAGAGCGTCGCGATGCTCTCCCCGGAATCCCCAGAGCGTCGCGATGCTCTCCCCGGACGCCCTAGAGCGTCGCGATGCTCTCCCCGGACGCCCCAGAACGTCGCTATGCTCTCCCCGGACGCCCCAGAGCGTCGCGTTGCTCTCCCCGGACACCCCAGAGCGTCGTGATGCTCTCTCCGGACGCCCCAGAGCGTTGCTATGCTCTCCCCGGACGCCCCAGAGCGTCGCGATGCTCTCCCCGGATGCCCCGGAGCGTCGCTATGCTCTCCTTGGACGCCCCAGAGCGTCGCGTTGCTCTCCCCGGACGCCCCAGAGCGTCGTGATGCTCTCTCCGGACGCCCCAGAGCGTTGCTATGCTCTCCCCGGACGCCCTAGAGCGTCGCGATGCTCTCCCCGGACGCCCCAGAGCGTCGCGATGCTCTCCCCGAACGCCCCAGAGCGTCGCGATGCTCTCCCCGGACGCCCCAGAGCGTCGCGATGCTGTCCCCGGACGCCCCAGAGCGTCGCAATGCTCTACCCGGATGCCCCAGAGCGTCGTGATGCTCTCCCCGGACGCCCCAGAGCGTCGCGATGCTCTCCCCGGAAGCCCCAGAGCGTTGCGATGCTCTCCCCGGACGCCTGAGAGCGTCGCGATGCTCTCCCCGGAAGCCCCAGAGCGTCGCGATGCTCTCCCGGGACGCCCAAGAGCGTCGCGATGCTCTCCCCGGACGGCCCAGAGCGTCGCTATGCTCTCCCCGGACGCCCCAGAGCGCCGCGATGCTCTCCCCGGACGCCCCAGAGCATCGCGATGCTCTCCTCGGACGCCCCAGAGCGTCGCGATGCTCTCCCCGGACGCCCCAGAGCGTCGTGATGCTCTCCCCGGACGCCTCAGAGCGTCGCGATGCTCTCCCCGGACGCCCCAGAGCATCGCGATGCTCTCCCCGGACGGCCCAGAGCGTCGCGATGCTCTTCCCCGACGCCCCAGAGCGTCGCGATGCTCTACCCGGACGCCCCAGAGCGTCGCGATGCTCTCCCCGGACGCCCCAGAGCGTCGCTATGCTCTCCCCGGACGCCCCAGAGCGTCGCGATGCTCTCCCCGGACGCCCCAGAGCGTCGCTATGGTCTTCCCGGACGCCCCAGACCGTCGCGATGTTCTCCCCGGACGCCCCAGAGCTTCACGATGCTCTCCCCGGACGCCCCAGAGCGTTGCTATGCTCTCCCCGGACGCCCCAGAGCGTCGCGATGCTCTTCCCGGATGCCCCAGAGCATCGATATGCTCTCCCCGGACGCCCTAGAGCGTCGCGATGCTCTCCCCGGACGCCCCAGAGCGTCGTGATGCTCTCCCCGAACGCCCCAGAGCGTCACGATGCTCTCCCTGGACGCCCCAGAGCGTCGCGATGCTCTCCCTGGACGCCCCAGAGCGTCGCAATGCTCTACCCGGATGCCCCAGAGCGTCGTGATGCTCTCCCCGGACGCCCCAGAGCGTCGCGATGCTCTCCCCGGAAGCCCCAGAGCGTCGCGATGCTCTCCCCGGACGCCCGAGAGCGTCGCGATGCTCTCCCCGGAAGCCCCAGAGCGTCGCGATGCTCTCCCCGGACGCTCCAGAGCGTCGCGATGCTCTC
The DNA here is from genome assembly GCA_947471745.1 of Closterium sp. Naga37s-1. Classification (NCBI taxonomy): domain Eukaryota; kingdom Viridiplantae; phylum Streptophyta; class Zygnematophyceae; order Desmidiales; family Closteriaceae; genus Closterium; species Closterium sp. Naga37s-1. Next base: position 8,874 of record CANJKZ010001174.1, on the reverse strand, counting down.
CCAGGACGCCCTAGAGCGTCGCTATGCTCTCCCCGGACGCCCCAGAGCGTCGCGATGCTCTCCCCGGACGCCCCAGAGCATCGCGATGCTCTCCTCAGACGCCCCAGAGCGTCGCGATGCTCTCCCCGGACGCCCCAGAGCGTCGCGATGCTCTCCCTGGACGCCCCACAGCGTCGCGATGCTCTCCCCAGACGCCCCAAAGCGTCGCGATGCTCTCCCCGGACGCCCCAGAGCGTCGCGATGCTCTACCCGGACGCCCCAGAGCGTCGCGATGCTCTCCCCAGCCGCCCCAAAGCGTCGTGATGCTCTCCCGGGACGCCCCAGAGCGTCGCGATGCTCTCCCCGGACGCCCCAGAGCGTCGCGATGCTCTCCCCCGACGCCCTTGAGCGTCGCGATGCTCTCCCCGGACGCCCCAGAGCGTCACGATGCTCTCCCCGGACGCCCCAGAGCGTTGCGATGCTCTTCCCGAACGCCCCAGAGCGTCGCTATGCTCTCTCCGGACGCCCCAGAGCATCGCGATACTTTCCCCGGACGCCCCAGAGCGTCGGGATGCTCTCCCCGGACGCCCAAGAGCGTCGCGATGCTCTACCCGGACGCCCCAGAGCATCGCGATGCTCTCCCCAGCCGCCCCAGAGCGTCGTGATGCTCTCCGCGGACGCCCAAGAGCGTCGCGATGCTCTCCCCGGACGCCCCAGAGCGTCGCGATGCTCTTTCCGGACGCCCCAGAGCGTCGCAATGCTCTACCCGAATGCCCCAGAGCATCGTGATGCTCTCCCCGGACGCCCCAGAGCGTTGCTATGCTCTCCCTGGACGCCCCAGAGCGTCGCGATGCTCTCCCTGGATGCCCCAGAGCGTCGATATGCTCTCCCCGGACGCCCTAGAGCGTCGCGATGCTCTCCCCGGACGCCCCTGAGCGTCGCGATGCTCTCCCCGGACGCCCCAGAGCGTCGCGATGCTCTCCCCGGAAACCCCTGAGCGTCGCGATGCTCTCCCCGGACGCCCGAGAGCGTCGCGATGCTCTCCCCGGAAGCCCCAGAGCGTCGCGATGCTCTCCCCGGACGCCCCAGAGCGTCGCGTTGCTCTCCCCGGACGCCCCAGAGCGTCGTGATGCTCTCTCCGGACGCCCCAGAGCGTTGCTATGCTCTCCCCGGACGCCCCAGAGCGTCGCGATGCTCTCCCCGGACGCCCTAGAGCGTCGCGATGCTCTCCCCGGACGCCCCAGAGCGTCGCTATGCTCTCCGCGGACGCCCCAGAGCGTCGCGTTGCTCTCCCCGGACGCCCCAGAGCGTCGTGATGCTCTCTCCGGACGCCCCAGAGCGTTGCTATGCTCTCCCCGGACGCCCTAGAGCGTCGCGATGCTCTCCCCGGACGCCCCAGAGCGTCGCGATGCTCTCCCCGAACGCCCCAGAGCGTCGCGATGCTCTCCCCGGACGCCCCAGAGCGTCGTGATGCTGTCCCCGGACGCCCCAGAGCGTCGCAATGCTCTACCCGGATGCCCCAGAGCGTCGTGATGCTCTCTCCGGACGCCCCAGAGCGTCGCGATGCTCTCCCCGGAAGCCCCAGAGCGTCGCGATGCTCTCCCCGGACGCCTGAGAGCGTCGCGATGCTCTCCCCGGAAGCCCCAGAGCGTCGCGATGCTCTCCCGGGACGCCCAAGAGCGTCGCGATGCTCTCCCCGGACGCCCCAGAGCGTCGCTATGCTCTCCCCGGACGCCCCAGAGCGCCGCGATGCTCTCCCCGGACGCCCCAGAGCATCGCGATGCTCTCCTCGGACGCCCCAGAGCGTCGCGATGCTCTCCCCGGAGGCCCCAGAGCGTCGCGATGCTCTCCCCGGACGCCTCAGAGCGTCGCGATGCTCTCCCCGGACGCCCCAGAGCATCGCGATGCTCTCCCCGGACGCCCCAGAGCGTCGCGATGCTCTTCCCCGACGCCCCAGAGCGTCGCGATGCTCTACCCGGACGCCCCAGAGCGTCGCGATGCTCTCCCCGGACGCCCCAGAGCGTCGCTATGCTCTCCCCGGACGCCCCAGAGCGTCGCGATGCTCTCCCCGGACGCCCCAGAGAGTCGCTATGCTCTCCCCTGACGCCCCAGAGCGTCGCGATGCTCTCCCCGGACGCCCCAGAGCGTCGCGATGCTCTCCCCGGACGCCCCAGAGCGTCGCTATGGTCTTCTCGGACGCCCCAGACCGTCGCGATGCTCTCCCCGGACGCCCCAGAGCTTCACGATGCTCTCCCCGGACGCCCCAGAGCGTTGCTATGCTCTCCCCGGACGCCCCAGAGCGTCGCGATGCTCTCTCCGGAAGCCCCAGAGCGTCGCGATGCTCTCCCCGGACGCCCGAGAGCGTCGCGATGCTCTCCCCGGAAGCCCCAGAGCGTCGCGATGCTCTCCCCGGAAGCCCCAGAGCGTCGCGATGCTCTCCCAGGACGCCCTAGAGCGTCGCTATGCTCTCCCCGGACGCCCCAGAGCGTCGCGATGCTCTCCCCGGACGCCCCAGAGCATCGCGATGCTCTCCTCGGACGCCCCAGAGCGTCGCGATGCTCTCCCCGGACGCCCCAGAGCGTCGCGATGCTCTCCCCGGACGCCCCACAGCGTCGCGATGCTCTCCCCAGACGCCCCAAAGCGTCGCGATGCTCTCCCCGGACGCCCCAGAGCGTCTCGATGCTCTACCCGGACGCCCCAGAGCGTCGCGATGCTCTCCCCAGCCGCCCCAGAGCGTCGTGATGCTCTCCCGGGACGCCCCAGAGCGTCGCGATGCTCTCCCCGGACGCCCCAGAGCGTCGCGATGCTCTCCCCGGACGCCTGAGAGCGTCGCGATGCTCTCCCCGGAAGCCCCAGAGCGTCGCGATGCTCTCCCGGGACGCCCAAGAGCGTCGCGATGCTCTCCCCGGACGCCCCAGAGCGTCGCTATGCTCTCCCCGGACGCCCCAGAGCGCCGCGATGCTCTCCCCGGACGCCCCAGAGCATCGCGATGCTCTCCTCGGACGCCCCAGAGCGTCGCGATGCTCTCCCCGGAGGCCCCAGAGCGTCGCGATGCTCTCCCCGGACGCCCCTGAGCGTCGCGATGCTCTCCCCGGACGCCCCAGAGCGTCGCGATGCTCTCCCCGGAAACCCCTGAGCGTCGCGATGCTCTCCCCGGACGCCCGAGAGCGTCGCGATGCTCTCCCCGGAAGCCCCAGAGCGTCGCGATGCTCTCCCCGGACGCCCCAGAGCGTCGCGTTGCTCTCCCCGGACGCCCCAGAGCGTCGTGATGCTCTCTCCGGACGCCCCAGAGCGTTGCTATGCTCTCCCCGGACGCCCCAGAGCGTCGCGATGCTCTCCCCGGACGCCCTAGAGCGTCGCGATGCTCTCCCCGGACGCCCCAGAGCGTCGCTATGCTCTCCGCGGACGCCCCAGAGCGTCGCGTTGCTCTCCCCGGACGCCCCAGAGCGTCGTGATGCTCTCTCCGGACGCCCCAGAGCGTTGCTATGCTCTCCCCCGGACGCCCTAGAGCGTCGCGATGCTCTCCCCGGACGCCCCAGAGCGTCGCGATGCTCTCCCCGAACGCCCCAGAGCGTCGCGATGCTCTCCCCGGACGCCCCAGAGCGTCGTGATGCTGTCCCCGGACGCCCCAGAGCGTCGCAATGCTCTACCCGGATGCCCCAGAGCGTCGTGATGCTCTCTCCGGACGCCCCAGAGCGTCGCGATGCTCTCCCCGGAAGCCCCAGAGCGTCGCGATGCTCTCCCCGGACGCCTGAGAGCGTCGCGATGCTCTCCCCGGAAGCCCCAGAGCGTCGCGATGCTCTCCCGGGACGCCCAAGAGCGTCGCGATGCTCTCCCCGGACGCCCCAGAGCGTCGCTATGCTCTCCCCGTACGCCCCAGAGCGCCGCGATGCTCTCCCCGGACGCCCCAGAGCATCGCGATGCTCTCCTCGGACGCCCCAGAGCGTCGCGATGCTCTCCCCGGAGGCCCCAGAGCGTCGCGATGCTCTCCCCGGACGCCTCAGAGCGTGGCGATGCTCTCCCCCGGACGCCCCAGAGCATCGCGATGCTCTCCCCGGACGCCCCAGAGCGTCGCGATGCTCTTCCCCGACGCCCCAGAGCGTCGCGATGCTCTACCCGGACGCCCCAGAGCGTCGCGATGCTCTCCCCGGACGCCCCAGAGCGTCGCTATGCTCTCCCCGGACGCCCCAGAGCGTCGCGATGCTCTCCCCGGACGCCCCAGAGAGTCGCTATGCTCTCCCCTGACGCCCCAGAGCGTCGCGATGCTCTCCCCGGACGCCCCAGAGCGTCGCGATGCTCTCCCCGGACGCCCCAGAGCGTCGCTATGGTCTTCTCGGACGCCCCAGACCGTCGCGATGCTCTCCCCGGACGCCCCAGAGCTTCACGATGCTCTCCCCGGACGCCCCAGAGCGTTGCTATGCTCTCCCCGGACGCCCCAGAGCGTCGCGATGCTCTCTCCGGAAGCCCCAGAGCGTCGCGATGCTCTCCCCGGACGCCCGAGAGCGTCGCGATGCTCTCCCCGGAAGCCCCAGAGCGTCGCGATGCTCTCCCCGGAAGCCCCAGAGCGTCGCGATGCTCTCCCAGGACGCCCTAGAGCGTCGCTATGCTCTCCCCGGACGCCCCAGAGCGTCGCGATGCTCTCCCCGGACGCCCCAGAGCATCGCGATGCTCTCCTCGGACGCCCCAGAGCGTCGCGATGCTCTCCCTGGACGCCCCAGAGCGTCGCGATGCTCTCCCCGGACGCCCCACAGCGTCGCGATGCTCTCCCCAGACGCCCCAAAGCGTCGCGATGCTCTCCCCGGACGCCCCAGAGCGTCTCGATGCTCTACCCGGACGCCCCAGAGCGTCGCGATGCTCTCCCCAGCCGCCCCAGAGCGTCGTGATGCTCTCCCGGGACGCCCCAGAGCGTCGCGATGCTCTCCCCGGACGCCCCAGAGCGTCGCGATGCTCTCCCCCGACGCCCCAGAGCGTCGCGATGCTCTCCCCGGACGCCCCAGAGCGTCACGATGCTTTCCCCGGACGCCCCAGAGCGTCGCGATGCTCTTCCCGGACGCCCCAGAGCAACGCTATGCTCTCTCCGGACGCCCCAGAGCATCGCGATACTTTCCCCGGACGCCCCAGAGCGTCGCGATGCTCTCCCCGGACGCCCCAGAGCGTCGCGATGCTCTCCCCGGACGCCCCAGAGCATCGCGATGCTCTCCCCAGCCGCCCCAGAGCGTCGTGATGCTCTCCCCGGACGCCCCAGAGCGTCGCGATGCTCTCCCCGGACGCCCCAGAGCGTCGCGATGCTCTCCCCGAATGCCCCAGAGCGTCGCGATGCTCTCCCCGAACGCCCCGGAGCGTCGCGATGCTCTCCCCGGACGCCCCCGAGCGTCGCTATGCTCTCCCCGGACGCCCCAGAGCGTCGCGATGCTCTACCCAGACGCCCCAGGGCGTCGCGATGCTCTCCCCAGCCGCCCCAGAGCGTCGTGATGCTCTCCCCAGCCGCCCCAGAGCGTCGTGATTCTCTCCCCGGACGCCCCAGAGCGTCTCGATGCTCTCCCCGGACGCCCCAGAGCGTCGCGATGCTCTCCCCGGACGCCCCAGAGAGTCGCGATGCTCTCACCGGACGCCCCAGAGCGTCGCGATGCTCTCCCCGGACGCCCCATAGCGTCGCAATGCTCTCCCCGGACGCCCCAGAGTGTCGCGATGCTCTCCCCGGACGCCCCAGAGCGTCGCTATGCTCTCCCCAGACGCCCTAGAGCATCGCGATGCTCTCCCCGGACGCCCCAGAGCGTCGCGATGCTCTCCCCGGACGCCCCAGAGCGTCGCGATGCTCTCCCCGGACGCCCCAGAGCGTCGCGATGCTCTTCCCAGACGCCCCAGAGCGTCGCGATGCTCTCCTCGGACGCCCTAGAGCGTCGCTATGCTCTCCCCGGACGCCCGAGAGCGTCGCGATGCTCTCCCCGGACGCCCCAGAGCATCGCGATGCTTTACCCGGACGCCCCAGAGCGTCGCGATGCTCTCCCCAGCCGCCCCAGAGCGTCGTGATGCTCTCCCCGGACGCCCCAGAGCGTCGCGATGCTCTCCCCGGACGCCCCAGAGCGTCGCGATGTTCTCCCCGGACGCCCCAGAGCGTCGCTATGCTCTCCCCGGACGCCCCAGAGCGTCGCAATGCTCTCCCCGGACGCCCCAGAGCGTCGCGATGCTCTCCCCGGACACCCCAGAGCGTCGCGATGCTCTCCCCGGACGCCCCAGAGCGTCGCGATCCTCTCCCCGGACGCCCCAGAGCGTCGCGATGCTCTACCCGGACGCCCCAGAGCGTCGCGATGCTCTCCCCGGCCGCCCCAGAGCGTCGCGATGCTCTCCTTGAACGCCCCAGAGCGTTGCGATGCTCTCCCTGGACGCCCTAGAGCGTCGCGATGCTCTCCCCGGACGCCCCAGAGCGTCGTGATGCTCTTTCTGGACGCCCCAGAGCGTTGCGATGCTCTCCCCGGACGCCCCAGAGCGTCGCGATGCTCTCCCCGGACGCCCCAGAGCGTCGCTATGCTCTCCCCGGACGCCCCAGAGCGTCGCGATTCTCTCCCTGGACGCCCCAGAGCATCGCGATGCTCTCCCCGGACGCCCCAGAGCGTCGCGATGCTCTCCCCGGACGCCCCAGAGCGTCGCGATGCTCTCCCCGGACGCCCCAGAGTGTCGCAATGCTCTACCCGGACGCCCCAGAGCGTCGCGATGCTCTCCCCAACCGCCCCAGAGCGTCGTGATGCTCTCCCTGGACGCCCCAGAGCGTCGCGATGCTCTCCCCGGACGCCCCAGAGCGTCACGATGCTCTCCCCGGATGCCCCAGAGCGTCGCGATGCTCTTCCCGGACGCCCCAGAGCGTCGCTATGCTCTCTTCCGGACGCCCCAGAGCATCGCGATACTTTCCCCGGACGCCCCAGAGCGTCACGATGCTCTCCCCGGACTCCCCAGAGCGTCGCGATGCTCTCCCCGGACGCCCCAGAGCGTCGCGATGCTCTCCCCGGACGCCTCAGAGCATCGCGATGCTCTCCCCAGCCGCCCCGGAGCATCGCGATGCTCTCTTCGGACGCCCCAGAGCGTCGCGATGCTGTCCCCAGACGCCCCAGAGCGTGACGATTCTCTCCCCGGACGCCCCAGAGCATCGCGATGCTCTCCCCAGCCGCCCCGGAGCATCGCGATGCTCTCCTTGAACGCCCCAGAGCATCGCGATGCTCTCCTCGGACGCCCAAGAGCGTCGCGATGCTCTCCTCGGACGCCCCAGAGCGTCGTGATGCTCTCCCCGGACGCCCAGAGCGTCGCGATGCTCCCGGGACGCCCCAGAGCATCGCGATGCTCTCCCCGGACGCCCCAGAGCGTCGCGATGCTCTCCCCGGACACCCCAGAGCGTCGCGATGCTCTCCCCGGACACCCCAGAGCGTCGCGATGCTCTCCCCGGACGCCCCAGAGCGTCGCGATGCTCTACCCGGACGCCCCAGAGCGTTGCGATGCTCTCCCCAGCCGCCCCAGAGCGTCGCGATGCTCTACCCGGACGCCCCAGAGCGTCGCGATGCTCTCCCCGGACGCCCCAGAGCGTCGCGATGCTCTCCTCGGACGCCCCAGAGCGTCGCGATGCTCTCCCCGGACGCCCCAGAGCGTCGCTATGCTCTCCCCGGACGCCCCAGAGCATCGCGATGCTCTCCCTGGACGCCCCAGAGCGTCGCGATGCTCTCCCCGGACGCCCCAGAGCGTCGCGATGCTCTCCCCGGACGCCCCAGAGCGTCGCGATGCTCTCCCGGACGCCCCAGAGCGTCGCGATGCTCTCCCCGGACGCCCTAGAGCGTCGCGATGCTCTCCCGGACGCCCCAGAGCGTCGCGATGCTCTCCCCGGACGCCCCAGAGCATCGCGATGCTCTCCCTGGACGCCCCAGAGCGTCGCGATGCTCTCCGCGGACGCCCCAGAGCGTCGCGATGCTCTCCCCGGACGCCCCAGAGCGTCGCGATGCTCTCCCCGGACGCCCCAGAGCGTCGCGATGCTCTCTCCGGACGCCCAAGAGCGTCGCGATGCTCTCCCCGGACGCCCCAGAGCGTCGCGATGCTCTCCCCGGACGCCCCAGAGCATCGCGATGCTCTCCCCGGACGCCCCAGAGCGTCGCGATGCTCTCCCCGGACGCCCCAGAGCGTCGCGATGCTCTCCCCGGACGCCCCCGAAGCGTCGCGATGCTCTACCCGGACGCCCCAGAGCGTCGCGATGCTCTCCTCGGACGCCCCAGAGCGTCGCGATGCTCTCCCTCGGACGCCCCAGAGCGTCGCGATGCTCTCCCCGGACGCCCCAGAGCGTTGCGATGCTTCTCCCCGGACGCCCCAGAGCGTCGCGATTCTCTCCCCGGACGCCTCAGAGCATCGCGATGCTCTCCCCGAACGCCCCGGAGTATCGCGATGCTCTCTCCGGACGCCCCAGAGCGTCGCGATGCTGTCCCCGGACGCCCCAGAGCGTGACGATGCTCTCCCTGGACGCCCCATGGCATCGCGATGCTCTCCCCAGCCGCCCCGGAGCATCGCGATGCTCTCCCTGAACGCCCCAGAGCATCGCGATGCTCTCCTCTGACGCCCCAGAGCGTCGCGATGCTCTCCCCGGACGCCCCAGAGCGTCGCGATGCTCTCCCCGGACGCCCCAGAGCGTCGCGATGCTCCCCGGACGCCCCAGAGCATCGCGATGCTCTCCCCGGACGCCCCAGAGCTCGTGATGCTCTCCCCGGACACCCCAGAGCGTCGCGATGCTCTCCCCGGACGCCCCAGAGCGTCGCGATGCTCTCCCGGACGCCCCAGCGCGTGGCGATGCTCTCCCCGGACGCCCCAGAGCGTCGCGATGCTCTCCCCGGACGCCCCAGAGCGTCGTGATGCTCTCCCCGGACGCCC
>CANJKZ010001173.1:0-82488 GCA_947471745.1 Closterium sp. Naga37s-1 | reverse complement strand
TCTCCCGCTTTCCATTACCCTGCCCCGTTCTCCCTCTTTCCATCACCCTGCCCCATTCTCCCTCTTTCCATCACCCAGCCCCATTCTCCCTCTTTCCATCACCCTGCCCCATTCTCCCTCTTTCCATCACCCCGCCCCATTCTCCCTCTTTCCATCACCCCGCCCCATTCTCCCTCTTTCCATCACCCCGCCCCATTCTCCCTCTTTCCATCACCTCGCCCCATTCTCCCGCTTTCCATCACCCCGCCCCATTCTCCCTCTTTCCATCACCCCCCCCCCCATTCTCCTCCCTCTTTCCATCACCCGCCCCATTCTCCTGCTTTCCATCACCCCGCCCCATTCTCCCTCTTTCCATCACCCCGCCCCATTCTCCCTCTTTCATCACCCAGCCCCATTCTCCCTCTTTCCATCACCCCGCCCCATTCTCCCTCTTTCCATCACCCCGCCCCATCCTCCCTCTTTGCATCACCCCGCCCCATTCTCCCTCTTTCCATCACCTCGCCCCATTCTCCCGCTTTCCATCACCCCGCCCCATTCTCCCGCTTTCCATCACCCCGCCCCATTCTCCCTCTATCCATCACCCCGCCCCATTCGCCCTCTTTCCATCACCCCGCCCCATTCTCCCTCTTTCCATCACCCCGCCCCATTCTCCCTCTTTCCATCACCCCGCCCCGTTCTCTCGCTTTCCATCGCCCCGTCCCATTCTCCCTCTTTCCATTGCCCCGCCCCATTCTCCCGCTTTCCATCACCCCGCCCCATTCTCTATCTTTCCATCACCCCGCCCCGTTCTCCCTCTTTCCATTACCCCGCCCCGTTCTCCCGCTTTCCATCACCCCGCCCCATTCTCCCGCTTTCCATCACCCCTCCCCATTCTCCCTCTTTCCATCACCCAACCCCATTCTCCTTCTTTCAAACACCCCGCCCCATATCCCGATTTCCATCACCCAGCCCCATTCTCCCACTTTCCATCACCCCGCCCCATTCTCCCTCTTTCCATCACCCAGCCCCATTCTCCCGCTTTCCATCACCCCGCCCCATTCTCCCGCTTTCCATCGCCCCGCCCCATTCTCCCGCTTTCCATCGCCCCGTCTTCTCCATCTTTCCATCACCCACCCCCATTCTCCCTCTTTCCATCACCCCGCCCCATTCTCCCTCTATCCATCACCCCACCCCATTTTCCCTCTTTCCATCACCCAGCCCCATTCTCCCTCTTTTCATTACCCTGCCCCGTTCTCCCTCTTTCCATCACCCCGCCCCATTCTCCCTCTTTCCATCACCTCGCCCCGTTCTCCTGCTTTCCATCTCCCCGCCCCATTCTCCCGCTTTCCATCACCCTGCCCCATTCTCCCGCTTTCCATCATCCCGCCCCATTCTCCCACTTTCAATCACCCCACCCCATTCTCCCGCTTTCCATCACCCCGCCCCATTCTCCCGCTTTCCATCACCCCGACCCATACTCCCACTTTCCATCGCCCTGCCCCATTCTCCCGCTTTCCACCGCCCCGCCCCAATCTCCCGCTTTCCATCACCCCGCCCCATTCTCCCTCTTTCCATCACCCCGCCCCACTCTGCCTCTTCCCATCGCCCCACCCCATTCTCCCTCTATCCATCACCCCGCCCCATTCTCCCGCTTTCCATCAACCCGCCTCATTCTCCCTCTTTCCATCGCCCCGCCCCATTCTCCCGCTTTCCATCGCCCCGCCCCATTCTCCCTCTTTCCATCACCCAGCCCCATTCTCCCTCTTTCCATCACCCAGCCCCATTCTCCCTCTTTCCATCACCCCGCCCCATTCTCCCTCTTTCCATCACCCCGCCCCATTCTCCCTCTTTCCATCACCCCGCCCCATTCTCCCTCTTTCCATCGGCCTCTCCCATTCTCCCTCTTTCCATCGCCCCGCCCCATACTCCCTCTTTCCATCACCCCGCCCCATTCTCCCTCTTTCCATCACCCCGCCCCATTCTCCCTCTTTCCATCACCCCGCCCCATTCTCCCTCTTTCCATCACCCCGCCCCATTCTCCCTCTTTCCATCACCACTCTCCCGCATTCCATCACCCAACCCCATTCTCCCTCTTTCCATCGCCCCGCCCCATTCTCCCTCTTTCCATCACCCCGCCCCATTCTCCCTCTTTCCATCACCCCGCCCCATTCTCCCTCTTTCCATCACCCCGCCCCATTCTCCCTCTTTCCATCACCACTCTCCCGCTTTCCATCACCCCGCCCCATTCTCCCGCTTTCCATCGCCCCGCCCCATTCTCCCGCTTTCCATCGCCCCGCCCCATTCTCCCTCTTTCCATCACCCCGCCCCATTCTCCCGCTTTCCATCACCCCGCCCCATTCTCCCGCTTTCCATCGCCCCGCCCCAATCTTCCGCTTTCCATCACCCCGCCCCATTCTCCCTCTTTCCATCACCCCGCCCCATTCTGCCTCTTCCCATCGCCTCGCCCCATTCTACCTCTTTCCATCAACCCGCCCCATTCTCCCTCTTTCCATCACCCCGCCCCATTCTCCCGCTTTCCATCACCCCGCCTCATTCTCCCTCTTTCCATCGCCCCGCCCCATTCTCCCGCTTTCCATCGCCCCGCCCCATTCTCCCTCTTTCCATCACCCAGCCCCATTCTCCCTCTTTCCATCACCCAGCCCCTCCATCACCCAGCCCCATTCTCCCTCTTTCCATCACCCCGCCCCATTCTCCCTCTTTCCATCACCCCGCCCCATTCTCCCGCTTTCCATCACCCCGCCCCATTCTCCCGCTTTCCATCACCCCGCCTCATTCTCCCTCTTTCCATCGCCCCGCCCCATTCTCCCTCTTTCCATCGCCCCGCCCCATTCTCTCGCTTTTCATCTCCCCGCCCCATTCTCCCGCTTTCCATCACCCCGCCCCATTCTCCCCGCTTTCCATCACCCCGCCCTATTCTCCAGCTTTCAATCACCCCGCCCCATTCTCCCGCTTTCCATCACCCCGCCCCATTCTCCCGCTTTCAATCACCCCGCCCCATTCTCCTGCTTTCCATCGCCCCGCCCCATTCTCCCGCTTTCCATCGCCCCGCCCCATTCTCCCTCTTTCCATCACCCCGCCCCATTCTCCCGCTTTCCATCACCCTGCCACATTCTCCCTCTTTCCATCACCCCGCCCCATTCTCCCGCTTTCGATCACCCCGCCCAATTCTCCCGCTTTCCATCACCCCGCCTCATTCTCCCTCTTTCCATCGCCCCGCCCCATTCTCCCTCTTTCCATCGCCCCGCCCCATTCTCCCGCTTTACATCTCCCCGCCCCATTCTCCCGCTTTCCATCACCCCGCCCTATTCTCCCGCTTTCCATCACCCCGCCCTATTCTCCCGCTTTCAATCACCCCGCCCCATTCTCCCGCTTTCCATCACCCCGCCCCATTCTCCCGCTTTCCATCATCCCGCCCCATTCTCTTGGTTTCCATCGCCCTGCCCCATTCTCCCGCTTTCCTTCGCCCCTCCCCAATCTCCCGCTTTCCATCACCCCGCCCCATTCTCCCTCTTTCCATCACCCCGCCCCATTCTGTTGTGCCAACACATTACAGTGGCACGGTCATCGCACTCCCATTCGGCCTACAAGCCTGCTCAGCTTCTGGAATTTTGTGGGGAGGTTGTTCAACACGTATTCTTCAAACCCTCAAAGTTTCAGAGTTTTTCAAGCAGTTACCAAGGCATGACAACATTTTATGTTTCAAGACTTATGGCATCCCGGAAGTGTGTGTTACTCCTTTTTGGTAACACCCGAGTTCACCATTTCGGCTGCTGACTCGTCTACCGAGATCTGATTGGTCTGAAATTCGGTCTGGCAGTCCTTTGCCCCGCTGTGCAAGTGGTCACCAAGTTTCAGAACGATCCAACATCTGAGCATTGCGTGACAGCTGCCGAAATTCACTGTTCCGTAGTCATGGTGCACTGTTGGCAGCATTTCCCTTGCCACCCTTTCATTGTTGTCATGCCAATGGTGCAGGGACAGAGAATGAGACAAGAAGTACAGGTGGTCAAGTGGGACTCTATAACCCTCCTTTTGAGAAGTGTGGTCTTCCTGGAAGCAACTTGCAAGAGGGTGCAAGTGGGAAGACAAGCTGACTCATGTTGGCTTGACTCACTATTGGTAGCCTTGAGTACAGCTCTGAACATCCAAGTGTGGTTGGCTTTGCTGACCTAGCTAGGACGTTTCCCATTCTTCTCTAGCCTTTCTCCCCTAGGACTCAACCTTCTCTGAGTTCCCAGGATGACCCAACCCCTTATGAGTCCCCTAGGCAATGTTGTACTCACCTCTTCCTTGCATCAATGAGAATACACGTTTTTTCAGCCGAGCTTACGTTTTCGTTCACTGCGTAGTGCACACACCTCTGATAATAGCAAGTAATATACCGTTGGAAAGCAGACACCTAAGGCTAACCGCTGTCCAAGTTTCAGCCTCGTATGTTCTCGGAGCTGATCGTGACGGCGTTTTGAACAGAGGCGGTTTGAAGACGTCAGATTCTGCTTAGGCGGTTTCATGGGCATCCGCGACCCCTAAGTGGACTGCAGACTATAACAAGTGGTATCAGAGCTGTTCTACTCTGTTCGTGGGTGAAAATGGAGGCTGAAGGTTCTGCTCCAGCTGGTCCCAGTGGCAGTGGTGGCGTGAGAGGCGCTGGGGAAGCGGGAAGAGGCGTTGCAGGCGGATCTGCGCCAATGGCTTCAGTTTCAACATCAGCTAAGGATGATGTGAAGGCATTCAACCTGGAGAAGTTCTCTGGGGATGATTGGGCATCATGGAGCTTCAGGATGGAGCTCCTCTTCAACCATTATGGGCTGCTTGAAGTGATGGATGGAGAATTCAAGAGGCCTACGAGCGAAGGAGCGACCAAAGAATGGGATCGCCGGTCCAAGGATGGATTCTTCCTTCTCTCCCAATGCCTCTCATCCAACCAGCTGCACCACATCAAGCATCTCATCAAGGAAGCTGAGTGTGGTCCTAAGGCATGGAGGATATTGAAGGATGTCCATGCCCCCAGCAGCGAAGCAATGGTGGTGGTGCTCGAGCGACAACTCCATGCGGTGAAGATCAACGAGGGTGATGCCGTACAAGGAGCGTTCGATCAACTCCGGGACCTCTATGTGAAGCTCTCAGCTGCTGGTGTGGACTACCCTGAGAAAATCAAGTGCTACAAGGCTCTCTCCCTGCTGCCGGAGTCGTGGGGGCCCTTGGTGGTCAACCTTAATGGGATGAAGGACTCGTGGTCCCTTGAGTGGATTCGCGCACAAGTTCTTCAAGAGGAGTTTCGGAGGAAGGAGCTGACCGCCGCTGCCGGTGAAGGTGGAGGCTCTGCCTATGGCATGAAGGGCTTCAAGGGGCGTGGCAGCAAGAAAGGGAAGGCCAAGGAAGGCTCTGGAGGGGAGCAGCATTCGGGAGGGAAGCGTGGCAACAAGGGAGGCAAGCGGTGTGGCGGCAAGTGTTGGTATTGCCATGTGGAAGGGCACCCATGGTTCAAGTGCCGCAAGCTACCTGACGGTTGGAGGCCTGGTCAGCCATCAATTGAGGGCTCCAAGGGTGTTCATGGAGCTATGGGAGAAGGCATGGGCAGTGAGGAGGGCGAAGGAGGTGCTGGCGGATACGGCGGCATGTTCTACCATGTAGGGGAGGCGTGCCCCGAGGACATGGTTGTGCCGGCCAGCAAGATTGCTCTTCACCGCTCCTCCCATTGGGTCATCGATACGGGAGCCTTCATGACCATGACCAACCGAGAGGATCTACTGGATGAAGTTAGGCCATCAAAGGCAGCCACCGTCGTTTCAGCCACCGGCCAAGTTGTACCCGTGCGTGGCGAGGGGAGAGCCATGTTCATGGGTGCGGATGGGAGGCTTGTGGGGCTGAAGCGTGTTCTCCTTGTTCCTGGATTGTGTGCCAACCTCCTCTCTACCAAGGCCCTAAGTGAGGCAGGGATGAAGATGGAGATGTTGGGCACAAAGGTTTTCAAGGCAACTCTGGATGGGCGCGTATTGTGGGACCTCCGAGGCGGCAAGGACATGCACCGGTCCATGTGGGAGATACCGGTGCTGCCATGGAAGGAGGCGGCTGCGCGCTTGGCTGCTGGAGATGTGAGAGGAGGGCGTGTTAACCACGTGGACAATGGAGGGGGTGGTGATGACAGTGATGGTGGGCTCCTTGGGCATGGAGGGGCTGCGCTTCCAAGTGTAACTCCTAGCACGGGTGAGACGGATTGGCTCACCGCACACCGTCGCTTTGGCCACGTGGCGCTACCTCAGTTGCAGCAGCTGTTTAAGGAGGAAAGAGTCAAGGGGCTGAGGATAAAGGGGGAGCCCAAGGAGGTGGGATCTTGTGAGACTTGCTTGACCAGCAAGTTTTCACGGTTTCCCTTCCATTCGGTGGAGGGGAAGTCGAGTGACCCGGTGGAGCTCGTGCATGTGGATCTCGTGGGACCCATGAAGGTGAAGGGAGATGGTGGGGCCCTGTATTCTATGACCATGGTGGATGACAACACAAGGCTCACCTGGTCCTTTCCACTTGCAAAGAAGAGTGATGCTGCAAGGGTCATCATTGAAGAGTGGCTGCCCATGGTGGAGCGAGAGAGCGGCAAGCGGGTGAAGGCGATACGTAGTGACCGTGGTGGGGAGTTCTTGGGAGCGGAGTTCCGGAGCTGGCTGAAGCGGCATGGCATCAAGCAGCAGCTCACCACGGCCTACACCCCTCAATCCAATGGCGTGGCAGAGAGAGCGAACCGGACCATCTTGGAGGGCGGGAGAACGATTTTGGTAGACTCGGGTCTACCCTTACGGTTCTGGCCCCTCGCTATTCGCCATGCCACCGTCATCAAGAACCGAGTATTGACTCATGTGGGAGGGCAGCATTGGGTCCCTATGGAGAAATGGAGGGGCAAGAAGCCTCTGGTGGATATGCTTCGAGTCTTTGGGTGCATGGGACTCGTGCACGTCCCTAAGGAAAAGCGTGACAAGCTTCAAGCGGCGGCGGTGTGGGCTGTTCATTTGGGACTTGCACAAGGGAGCAAGGGGTGGCTCATGTGGGACCCAATAGCCAACACCATCTTCACCACCAGAGATGCCAAGTTCATGGAGGGGCTCATGTTCAAGGAGTGGTTGGAGCGAGGGAGGAGCAAGGTCACCATTCCGCTCGGAATAGAGGTGGGAACGAATGACCCACTCTTCATTCCCATCGAGTTGTCTTCGTCTTCAGAGGTAACGGAGGTGTCACATGACTTGGGAGGTGCTGAAGGGGAGGCAGCAGAGGTGGAGGGAGTGTTGCAGCAAGAGAAGGCCCCTGTAGCTGAGAGAGGTGATGCCGAGGAGGAGGTGCAGCAGCCTACACCATCCCCTACTCTTCCACCAAGGCGGACAACCCAAGGGAAGCGTGGTGCTGTCCGTGGTGGAGCTAAGGAGAGTGCAGCCAAGGAGAGGCCCAAGAGAGCTGCTCACCCAAGGGATTTCCTCAAGTATGAAAGGCTTGGGGGTCCCAAGGCATTGCTGGTCCAGGAGGAGGAAGATGATGAGGAGAAGGGAGCCGAGGGAGAGATGGAGCAGATTTGTTGCTTCGGTGTCAACTTACCTCATGAACCGGCTTCGATGGAGGAAGCACTTGCTGGAGATGATCGAGAGGCTTGGTTGGCTTCAAGGGAGGATGAGTTTAAGAGCCTCATGGAGAATGGAACGTGGACCCTCACCAATCTGCCCCCGGGAAGAAAGGCATTGGATTGCACGTGGATATTACGTGTGAAGACCGATGCGGAGGGGAAGTTGGAGAGGCGCAAAACAAGACTTGTGATCAAGGGTTTCCAGCAGAGGGAGGGGGTTGACTTTAAGGAGGTGTTTGCTCCTGTTGCCAAGGCTCCTACGCTCCGGGTGTTGCTGGCAGCAGCTGCCGTTTGTGGTTGGAAGGTGGAGCAAATGGATGTGAAGACGGCTTTCCTCTATGGCGTGGTAGATGAGGAGATTTACATGAAGCAGCCAGAGGGGTACGACGATGGGAGCGGACGTGTTTGCAGGCTCAACAAGGCCATCTATGGCCTCAAACAAGCTCCAAGGTGCTGGTATGCAAGGCTGGTGGAGGCGTTGGAGGCTCTTGGCTTCAAAGTTAGCGGGTGCGACGAGAGTCTCTTCATAACCGAGGGGGATGAGGAGAAAGTGTTTCTCCTTGTCTACGTCGATGACATTCTCCTCTTCTCTCCATCCCTGGAGAGGATCAAGGAGGTGCAAGGGAAGCTGAAGGAGACCTTTCAATGCAAGGCCCTTGGACCAGTGGGGTATTACCTTGGTCTTCACGTGGAGCGGGACGAGGTGAAGGGATGGTTGAGGCTTCACCAACACAAGTACCTTGCAGCCATGGGGGAGAGGTATGGGCTGGAGGAAGGGAGGAGTGTAAAGACTCCACTACCCTCAGGATTTCAGCTACACCTTGATGAAGAGGAGGGTGAGGTGTTGGAGCCCGAGTTGCAGCGTCGGTTCCAGTCAATGGTGGGGAGCTTGATGTATGCTTCGGTCAACACTCGCCCCGATATTTCATTCGCGGTTTCGCAGCTGGCTCGTGTGGTGTCTAGGCCCCTTCAAGAGCACCTTGATGCAGCAGAGAGGCTGGTGAGGTACTGCATGGCAACCTCAAGGGTGGGGCTGCAATATTCAGTGCATGGGCAGCTGAAGCAAAAGGGAGTGGAGGAGGTGAGCACGAAGACCGGTGCACCTGCAAGGCGTGGACACTTGTACCTCTCGTGCTTCACCGATGCTACCTGGGCAAGTGACATCAGTGATGCAACATCCCACGGTGGCTATGTATGCTGTGTTGGAGGGAGTCCAGTGAGCTGGAAGTCTAAGAAGCAAGGGGAGATAGCTCACTCATCAACGGAGAGCGAGTACATGGCGTTGTTTCATGGGGTGAAGGAGGTGGTTTGGATGAGGAGGTTGCTTGAGGAGTTGGGGCAGGAGCAAGAGGGTCCTACACCTGTGTTTTGTGACAGCCAAGGAGCAATTGCAATGGCTCGCAATGCTGTGCTCCATGGGCTGAACAAGCACATGCATATCAAATGGCATTGGGTGAGGAAGGAGGTGAAGAAGGGCACGGTCTCCTTGCACTACATCAACACTACCAAGCAACCTGCAGATTTTTTGACAAAGCGGCTTGCAGAGCATCAGCATTGGACCTGCGCCACCTTGTGTGGCATGTCCTTCAACTAAGGGAGGCAGCTTCAGGGAGCAGCTAAGGGATGAATGAGAGCACGATGAGGGGGAGTTTGTTGTGCCAACACATTACAGTGGCACGGTCATCGCACTCCCATTCGGCCTACAAGCCTGCTCAGCTTCTGGAATTTTGTGGGGAGGTTGTTCAACACGTATTCTTCAAACCCTCAAAGTTTCAGAGTTTTTCAAGCAGTTACCAAGGCATGACAACATTTTATGTTTCAAGACTTATGGCATCCCGGAAGTGTGTGTTACTCCTTTTTGGTAACACCCGAGTTCACCATTTCGGCTGCTGACTCGTCTACCGAGATCTGATTGGTCTGAAATTCGGTCTGGCAGTCCTTTGCCCCGCTGTGCAAGTGGTCACCAAGTTTCAGAACGATCCAACATCTGAGCATTGCGTGACAGCTGCCGAAATTCACTGTTCCGTAGTCATGGTGCACTGTTGGCAGCATTTCCCTTGCCACCCTTTCATTGTTGTCATGCCAATGGTGCAGGGACAGAGAATGAGACAAGAAGTACAGGTGGTCAAGTGGGACTCTATAACCCTCCTTTTGAGAAGTGTGGTCTTCCTGGAAGCAACTTGCAAGAGGGTGCAAGTGGGAAGACAAGCTGACTCATGTTGGCTTGACTCACTATTGGTAGCCTTGAGTACAGCTCTGAACATCCAAGTGTGGTTGGCTTTGCTGACCTAGCTAGGACGTTTCCCATTCTTCTCTAGCCTTTCTCCCCTAGGACTCAACCTTCTCTGAGTTCCCAGGATGACCCAACCCCTTATGAGTCCCCTAGGCAATGTTGTACTCACCTCTTCCTTGCATCAATGAGAATACACGTTTTTTCAGCCGAGCTTACGTTTTCGTTCACTGCGTAGTGCACACACCTCTGATAATAGCAAGTAATATACCGTTGGAAAGCAGACACCTAAGGCTAACCGCTGTCCAAGTTTCAGCCTCGTATGTTCTCGGAGCTGATCGTGACGGCGTTTTGAACAGAGGCGGTTTGAAGACGTCAGATTCTGCTTAGGCGGTTTCATGGGCATCCGCGACCCCTAAGTGGACTGCAGACTATAACACATTCTGCCTCTTCCCATCGCCCCGCCCCATTCTCCCTCTTTCAATCACCCCGCCCTATTCTCCCAATTTCCATCACCCCGCCTCATTCTCCCTCTATCCATCACCCCACACCATTCTCCCTCTTTCCATCACCCAGCCCCATTCTCCCTCTTTCCATTACCCTGCCCCGTTCTCCCTCATTCAATCAACCCGCCCCATTCTCCCTCTTTCCATCACCCCGCCCCATTCTCCTGCTTTCCATCTCCCCGCCCCATTCTCCTGCTTTCCATCACCCCGCCCCATTCTCCCGCTTTCCGTCACCCCTCCCCATTCTCCCACTTTCAATCACCCCGCCCCATTCTGCCTCTTCCCATCGCCCCACCCCATTCTCCCTCTTTCCATCACCCTGCCCCATTCTCCCGCTTTCCATCATCCCGCCTCATTCTCCCTCTTTCCATCGCCCCGCCCCATTCTCCCGCTTTCCATCGCCCCGCCCCATTCTCCCACTTTCCATCACCCAGCCCCATTCTCCCTCATTCAATCAACCCGCCCCATTCTCCCTCTTTCCATCACCCCGCCCCATTCTCCTGCTTTCCATCACCCCTCCCCATTCTCCCACTTTCAATCACCCCGCCATATTCTCCCGCTTTCAATCGCCCTGCCCCATTCTCCCGCTTTCCATCGCCCCGCCCCAATCTTCCGCTTTCCATCACCCTGCCCCATTCTCCCTCTTTCCATCACCCCGCCCCATTCTGCCTCTTCCCATCGCCTCGCCCCATTCTACATCTTTCCATCACCCCGCCCCATTCTCCCTCTTTCCATCACCCCGCCCCATTCTCCCGCTTTCCATCACCCCGCCTCATTCTCCCTCTTTCCATCGCGCCGCCCCATTCTCCCGCTTTCCATCACCCAGCCCCATTCTCCCTCATTCAATCAACCCGCCCCATTCTCCCTCTTTCCATCACCCCGCCCCATTCTCCTGCTTTCCATCACCCCTCCCCATTCTCCCACTTTCAATCACCCCGCCATATTCTCCCGCTTTCAATCGCCCTGCCCCATTCTCCCGCTTTCCATCGCCCCGCCCCAATCTTCCGCTTTCCATCACCCTGCCCCATTCTCCCTCTTTCCATCACCCCGCCCCATTCTGCCTCTTCCCATCGCCTCGCCCCATTCTACATCTTTCCATCACCCCGCCCCATTCTCCCTCTTTCCATCACCCCGCCCCATTCTCCCGCTTTCCATCACCCCGCCTCATTCTCCCTCTTTCCATCGCGCCGCCCCATTCTCCCGCTTTCCATCGCCCCGCCCCATTCTTCCTCTTTCCATCACCCAGCCCCATTCTCCCTCTTTCCATTACCCTGCCCCGTTCTCCCTCATTCAATCAACCCGCCCCATTCTCCCTCTTTCCATCACCCCGCCCCATTCTCCTGCTTTCCATCTCCCCGCCCCATTCTCCCGCTTTCCATCACTCCGCCCCATTCTCCCTCTTTCCATCACCCAGCCCCATTCTCCCTCTTTCCATTACCCTGCCCCGTTCTCCCTCATTCAATCAACCCGCCCCATTCTCCCTCTTTCCATCACCCCGCCCCATTCTCCTGCTTTCCATCACCCCTCCCCATTCTCCCGCTTTCAATCACCCCGCCCCATTCTCCCGCTTTCAATCACCCCGCCCCATTCTACCTCTTCCCATCGCCCCACCCCATTCTCCCTCTTTCCATCACCCCGCCCCATTCTCCCGCTTTCCATCATCCCGCCTCATTCTCCCTCTTTCCATCGCCCCGCCCCATTCTCCCGCTTTACATCGCCCCGCCCCATTCTCCCACTTTCCATCACCCAGCCCCATTCTCCCTCTTTCCATCACCCCGCCCCATTGTCCTGCTTTCCATCTCCCCGCCCCATTCTCCCGCTTTCCATCACCCCGCCCCATTCTCCCGCTTTCCATCACCCCTCCCCATTCTCCCACTTTCAATCACCCCGCCCCATTCTCCCTCTTTCCATTACCCTGCCCCGTTCTCCCTCATTCAATCACCCTGCCCCATTCTCCCTCTTTCCATCACCCTGCCCCATTCTCCTGCTTTCCGTCTCCCCGCCCCATTCTCCCGCTTTCCATCACCCCGCCCCATTCTCCCGCTTTCCATCACCCCTCCCCATTCTCCCACTTTCAATCACCCCGCCCCATTCACCCGCTTTCCATCACCCCGCCCCATTCTCCCGCTTTCCATCGCCCCGCCCCATTCTCCCGCTTTCCATCGCCCCGCCCCAATCTTCCGCTTTCCATCACCCCGCCCCATTCTCCCTCTTTCCATCACCCCGCCCCATTCTGCCTCTTCCCATCGCCCCGCCCCATTCTACCTCTTTCCATCACCCCGCCCCATTCTCCCTCTTTCCATCACCCCGCCCCATTCTCCCGCTTTCCATCATTCCACCTCATTCTCCCTCTTTCCATCGCCCCGCCCCATTCTCCCGCTTTCCATCGCCCCGCCCCATTCTCCCTCTTTCCATCACCCAGCCCCATTCTCCCTCTTTCCATCACCCAGCCCCTCCATCACCCCGCCCCATTCTCCCTCTTTCCATCACCCCGCCCCATTCTCCCACTTTCCATCACCCCGCCCCATTCTCCCTCTTTCCATCACCCCGCCCCATTCTCCCGCTTTCCATCACCCTGCCTCATTCTCCCTCTTTCCATCGCCCCGCCCCATTCTCCCTCTTTCCATCGCCCCGCCCCATTCTCCCGCTTCCCATCTCCCCGCCCCATTCTCCCGCTTTCCATCACCCCGCCCCATTCTCCCGCTTTCCATCACCTCGCCCTATTCTCCCGCTTTCAATCACCCCGCCCCATTCTCCCGCTTTCCATCACCCCGCCCCATTCTCCCGATTTCAATCACCCTGCCCCATTCTCCTGCTTTTAATCGCCCCGCCCCATTCTCCCGCTTTCCATCGCCCCGCCCCATTCTCCCTCTTTCCATCACCCCGCCCCATTCTCCCGCTTTCCATCACCCTGCCCCATTCTCCCTCTTTCCATCACCCCGCCCCATTCTCCCGCTTTCGATCACCCCGCCCAATTCTCCCGCTTTCCATCACCCCGCCTCATTCTCCCTGTTTCCATCGCCCCGCCCCATTCTCCCTCTTTCCATCGCCCCGCCCCATTCTCCCGCTTTCCATCTCCCCGCCCCATTCTCCCGCTTTCCATCACCCCGCCCCATTCTCCCGCTTTCCATCACCCCGCCCTATTCTCCCGCTTTCAATCACCCCGTCCCATTCTCCCGCTTTCCATCACCCCGCCCCATTCTCCCGCTTTCCATCACCCCGCCCCATTCTCCCGCTTTCCATCGCCCTGCCCCATTCTCCCGCTTTCCTTCGCCCCGCCCCAATCTCCCGCTTTCCATCACCCCGCCCCATTCTCCCTCTTTCCATCACCCCGCCCCATTCTGCCTCTTCCCATCGCCCCGCCCCATTCTCCCTCTTTCCATCACCCCGCCCCATTCTCCCGCTTTCCATCATCCCGCCTCATTCTCCCTCTTTCCATCGCCCCGCCCCATTCTCCCGCTTTCCATCGCCCCGCCCCATTCTCTATCTTTCCATCATCCCGCCCCATTCTCCCTCTTTCCATCACTCCGCCCCATTCTCCCTCTTTCCATCACCCCGCCCCATTCTCCCTCTTTCCATCACCTCGCCCCATTCTCCCGCTTTATATCACCCCGCCCCATTCTCCCTCTTTCCATCGCCCCCCCCCCCCCCCCATTCTCCCTCTTTCCATCACCCCGCCCCATTCTCCTGCTTTCTATCACCCCGCCCCATTCTCCCTCTTTCCATCGCCCCGCCCCATTCTCCCTCTTCCCATCACCCAGCCCCATTCTCCCTCTTACCATCACCCCGCCCCATTCTCCCTCTTTCCATCACCCCGCCCCATTCTCCATCTTTCCATCACCCCGCCCCATTCCCCCTCTTTCCATCACCTCGCCCCATTCTCCTGCTTTCCATCACCCCGCCCCATTCTCCCTCTTTCCATCGCCCCCCCCCCCCCATTCTCCCTCTTTCCATCACCCCGCCCCATTCTCCCGCTTTCCATCACCCCGCCCCATTCTCCCTCTTTCCATCACCCCGCCCCATTCTCCCTCTTTCCATCACCCCGCCCCATTCTCCCTCTTTCCATCACCCTGCCCCGTTCTCTCGCTTTCCATCGCCCCGTCCCATCCTCCCTCTTTCCATTGCCCCGCCCCATTCTCCCGGTTTCCATCACCCCACCCCATTCTCTATCTTTCCATCACCCCGCCCTGTTCTCCCTCATTCCATTACCCCGCCCCGTTCTCCAGCTTTCCATCACCCCGCCCCATTCTCCCGCTTTCCATCACCCCGCCCCATTCTCCCTCTTTCCTTCACCCAGCCCCATTCCCTTCTTTCAAACACCCCGCCCCATTATCCCGCTTTCCATCACCCAGCCCCAGTCTCCCTCTTTCCATCACCCAGCCCCATTCTCCCTCTTCCCATCAACCAGCCCCATTCTCCCTCTTTCCATCACCCCGCCCCATTCTCCCTCTTTCCATCACCCAGCCCCATTCTCCCGCTTTCCATCACCCCGCCCCATTCTCCTGCTTTCCATCGCCCCGCCCCATTCTCCCGCTTTCCATCGCCCCGCCCCATTCTCCCTCTTTCCATCACCCCGCTCCATTCTCCCGCTTTCCATCACCCTGCCCCATTCTCCCTCTTCCCATCACCCCGCCCCATTCTCCCTCTATCAATCACCCCGCCCCATTCTCCTACTTTCCATCACCCCGCCCCATTCTCCCTCTATCCATCACCCGCCCCATTCTCTCTCTTTCCATCACCCTGCCCCATTCTCCCTCTTTCCATTACCCTGCCCCGTTCTCCCTCTTTCCATCACACCGCCCCATTCTCCCTCTTTCCATCACCCCGCCCCATTCTCATGCTTTCCATCGCCCCGCCCCATTCTCCCGGTTTCCATCACCCCGCTACATTCTCCCTCTTTCCATGACCCAGCCCCATTCTCCTGCTTTCCATCACCCCGCCCCGTTCTCCCTCTTTCCATTACCCCTCCCCGTTCACCCGCTTTCCATCACCCCGCCCCATTCCCCCTCTTTCCATCACCTCGCCCCATTCTCCTGCTTTCCATCACCCCGCCCCATTCTCCCTCTTTCCATCGCCCCCCCCCCCCCATTCTCCCTCTTTCCATCACCCCGCCCCATTCTCCCGCTTTCCATCACCCCGCCCCATTCTCCCTCTTTCCATCACCCCGCCCCATTCTCCCTCTTTCCATCACCCCGCCCCATTCTCCCTCTTTCCATCACCCTGCCCCGTTCTCTCGCTTTCCATCGCCCCGTCCCATCCTCCCTCTTTCCATTGCCCCGCCCCATTCTCCCGGTTTCCATCACCCCACCCCATTCTCTATCTTTCCATCACCCCGCCCTGTTCTCCCTCATTCCATTACCCCGCCCCGTTCTCCAGCTTTCCATCACCCCGCCCCATTCTCCCGCTTTCCATCACCCCGCCCCATTCTCCCTCTTTCCTTCACCCAGCCCCATTCCCTTCTTTCAAACACCCCGCCCCATTATCCCGCTTTCCATCACCCAGCCCCAGTCTCCCTCTTTCCATCACCCAGCCCCATTCTCCCTCTTCCCATCAACCAGCCCCATTCTCCCTCTTTCCATCACCCCGCCCCATTCTCCCTCTTTCCATCACCCAGCCCCATTCTCCCGCTTTCCATCACCCCGCCCCATTCTCCTGCTTTCCATCGCCCCGCCCCATTCTCCCGCTTTCCATCGCCCCGCCCCATTCTCCCTCTTTCCATCACCCCGCTCCATTCTCCCGCTTTCCATCACCCTGCCCCATTCTCCCTCTTCCCATCACCCTGCCCCATTCTCCCTCTTTCAATCACCCCGCCCCATTCTCCTACTTTCCATCACCCCGCCCCATTCTCCCTCTATCCATCACCCGCCCCATTCTCTCTCTTTCAATCACCCTGCCCCATTCTCCCTCTTTCCATTACCCTGCCCCGTTCTCCCTCTTTCCATCACACCGCCCCATTCTCCCTCTTTCCATCACCCCGCCCCATTCTCATGCTTTCCATCGCCCCGCCCCATTCTCCCGGTTTCCATCACCCCGCTACATTCTCCCTCTTTCCATGACCCAGCCCCATTCTCCTGCTTTCCATCACCCCGCCCCGTTCTCCCTCTTTCCATTACCCCTCCCCGTTCACCCGCTTTCCATCACCCCGCCCCATTCTCCCGCTTTCCATCACCCCGCCCCTTTCTCCCACTTTCCATCACCTCGCCCCATTCTCCCTCTTTCCATCACCCCGCCCCATTCTCCCTCTTTCCATCGCCCAGCTCCATTCTCCCGCTTTCCATCGGCCCGCCCCATTCTCCCGCTTTCCATCACCCCGCCCCATTCTCCCGCTTTCCATCACCCCGCCCCATTCTCCCGCTTTCCATCGCCCAGCCCCATTCTCCCGCTTTCCATCGCCCCGCCTCATTCTCCCGCTTTCCATCACCCCGCCCCATTCTCCCTCTTTCCATCACCCCGCCCCATTCTCCCTCTTTCCATCGCCCAGCTCCATTCTCCCGCTTTCCATCGGCCCGCCCCATTCTCCCGCTTTCCATCACCCCGCCCCATTCTCCCGCTTTCCATCACCCCGCCCCATTCTCCCGCTTTCCATCGCCCAGCCCCATTCTCCCGCTTTCCATCGCCCCGCCTCATTCTCCCGCTTTCCATCACCCCGCCCCATTCTCCCTCTTTCCATCCCCCCGCCCCATTCTCCCGCTTTCCATTGCCCCGCCCCATACTCCCGCTTTCCATCACCCCACCCCATTCTCCCGCATTCCATCACCCCGCCCCACTCTCCCGCTTTCCATCACCCCGTCCCATTCTCCTGCTTTCCATCACCCCACCCCATTCTCCGCTTTCCATCACCCCGCCCCATTCTCCCGCTTTCCATCACCCCGCCCCATTCTCCCGCTTTCCATCACCCCGCCCCATTCTCCCGCTTTCCATCACCCCGCCCCATACTCCCGCTTTCCATCGCCCAGCCGCATTCTCCCGCTTTCCATCGCCCCGCCCCATTCTCCCGCTTTCCATCACCCCGCCCCATTCTCCCTCTTTCCATCACCCCGCCCCATTCTCCCTCTTTCTATCACCCCGCCCCATTCTCCCTCTTTCCATCACCCCGCCCCATTCTCCCACTTTCCATCACCCCGCCCCATTCTCCCTCTTTCCATCACCCCGCCCCATTCTCCCTCTTTCAATCGCCCCGCCCCGTTCTCCCGCTTTTTATCGCCCCGCCCCGTTCTCCCGATTTCCATCACGCGCCCCATTGTCCCGCTTTCCATCACCCCACCCCATTCTCCCGCATTCCATCACCCCGCCCCACTCTCCCGCTTTTCTTCACCCCGTCCCATTCTCCCGCTTTCCATCACCCCACCCCATTCTCCGCTTTCCATCACCCCGCCTCATTCTCCCTCTTTCCATCGCCCCGCCCCATTCTCCATCTTTCCATCGCCCGCCCCATTCTCCCGCTTTCCATCACCCCGCCCCATTCTCCCTGCGAAGAAAGCTATTCTACGGGACAGCTGAATTGCGTAGGACGCACGGTCAGAGTTATGGCAGTAATTCTTGACAGAGTGGTTGGTTGCCTTTGTAGAACTCAAGCATAGTTTCACTAAGAAAAGTTTCACTACGACGCAGAGATGGGGGCGCGCTTTGAGTCGACTCACAGGTCGCGCGAGGCAGGGCGGCAAGGGCAGCGAGATGGAGAGGTGCGTGGGGCTCACTACGACGCAGAGATGGGGGCGCGCTTTGAGTCGACTCACAGGTCGCGCGAGGCAGGGCGGCAAGGGCAGCGAGATGGAGAGGTGCGTGGGGCTCACTACGACGCAGAGATGGGGGCGCGCTTTGAGTCGACTCACAGGTCGCGCGAGGCAGGGCGGCAAGGGCAGCGAGATGGAGAGGTGCGTGGGGCTCACTACGACGCAGAGATGGGGGCGCGCTTTGAGTCGACTCACAGGTCGCGCGAGGCAGGGCGGCAAGGGCAGCGAGATGGAGAGGTGCGTGGGGCTCACTACGAGCGCTCTTCATTCGCGAGCACCAATGACCGATGATGCTCGCAACCCTCCCACGCCTTTGCTGGCTTGGCAATAGGACCAGACAAGCGCAGCCACGTGATCTGTCAGAAGAAAAATGCTCGGAATGAGCGATTCCACCTCGAAAACGTTGAAGGATTTGCACAATTGCAGAAAGTGTTGCGGTCGCTCTTCATTAGCGAGCGCCAGTGACCGATGATGCTCGCAACCCTCCCACGCCCTTGCTGGCTTGGTAATAGGACCAGACAAATGCAGCCACGTGACCCGGCGGAAGAAAAAAGAGGGCCCTCTTTTTACCACCTCTCCATTTCGTTCCACATCCACAACAGGCATGAGAGGGGGAAGGCATGAGAGGGGGAAGGCATGAGAGGGGGAAGGCATGGGAGGGGGAAGGCATGGGAGGGGGAAGGCATGGGAGGGGGAAGGCATGGGAGGGGGAAGGCATGGGAGGGGGAAGGCATGGGAGGGGGATGGCATGGAAGGGGGAAGGCATGGGAGGGGGAAGGCATGGGAGGGGGAAGGCATGGGAGGGGGAAGGCATGGGAGGGGGAAGGCATGGGAGGGGGAAGGCATGGGAGGGGGAAGGCATGGGAGGGGGAAGGCATGGGAAGGGGAAGGCATGGGAGGGGGAAGGCATGGGAGGGGGAAGGCATGGGAGGGGGAAGGCATGGGAGGGGGAAGGCATGGGAGGGAGGGGAAGGCATGGGAGGGGGAAGGCATGGGAGGGGAAGGCATGGGAGGGGGAAGGCATGGGAGGGGGAAGGCATGGGAGGGGGAAGGCATGGGAGGGGGAAGGCATGGGAGGGGGAAGGCATGGGAGGGGGAAGGCATGGGAGGGGGAAGGCATGGGAGGGGGAAGGCATGGGAGGGGGAAGGCATGGGAGGGGGAAGGCATGGGAGGGGGAAGGCATGGGAGGGGGAAGGCATGGGAGGGGGAAGGCATGGGAGGGGGAAGGCATGGGAGGGGGAAGGCATGGGAGGGGAAGGCATGGGAGGGGGAAGGCATGGGAGGGGGAAGGCATGGGAGGGGGAAGGCATGGGAGGGGAAGGCATGGGAGGGGGAAGGCATGGGAGGGGGAAGGCATGGGAGGGGGAAGGCATGGGAGGGGGAAGGCATGGGAGGGGGAAGGCATGGGAGGGGGAAGGCATGGGAGGGGGAAGGCATGGGAGGGGGAAGGCATGGAGGGGAAGGCATGGGAGGGGAAGGCATGGGAGGGGGAAGGCATGGGAGGGGGAAGGCATGGGAGGGGGAAGGCATGGAGGGGGAGGCATGGGGGAAGGCATGGGAGGGGGAAGGCATGGGAGGGGGAAGGCATGGGAGGGGGAAGGCATGGGAGGGGGAAGGCATGGGAGGGGGAAGGCATGGGGAGGGGAAGGCATGGGAGGGGGAAGGCATGGGAGGGGGAAGGCATGAGAGGGGGAAGGCATGAGAGGGGGAAGGCATGAGAGGGGGAAGGCATGAGAGGGGGAAGGCATGAGAGGGGGAAGGCATGAGAGGGGGAAGGCATGAGAGGGGGAAGGCATGGGAGGGGGAAGGCATGGGAGGGGGAAGGCATGGGAGGGGGAAGGCATGGGAGGGGGAAGGCATGGGAGGGGGAAGGCATGGGAGGGGGAAGGCATGGGAGGGGGAAGGCATGGGAGGGGGAAGGCATGGGAGGGAGAAGGCATGAGAGGGGGAAGGCATGAGAGGGGGAAGGCATGAGAGGGGGAAGGCATGGGAGGGGGAAGGCATGGGAGGGGGAAGGCATGGGAGGGGGAAGGCATGGGAGGGGGAAGGCATGGGAGGGGGAAGGCATGGGAGGGGGAAGGCATGGGAGGGGGAAGGCATGAGAGGGGGAAGGCATGAGAGGGGGAAGGCATGAGAGGGGGAAGGCATGAGAGGGGGAAGGCATGAGAGGGGGAAGGCATGAGAGGGGGAAGGCATGAGAGGGGGAAGGCATGAGAGGGGGAAGGCATGAGAGGGGGAAGGCATGAGAGGGGGAAGGCATGAGAGGGGGAAGGCATGAGAGGGGGAAGGCATGAGAGGGGGAAGGCATGAGAGGGGGAAGGCATGAGAGGGGGAAGGCATGAGAGGGGGAAGGCATGAGAGGGGGAAGGCATGAGAGGGGGAAGGCATGAGAGGGGGAAGGCATGAGAGGGGGAAGGCATGGGAGGGGGAAGGCATGGGAGGGGGAAGGGAAGGCATGAGAGGGGGAAGGCATGAGAGGGGGAAGGCATGAGAGGGGGAAGGCATGAGAGGGGGAAGGCATGAGAGGGGGAAGGCATGAGAGGGGGAAGGCATGGGAGGGGGAAGGCATGGGAGGGGGAAGGCATGGGAGGGGGAAGGCATGGGAGGGGGAAGGCATGGGAGGGGGAAGGCATGGGAGGGGGAAGGCATGGGAGGGGGAAGGCATGGGAGGGGGAAGGCATGAGAGGGGGAAGGCATGAGAGGGGGAAGGCATGAGAGGGGGAAGGCATGAGAGGGGGAAGGCATGAGAGGGGGAAGGCATGAGAGGGGGAAGGCATGAGAGGGGGAAGGCATGA
This sequence comes from Closterium sp. Naga37s-1, assembly GCA_947471745.1. Lineage (NCBI taxonomy): Eukaryota > Viridiplantae > Streptophyta > Zygnematophyceae > Desmidiales > Closteriaceae > Closterium > Closterium sp. Naga37s-1. The sequence goes on along the minus strand of CANJKZ010001173.1, from coordinate 61,620 downwards.
GAGGGGGAAGGCATGAGAGGGGGAAGGCATGAGAGGGGGAAGGCATGAGAGGGGGAAGGCATGAGAGGGGGAAGGCATGAGAGGGGGAAGGCATGAGAGGGGGAAGGCATGAGAGGGGGAAGGCATGAGAGGGGGAAGGCATGGGAGGGGGAAGGCATGGGAGGGGGAAGGCATGGGAGGGGGAAGGCATGGGAGGGGGAAGGCATGGGAGGGGGAAGGCATGGGAGGGGGAAGGCATGGGAGGGGGAAGGCATGGGAGGGGAAGGGATGGGAGGGAGAAGGCATGAGAGGGGGAAGGCATGAGAGGGGGAAGGCATGAGAGGGGGAAGGCATGGGAGGGGGAAGGCATGGGAGGGGGAAGGCATGGGAGGGGGAAGGCATGGGAGGGGAAGGCATGGGAGGGGGAAGGCATGGGAGGGGGAAAGCATGGGAGGGGGAAGGCATGGGAGGGGGAAGGCATGGGAGGGGGAAGGCATGGGAGGGGGAAGGCATGGGAGGGGGAAGGCATGAGAGGGGGAAGGCATGGGAGGGGAAGGCATGGGAGGGGGAAGGCATGGGAGGGGGAAGGCATGGGAGGGGGAAGGCATGGGAGGGGGAAGGCATGGGAGGGGGAAGGCATGGGAGGGGGAAGGCATGGGAGGGGGAAGGCATGGGAGGGGGAAGGCATGGGAGGGGAAGGCTGGGGGAAGGCATGAGAGGGGGAAGGCATGAGAGGGGGAAGGCATGAGAGGGGAAAGGCATGAGAGGGGGAAGGCATGAGAGGGGGAAGGCATGAGAGGGGGAAGGCATGGGAGGGGGAAGGCATGGGAGGGGGAAGGCATGGGAGGGGGAAGGCATGAGAGGGGGAAGGCATGGGAGGGGGAAGGCATGGGAGGGGGAAGGCATGGGAGGGGGAAAGCATGGGAGGGGGAAGGCATGGGAGGGGGAAGGCATGGGAGGGGGAAGGCATGGGAGGGGGAAGGCATGGGAGGGGGAAGGCATGAGAGGGGGAAGGCATGGGAGGGGGAAGGCATGGGAGGGGGAAGGCATGGGAGGGGGAAGGCATGGGAGGGGGAAGGCATGGGAGGGGGAAGGCATGGGAGGGGGAAGGCATGGGAGGGGGAAGGCATGAGAGGGGGAAGGCATGAGAGGGGGAAGGCATGAGAGGGGGAAGGCATGAGAGGGGGAAGGCATGAGAGGGGGAAGGCATGAGAGGGGGAAGGCATGCGAGGGGAAAGGCATGAGAGGGGGAAGGCATGAGAGGGGGAAGGCATGAGAGGGGGAAGGCATGAGAGGGGGAAGGCATGAGAGGGGGAAGGCATGAGAGGGGGAAGGCATGAGAGGGGGAAGGCATGAGAGGGGGAAGGCATGAGAGGGGGAAGGCATGAGAGGGGGAAGGCATGAGAGGGGGAAGGCATGGGAGGGGGAAGGCATGGGAGGGGGAAGGCATGGGAGGGGGAAGGCATGGGAGGGGGAAGGCATGGGAGGGGGAAGGCATGGGAGGGGGAAGGCATGGGAGGGGGAAGGCATGGGAGGGGGAAGGCATGGGAGGGGGAAGGCATGGGAGGGGGAAGGCATGGGAGGGGGAAGGCATGGGAGGGGGAAGGCATGGGAGGGGGAAGGCATGGGAGGGGGAAGGCATGGGAGGGGGAAGGCATGGGAGGGGGAAGGCATGGGAGGGGGAAGGCATGGGAGGGGGAAGGCATGGGAGGGGGAAGGCATGGGAGGGGGAAGGCATGGGAGGGGGAAGGCATGGGAGGGGGAAGGCATGGGAGGGGGAAGGCATGGGAGGGGGAAGGCATGGGAGGGGGAAGGCATGGGAGGGGGAAGGCATGGGAGGGGGAAGGCATGGGAGGGGGAAGGCATGGGAGGGGGAAGGCATGGGAGGGGGAAGGCATGGGAGGGGGAAGGCATGGGAGGGGGAAGGCATGGGAGGGGAAGGCATAGGAGGGGGAAGGCATGGGAGGGGGAAGGCATGGGAGGGGGAAGGGATGGGAGGGGGAAGGCATGGGAGGGGGAAGGCATGAGAGGGGGAAGGCATGAGAGGGGGAAGGCATGAGAGGGGGAAGGCATGAGAGGGGGAAGGCATGAGAGGGGGAAGGCATGAGAGGGGGAAGGCATGAGAGGGGGAAGGCATGAGAAGGGGAAGGCATGAGAGGGGGAAGGCATGAGAGGGGGAAGGCATGAGAGGGGGAAGGCATGAGAGGGGGAAGGCATGAGAGGGGGAAGGCATGAGAGGGGGAAGGCATGAGAGGGGGAAGGCATGAGAGGGGGAAGGCATGAGAGGGGGAAGGCATGAGAGGGGGATGGCATGAGAGGGGGAAGGCATGAGAGGGGGAAAACATGAGAGGGGGAAGGCATAAGAGGGGGAAGGCATATGAGGGGAAAGGCATGAGAGGGGGAAGGCATGAGAGGGGAAAGGCATGAGAGGGGGAAGGCATGAGAGGGGGATGGCATGAGAGGGGGAAGGCATGAGAGGGGGAAAGCATGAGAGGGGGAAGGCATGAGAGGGGGAAGGCATGAGAGGGGGAAGGCATGAGAGGGGGAAGGCATGAGAGGGGGATGCGGAGATAACTACTACAACGGGAGCTAGACTACGGGCTAGGCACGGGTGCTCGTGTGATCTCTGCGTTCGTTAGTCCTTAGTCGTTTTCCTAGTGCACAAACTGCTTGCTAGTTCATGGGGCAAGTTGGCAAAAGTTTCATTAGAGAAAGTTGACAACAATGGTACAATGAAGTTGGCATGGCAAGACTACATCAGAGCTAGCATTCAGGTCGGCCAACTGCCAGCGCAGCTTGGTCGACCGCGTTCCAGCACGACTTGGTCGACCGCGCTCCAGCAGTGCAAGGTCGACGGCGTGCCAACGTCGTAGGTTGACGGCGTGCCAGCGTTGCTCACGCGGAACAGCAGCGCACCCGCTTCGCAGGTGCGCGCAGATGATTGGCGGGCTGAGCCTCGTCACCCGCACAACGCACACACCACGTCAACCTCGCGCTGACGACTGCTTCTGATCGGCCACGTCGACCTTGGGATACCACCACCGAGGTCGGACTCGCCAACTTCGCCTGGGCGACCGTCGCACTCCTCCGCAGAACCTCGTCACCCAGGTAACCTCGTCGACCGGGCAACCACGTCGACCAGCAGCTCCCGTACGTGCCCGTCGACCTCCCAAGTCGACGACCACCTCCATGTCGACCTCACCAGGTCGACCACACCCTCGGTCGACCTCCTACAGGTCGACGTCACTCCGGGTCGACCAGCTCCACGTCGACCAGCACTCCTGGTCGACCTGCTCCTCGTCGACCAGTGCAGTTGTCGGCCGACCACCCACGTCGGCCACCCGAAGTCGGCGTCACGAAGTTGACGCCCCGCTACTCGACGCCCAACTGCTCGGCGTCCTGAGTCGAGGTCGACGTCGGCCCCTCCTTCGTCGACCACCAGGTCCAGTCGACCACCAGCAGGCCGACCAGCAGGCCTGGTCGACCAACCACCAGGTCGACCAGCAGTCCGTCAGCCGACCACCGAAGTCGGCTTCCCCAATTGACGTCACCAAGTTGACGTCCTCCGCAGGTCGACTCCCAAGTCGACCTCCCCGAAGTCGGCGCCACCCTGAAGTCGGCGCCCGTGCAGTGGTCCCCGTGCAGGTCGACCTCCTCGTCAACCAGCTCGCCCACTGCTGCAGGTCGGCTGCTCCCCTCACACCCGACCACGAAGTCGGCCCGCCCAAGCGCGGACGGGGCCAACACACAACTCCCGTTGACACTCCCCTGCCGCGTTCACGCTTGGGCCCCCAGCCCACACGGCAGTACTCCTCGGAGACTAGCTCGTCGACGTGCACCCAACACACAGCACGTCGTCCACCGCACCAGCCATGCAAGAGGGCATGGCACCTACTGCTGCACTTCGTCAACTTCGTCGCCCACGTCGGCCAAGCGCACCTGGCCGATGGCGACGGAGCACCGGTTGAAGGCCGGATAGTGCAGCGCCTTCGTCAGGAAGTCGGCCGGCTGCTCAGCGGTCGGGATGTACTGCAACGAGAACTTCCCGCACTTCACCATGTGCTGCAGCCAGGCCTGTCGCCGCTCCATGTGCTTGAGGTTGCCCGTCAACCCCATGCCCTCGGCGACCGTGATAGCCGACTTGTTGTCCACCCGGAGGACGGTCGGCTTCCCAGCATCCAGCTGCTGGAACTCTGCGAGAAGGAAACGAAGTCGACGTCCCTCCTTCCCGGCTTCCGTGGCCGCCACGTACTCTGACTCGGTCGACGACAACGTCGCGCACTTGATGCGCTGGCTCGACCAGGAGACCGCGGCCTCTCCGTAGACGAACACGTAGCCACCCGTGCTCGTCCTACTCTGCTTGTCACCGGCGTCGTCGGCGTCCACGTAGCCGACCAGCTCCAGCGACTCAGGTCCACCGCCGAACTCCAGGGCGGTGTCACGCGTGTTGGCGAGGTAGGCGAGGCAGCGGTCGACCTCGCGCCAGTGCTGGTCGCTCCTCACCGTGAGGCCGCTCCCCAGCTTGCTGCAGGCGAAGGCGACGTCTGGCCTCGTCGTCGTCGCCGCGAACTGCAGCGAGCCGACCTTCTGCCGGTACTCCTCCTCCTGTCGCTCCTGCGCCTCCTCATCGTCGAAGGTGAGCCGGGCGTAGGCGTCGACCGAGACCGGCGTCTTCGGAGTCCGCCCGGTCTGCTCCTCGTCGATGAAGCGCCTACGCAGCTTGTCGGCGTAGCCCTGCTGGTGCAGCCACAGCTTCCCCGCCGACCTGTCGCGGACGATCTCCAGCCCGAGGTACCTCTGCACCGGCGAGATCTCACGCAGCTCGAAGGCGGACTCCTGCAGCTCCTTCAGCTCCTGCAGCATCTCGGTGCTGCTGCTGGCGGCGAGCAGGTCGTTGACGTAGACCAGCACCCAGCAGCCCACTCCGGCCTCTCCGACCTTGAAGTAAAGAGCCTCGTCGACCTGGCTCTTCTTCCACCCGGCGCCGACCAGCACGTCGTTGAGCGCCAAGTACCACAGCAGCGGCGACTGCTTCAGCCCGTACAGGCTCTTCAGCAGCTTGCAGACCCGGCCGTTTCCGTCGTTGAAGTAGTCCGGCTGAGTCATGTAGAGCACCCGGTCGAGCTTGCTTTGCAGGAAGGCGTTCTTCATGTCGAGCTGCATCAGGTTGAGGTTGAGGACAGCAACGATGCTGAGGAAGATCCTCAGGGTGACGTAGCTGCCCACCGGCGCGAACGTCTCGTCGTAGTCGGCGCCGTACACCTGCGTGAAGCCCTTCACGACCAGCCTCGCCTTCTCGCGCTCGACGGTGTCGTCGACGTGGTACTTCGTCGTCAGCACCCACCGGTTCTTCATGATGTTGACCCCCGGCGGGCGTTCGACCAGCTCCCAAGTCCCCATGTTGATGAGGCTGCGGATCTCCTCCTCCATGGCGGCCTTCACCGCCGGGCCCTTCCAGCTCGCCAACGCCTCCTTCACCGTCATCGTCGAGATATCCCAACGGTGTTCGGGGTCGACCAGCATGTCCGGGTCGAGCTCCGGAAACTCCTCATCGTCCTCGGCGTCGTCGTACACCAGGTCGTCATCGTCCACGTCGTACACCGTGGTGAAGGCAGCGGGGACGAAGAAGTCGGGTGGCCTCCGAAGTCGACCTGACTTCCGGGGTTCAGGCCGAACCTCCACCACGTCGCTGTCGGTGGACTTCTCCCCTTCGTCACCAGCTTCGTTGCCCTCGTCGTCCTGCTGCACCTCGGTCGACTTCCTGGTCGACCTCTCCCCTGTGGTCGGCTCCCCTGCCGACTGCCTGGTTGCTGACTGCTCCGTGGTCGGCTTCACTGTTGCCTGCTCCCCTGTCGGCTGCTGCTCCTCGACCTGTTCCTCCCCTATCGACGTCGACTTCAATCCCACGTCGACCTGCCGCTCGTTACGTCGGCCACCGGCGATGCCCTTGGCCGGCGCCGAAGGCGACGTCCCACTACTCCCCTCATCGCCGGAGGCCGACACAGGAGTCAGCCCGTGCAGGTCGGCCACGAGGGGAGGGGCAGGGGTCGTAGAGGGGGGGGTAGAGGGGTGGACGTCCTCGACGTCCGCAGCAGCAAGCTCACCGACCGCGGCAAGCAGTGGCAGCGTCGCTGACGAGGTGTCGGTGGGCGGGGTGGACGACGAGCGGCCGGACACCGGCCCGTGCTCCGACTTCCACTCAGCCAGCGACATCGCCTCGTAGAACACCACGTCCGACGTGGTGACCACCCGGTTGGCGTCGACGTCGAGGAGCTCCCAGCCCTTGCTCGCCGCCGACACGCCGAGGTGAAGGCCCCACCTGGCCTTCGGCTTCAGCTTCCCACCACGCAGCTGCTCGGGGACAAGGAATTGCGCCATGCAGCCCCACACCCGCGCCAGCGACAAGTCGGGCTTCTGCCCGGTCAGCAGCTGGTACGGTGTCGTCCCAGACGGCAGCGTCGACCGCTCAAGGCAGTTGCGAACCCAGACGGCCTGCCGCAGAGTGAGGTGCCACCAGTGGTGCGGCACGCCCATGTGCAGCAGCATCGTCCGCACGGACTCCACCACCGTCCTCATCTGCCGCCCCGCCATGCCGTTCTGCTGCGGGGTGTACGGGCAGGTCAGGTCGTGGACGATCCCCTGTCCGTCCACGAAGTCGGTGAACTTCTTCCTGAGGAACCCCCCCCCTCGGTCCGAGCGCAACATCAGCACCGACTTCTTCGTCTGCCTCTCAACCAACACCAGCCACTTCTGGAACTCCAGCAGCACGTCCGACTTCTTGGCGACCGGCCGCACCCACACGAAGCGGGTCTTGCGGTCCTTCAGCAGCAGGAGGTACAAGCTGCCGTCCTTGGCAGCTACGCGGAACGGCCCGCACAGGTCGATGTGCACGACAGCCAGCACGTCGTCGGCGTCGGAGCCTTGGTCGGGGAAGGTGTGCCGCGCCAGTTTCCCGCCGACGCACGAGACACACGGTGAGTCGGCGTCCGTCGCCAACTTGAGGTCCAGCCCAATGGCGACCTCGTTCTTCGCCGAGCTCCTGATCGTGTCCATGCCGACGTGCGCAAGCCTCGCGTGCATCCGGTCCGGCGTCGACTTCGTCTTCGAGACGATCGCCCGCAGAGCCACAACCTCCGGTGTGGGCGACGTCGACGTTGTCGAGCAGGGACGCAGGTCGGTGCAGAGGACTCGCCCAGAGTATGTCGCCCGACCGAGCACCTCCCCTGCCGCCGAGATGAGCAGCATGCCGTCTCCGTCCTTCTGCATCTTCACGCCGTGCTTCTTCAGCTGGCCGGCCGACAGCAGGTTGGCTCGCACACCCGGGACGTACAGAACGTCGGGGATGAGTACCTGCTTCCCGGCCTCCCCTTGCAGAGCGACTGTGCCGCGGCCCTGGACGTCCTGCAGCGCCCCATTGAAGCCGCGCACATGCTTGATGGAGCCGCTCGGCTGCATGTCGACGAAGACCTCCTTCGTCCCCATCAAGTGGTGGGAGCAGCCGCTGTCGAGCAGGTTCACCGCCGGGTTCGCCTGCACAGCTGCCGCCACCGCCTGGAAGTCCTCTCCGGCCTCCGGCGCCAGCTAGACGGTCGGCTCCACGACGCCGACCAGCGAGCACGACGCCGTCTTGTCATCCCGCACCTTGCCGCCTGCAGAGGAGTCGGCGTCCTTCGCCGAAGTCGACGTCTTGGTCGACTGCCTCTCCTTGCGCGGCTGGTTTCCTCCTCGACGAGGACGACGACTGCTCGACCTCCCGCGGCCGCCCTTGTCGTCGTCGTCGGAGTCACTGCGGTCGGGACACTCGAAGGAGAGGTGGTCGGGGCTGTGGCAGATCCAGCACTCCCGACGTCGACCTCCTCCTCCTCGACCGCCGTCCTTGGTCGACTTCTTGTCGACCTCCTTGGTCGACTTCCAGCCACCGCTTCCGCCGCCACCAGACTGTCCGCGCTGCCTCGGTCGACCTCCTTGCTTCGTCGGGGCGACGAAGTTGGCCTGCGCCAAGAGCTCCTAGGACCGCTCAGCCTCCTGCATCGCCTCGTCCTGCAGGATGTACGAGGTCAAGTTGTCCTCGTTGAGCGTCGTCCTCGTGCCCGGCGCCATCGACAGCCTCTTCAGGAGGTTGTAGTTGCTCAACAACCCCTGCATGACGTGGGTGACGTACGACGCCGTCGAGTACTGCGCGCCGGCCATCCTGATGGTGGCGAGAATTCGCCGGGCCCGGTTGCAGTAGTCGGTCGCCGTCTCCTCGTCGCCCATACGCAGGTGCGTCAGCTGCCCCTCCAGCTGGGAGATGAACAAGTCGTCGGTGACTTGGTACGTCGACTCAATGAAGTTCCACGCCTGGTGGCCGGCGTCGAGGTACTCCCGGCACCACTTCAAGGCGATCTGCATGCCCGGCGAGCAGCACTGCGAGATGACCATGAAGGTCAACAACTGCACGGCACGAAACTCCGCTCGCAGGTCGGGGTCGTCCGGCGTCTCCACGGAGCCTCGGGCGAAGTTGATCAGCCCGGCCATCTCCAGCTGGGGCTCGATGGCTCCCTTCCAGGTGAGGATGTCCTGTCGACCAGTCAGCGGCGGGGTGACCAAGATCCTGTCCGGCGCAAACTTGAAGTAGCCGTAGCTTGGTGCAATCCCGCCCGCCGTCACCTGGGTCGCCGACGTCGGCGACAAACCGCTTCGTCGTCCTCCGACGTCGCCCCGCGAGGAGCCTGCAGCCGCCGACGACCGCACCCCTCGCCCCTGAACGCCGCCGACTTCGTCGGCGTGTATCACACCTCTCTGCCTCGACGTGCCTCCCGCATTGCTGCCGACTTGGCCACCTCCGGCGTTGACACCCACGTCGACGCCGCCCTCTGTGTTCACCGGTCGAGGAGATGCTGGTTGGGAAGGGTGCAACGTCGCCCACATGGAGCAAATGCCAGCCTCCACAACCACCCAGGGGATCGTTCCGTACTCCTGGGCTGCATGGCGCGTCCTCGCGTCCTCCAGCTGTGCTTCCAGAGTCTCCATCACCTTGGCGTCACCTACGCGCAAGCGAGAGACTGCACGGCTGCCGGCCTACGAACAACTTAGGTAAGTGGCCTCTACGTCGAACTGACTGAAAGGTAAGTCGTGTGCCGTCCACGCTCACCGCACCATGCGGAGATAACTACTACAACGGGAGCTAGACTACGGGCTAGGCACGGGTGCTCGTGTGATCTCTGCGTTCGTTAGTCCTTAGTCGTTTTCCTAGTGCACACACTGCTTGCTAGTTCATGGGGCAAGTTGGCAAGAGTTTCACTAGAGAAAGTTGACAACAATGGTACAATGAAGTTGGCATGGCAAGACTACATCAGAGCTAGCATTCAGGTCGGCCAACTGCCAGCGCAGCTTGGTCGACCGCGTTCCAGCACGACTTGGTCGACCGCGCTCCAGCAGTGCAAGGTCGACGGCGTGCCAACGTCGTAGGTTGACGGCGTGCCAGCGTTGCTCACGCAGAACAGCAGCGCACCCGCTTCGCAGGTGCGCGCAGATGATTGGCAGGCTGAGCCTCGTCACCCGCACAACGCACACACCACGTCAACCTCGCGCTGACGACTGCTTCTGATCGGCCACGTCGACCTCGGGATACCACCACCGAGGTCGGACTCGCCAACTTCGCCTGGGCGACCGTCGCACTCCTCCGCAGAACCTCGTCACCCAGGTAACCTCGTCGACCGGGCAACCACGTCGACCAGCAGCTCCCGTACGTGCCCGTCGACCTCCCAAGTCGACGACCACCTCCATGTCGACCTCACCAGGTCGACCACACCCTCGGTCGACCTCCTCCAGGTCGACGTCACTCCGGGTCGACCAGCTCCACGTCGACCAGCACTCCTGGTCGATCTGCTCCTCGTCGACCAGTGCAGTTGTCGGCCGACCACCCACGTCGGCCACCCGAAGTCGGCGTCACGAAGTTGACGCCCCGCTACTCGACGCCCAACTGCTCGGCGTCCTGAGTCGAGGTCGACGTCGGCCCCTCCTTCGTCGACCACCAGGTCCAGTCGACCACCAGCAGGCCGACCAGCAGGCCTGGTCGACCAACCACCAGGTCGACCAGCAGTCCGTCAGCCGACCACCGAAGTCGGCTTCCCCAGTTGACGTCACCAAGTTGACGTCCTCCGCAGGTCGACTCCCAAGTCGACCTCCCCGAAGTCGGCGCCACCCTGAAGTCGGCGCCCGTGCAGTGGTCCCCGTGCAGGTCGACCTCCTCGTCAACCAGCTCGCCCACTGCTGCAGGTCGGCTGCTCCCCCCACACCCGACCACGAAGTCGGCCCGCCCAAGCGCGGACGGGGCCAACACACAACTTCCGTTGACAGGGGAAGGCACGAGAGGGGGAAGGCATGAGAGGGGGAAGGCATGAAAGGGGGAAGGCATGAGAGGGGGAAGGCATGAGAGGGGGAAGGCATGAGAGGGGGAAGGCATGAGAGGGGGAAGGCATGAGAGGGGGAAGGCATGAGAGGGGGAAGGCATGAGAGGGGAAGGCATGAGAGGGGGAAGGCATGAGAGGGGGAAGGCATGAGAGGGGGAAGGCATGAGAGGGGGAAGGCATGAGAGGGGAAGGCATGAGAGCATGAGAGGGGGAAGGCATGAGAGGGGGAAGGCATGAGAGGGGGAAGGCATGAGAGGGGGAAGGCATGAGAGGGGGAAGGCATGAGAGGGGGAAGGCATGAGAGGGGGAAGGCATGAGAGGGGGAAGGCATGAGAGGGGGAAGGCATGAGAGGGGGAAGGCATGAGAGGGGGAAGGCATGAGAGGGGGAAGGCATGAGAGGGGGAAGGCATGAGAGGGGGAAGGCATGAGAGGGGGAAGGCATGAGAGGGGGAAGGCATGAGAGGGGGAAGGCATGAGAGGGGAAGGCATGAGAGGGGGAAGGCATGAGAGGGGGAAGGCATGAGAGGGGGAAGGCATGAGAGGGGGAAGGCATGAGAGGGGGAAGGCATGAGAGGGGGAAGGCATGAGAGGGGGAAGGCATGAGAGGGGGAAGGCATGAGAGGGGGAAGGCATGAGAGGGGAAGGCATGAGAGGGGAAGGCATGAGAGGGGGAAGGCATGAGAGGGGGAAGGCATGAGAGGGGGAAGGCATGAGAGGGGGAAGGCATGGAAGGCATGAGAGGGGGAAGGCATGAGAGGGGGAAGGCATGAGAGGGGGAAGGCATGAGAGGGGGAAGGCATGAGAGGGGGAAGGCATGAGAGGGGGAAGGCATGAGAGGGGGAAGGCATGAGAGGGGGAAGGCATGAGAGGGGGAAGGCATGAGAGGGGGAAGGCATGAGAGGGGGAAGGCATGAGAGGGGGAAGGCATGAGAGGGGGGAGGCATGAGAGGGGGGAAGGCATGAGAGGGGGGAAGGCATGAGAGGGGGAAGGCATGAGAGGGGGAAGGCATGAGAGGGGGAAGGCATGAGAGGGGGAAGGAATGAGAGGGAGAAGGCATGAGAGGGGGAAGGCATGAGAGGGGGAAGGCATGAGAGGGGGAAGGCATGAGAGGGGGAAGGCACGAGAGGGGGAAGGCACGAGAGGGGGAAGGCACGAGAGGGGGAAGGCACGAGAGGGGGAAGGCACGAGAGGGGGAAGGCACGAGAGGGGGAAGGCACGAGAGGGGGAAGGCATGAGAGGGGGAAGGCATGAGAGGGGGAAGGCATGAGAGGGGGAAGGCATGAGAGGGGGAAGGCATGAGAGGGGGAAGGCATGAGAGGGGGAAGGCATGAGAGGGGGAAGGCATGAGAGGGGGAAGGCATGAGAGGGGGAAGGCATGAGAGGGGGAAGGCATGAGAGGGGGAAGGCATGAGAGGGGGAAGGCATGAGAGGGGGAAGGCATGAGAGGGGGAAGGCATGAGAGGGGGAAGGCATGAGAGGGGGAAGGCATGAGAGGGGGAAGGCATGAGAGGGGGAAGGCATGAGAGGGGGAAGGCATGAGAGGGGGAAGGCATGAGAGGGGGAAGGCATGAAAGGGGGAAGGCATGAGAGGGGGAAGGCATGAGAGGGGGAAGTCATGAGAGGGGGAAGGCATGAGAGGGGGAAGGCATGAGAGGGGGAAGGCATGAGAGGGGGAAGGCATGAGAGGGGGAAGGCATGAGAGGGGGAAGGCATGAGAGGGGGAAGGCATGAGAGGGGGAAGGCATGAGAGGGGGAAGGCATGAGAGGGGGAAGGCATGAGAGGGGGAAGGCATTGTTGTGTGATGCAACCATATGCATTCACGTCTGTCTGCCTCCCATCATGTGTTTGTGCGTTGCATGCGTGGTGTGAGCGTGTGCAAGAAATTTGTGTCTTGTGTGGTTTGGATTGTCTGTGTGTGTGTGAATGTTATTTGGCTTGAGCAGATATCTGAAGTGATTCCTCTGCTCAAAAGCTTTCCGACGAACCAAGAATCGTCGCGATCGGAGCACAACCAAGAAAGTTACGAACATTGGAGTTCGTATGCTTATATATTTTGGTTGCAGCTACTTTGGAAGTTGTGGGGTTGACTCATTATGGGGTATAGACTTTTGGGGTTGGGAAATTCGAACCCATCACTGTAGATGCTGCCAAGAGGTTGGGTGAAGCCAAACCAGGTTGGCAAGTGTGGCCAAGTTGGGGTGAGGTGGATGGCATGGGTTGGAAAGTGACAAAGGTCAAAGTTTGTTGCCTATGGGGAAGGGAATTGTGTGGTATGGGGTTTCCTTGGTTGGGGACTCCCTTGGGGCCTTCCCTCTCGTCCTCCTCTTCCCTTCCTACCTGGTTTAGTGCTACTCCAATGTTCTTTTGTGGGACTTGTTGAGTTAATTGTGATTGAGTTAAATTTCTGTGGCAGCATACCCCCTAGTGCGCCGAAAAGCATAACTCGAGATATACTTCATATTTTGATACGATTCAAATTGGGAAATGTAGCCACGGTCTAGGGCTACAACATATGCGAAATTCGTGGGATTCTAACGGTGCACCTGTCGTCGACAACGTTTCTTGTGAAGTCGACGTTTCTGTCCAGAATTCTAAGCCAACGATTTTGTGATAATTTCGGCTCCTAAGCTTCTAGACTCCGTCCTTAGTCTCTAACAAGTGGTATCAGAGCGATTGAGGACCTTTTGAAGAGTCTACTGAGGTGTGAAGACCCTCCTAGACCCACCATGGCCTGTGGGCGTGCCTAAGTGGAGTTCTAGAGGTTGGATGTGACTTCCGCTAAGGGGAAACTCTGCCGAAATTTCGTTGGCGCCGACACTTGTGAAGATTGTGTGGATCTACATTGTGACCAGCAAAGGGGGGAGCTGAAACCTCTGATTGGGAGCAGAGGAGATGAATCAAGGGAGTGGAGATGCAGCTGAGAAGAGGAGTGAACCGCCACCATCCAAGATCGAAGCTTTGGATGGCTCCAACTATGAGGAGTGGAGCGGGCGGATGCGGAGCGCCTTCAAGCGCTACAAGCTGCTGAAAATTGCAATGGGAGAGGAGAAGATGCCGGGGGAAGGAGATGCCCGCGATCGGTGGATTGAGAAGAGCGCGGTGCTGTACGACCTCATCCTCCAATCGGTCAACAACGACATGTTCCAGCACATCAAGGATTTGGTGGAGTTGGATTATTCCGGACCGAAGGCATGGAAGCTGCTGCGCGACGTGATTCAGCCCAACACGCTGCCGATGGTGATTGTGTTGGAGAAGGAGTTGGCTGCTCTCTCCATGAAACCAGGAGATGATGTGAAACCGGTCCTTGACAAGATCAAGGACACCTATGCGAGGATGGCAGCGGCGGGCAGCGAAGTGTCGCAGATGCAACAGTGCACCAAGATCATCTCGGTGCTCGACAACTCGTGGGACAACCTCATCCCCACCCTCAACGTTCAGCAGGACAAATGGACGCCTGAGTGGCTACGGCAGCAGATTCTGCAGGAGGACTTCCGCAGGCGCCACACGGGAGGTGGTGCTGCCAACAAAACTGCTGAGGGGTATGGAGCTGCATGAGGCAGCAGAGGAAGAGGGGGAGGGAGAGGCCGAGGCCGTGGGAGAGGCTTTAGCAGAGGAAGAGGCCGAGGTGACTACAACGAGGGGCATGGGAGCTCTGGTGGCAGGGGGAGCACCCGAATGGAGGGTGCGTGTTGGTACTGCAAGAAGGCTGGACACCCGTGGTTCAAGTGTTTCAGCCGGCCTGAAGGATGGGCGCCTCCAGGCATGAAGCCGCCAAGTGGTGAACGTGCACGAGGTGGTGCTGTGCAAGGTTCAGGTGCACAAGGTGATGGTGCACAAGGTAAAGCCGACCCTGGGATGTTCCTCATGGTTGAGGATGTGAAAGGGAGTGAGGGTGATGTGGGCTCTGTTGTGCCCTTCCATCACCCCGCCCCATTCTCCCTCCTTCCATCACCCCGCCCCATTCTCCCGCCTTCCATCATCCCCATCACCCCGCCCCATTCTCCCTCCTTCCATCACCCCGCCCCATTCTTTCGCTTTCCATCACCCCACCCCATTCTCCCGCTTTCCATCACCCCGCCCCATTCTCCCGCTTTCCATCACCCCGCCCCATTCTCCCGCTTTCCATCACCCCGCCGCAATGGAATGGGGGAGAATGGGGTGGGTTGATGGAAAGCGGGAGAATGGGGCGGGGTGATAGAAGGAGGGAGAATGGGGCGGGGTGATGGAAGGAGGGAGAATGGGGCAGGGTGATGGAAAGCGGGAGAATGGGGCGGGTTGATGGAAGGAGGGAGAATGGGGCGGGGTGATGGAAGGAGGGAGAATGGGGCGGGGTGATGGAAAGCGGGAGATGGGGCGGGGTGATGGAAAGCGGGAGAATGGGGCGGGGTGATGGTAAGCAGGAGAAGGGGGCGCGGTGATGGAAAGCGGGAGAATGGGGCGGGGTGATGTTAAGCGGGAGAATGGGGCGGGGTGATGGAAAGCGGGAGAATGGGGCGGGGCGATGGAAAGCGGGAGAATGGGGCGGGTGTTGTTCAGGATCCGTCACTTTGAGAGCTTACGACGAACTCATTACTCAACTAAACGCAAATCCGCTCGGTAGGATTGTGCGCCTTAGGCTTAGCTACCATCTCCAAGTTGAATCAGTTGTTAAGATGGTCTATAGAGTGAGAACCGATTGAAAACGTCCAGCAGCTGCATCACTAGAATGGTGGAGGAAGTACAAACATTAAGGCATAGGAAGTTGGAGTTGGGGACTCCAAGAGAACCATGAGAGGGAAGGGGTTCTCCAAGAGCTAGGGAAGGATGGTAGGAACCTTCCTAGCAGCAAGGATGCAACCCTCATCATGAGGTCCTTGAGGTGTCACATGCAAAATCCAATCTAGTTGGATTTTGCCTAGGTGTTGCAACATTTGCAACCCATGCTAGAAACTTCTAGCCACCCCAATCCAAAAGTCAAAGTTGCCTTCCCTAACCACCCAACCAAAGATCCCTTTATAGTCATGTCCCAAGTAATCACCCAAATTAGATATAACCCAAAAAGGTAATAAGAAATCCAAGTCTTGGAATTCTTGTAACTTGGGCGATCTTGGTCGGAATAAGGCGATCTTGGTATCGTTGGAAAGCTCTGGATTTCTCCTGCATGATCAAGCATGTAGACTTGGAGAAAAACACAGAGATGGTAATATCCAACAGCCATGCATAATGACATATGCTCATGCAAATCATGCAAGCACAAATAGCACGAGCACTCGGCAGGACGTTAGGATGACATGCACTCAGAATGACGTGCATTCAACAAACTCCCCCTCAGACTAACGGACTGCATGCACATACACTCACACATGCACTCATGACACTGCTGCCCACACTAGTGCAATGCCATGCCACACATCTTAGCACACTTCCAATGTGCGCTCTCGGGAAGTCTCTTGGTGAGAAAATCTGCCGCCTGCTTGCTAGCCTTCACATGGTGAAGCTCAACAGCTCCCTCCTTCACCATATGCCTCACCCAATGCCACTTAATCTTCATGTGCTTGTTCAGCCCATTCAGGATAGGATTATTGGCCATGCCAATAGCAGCCTCGCTGTCGGAGAAAAGTGGCGTAGGTCCCTGCTGTTCAGCTCCCATGTCCTCCAGCAGCTTCCTCAGGAGCACAATCTCCTTGATGGCATGGTACATCGCCATGTACTCTGCCTCTCCGGAAGACTGAGCAATCTCACTCTGCTTCTTGGACCTCCAGCTCACTGGTCCACCTCCGACCATGCACACAAAGCCGCCAACCGATGATTGATCCTCATCCTCTGAGGCCCATGTGGCATCGGTGAAGCACGACAGCTTCAAGGTTCCAGGCGTGACCCCATCTGCTCCAATCTGTTTCAGCTGGCCGCCAGCTGGAAACTGAACACCAGCAGATGCCGTTGATCCGAGGTAGCGCACCAAGCGCTTTGCCACCTCTAACTGCTCCTCAGTGGGCCGCTGCACAACTCTGGCCAGCTGCCCCACTCCGAATGAAGCATCAGGTCGCGTATGCACTGCAGCATACATCACACTCCCAATGAGTGACTGGTATTCATTCTGCTGCTCATCCTCGAGTACATCATCCTCCTCAGCTGCCTTCTTCAGTTTGAAGCCCGCAGGGAACGGTGTCATCACAGTGCGACCCCCAGTCACACCATACCACTCTATGACACCAGAGATGTAGTGTGACTGATGCACCTTCAGCCACCTCCTCTCAACATCCCTCTCAATCTGCAGCCCCAAGTAGTAGTGGACATGCCCCAGCATCTTGCACTTGAAGTTGTCCATCAGCAGCTTCTGTGTCCTCTCAATCTGCTCCATGGAAGGTGAGAACAGTAGTATGTCATCGACATACACCAGCGGCAAGAGCAGCTGCTCCCCCTCACCAAGCAGAAACAAGCTGTGATCCACCTGGGACGTCTTGAAGCCTCCACCCATCAGCACCTCCTCCAGCTTCTCGTACCAACACCTGGGCTCTTGCTTTAGGCCATAGATGGCCTTCTTAAGCTTGCACACCCGGCTGGTCCCATCCTCATAGCCGTCGGGCTGCGCCATGTAGATATCCTCCAGCAGTATTCCATTGAGGAACGCAGTGGTAATATCCATCTGCTTCACGTGCCATCCCTTCACAGCTGCGCCAGCCATCAAAGTCCTCAGTGTTACTGGCTTAGCAACGGGAGCGAAGATCTCCCCAAAGTCGACCTTCTCTTTCTGCTGAAACCCCTTGGCGACCAAGCGGCTCTTGAACCGCTCCAGCGCACCATCAGCACCATTCTTCACCTCGAAGACCCACTTGCTGCTGATCGGCCGTCGCCCCTCAGGTAACTCAACAAGCTCCCAAGTCCCATTCTCAATGAGACGGTTGAACTCCGCATCCATGGCAGCCTTCCACTCCTCCTTCTGGGGTCCACTGAGTGCCTCCTCCACTGTGGCTGGTTCTCCAGGCAAGGGTGTGAAGAAACAGAACGCCATCTCCTCATCCTCCCCCTCATCCGCCTGAACCGCCATGGCACCTTGCTTGGGTCCTCCCAAACGGCTATACTTCAGCCTTGAGGGTGCTGCTACCACTCTCTTCTCGCGGGTTGCAATCTGCTGCCCATGTGGTGAAGCTCCTCTCTGCACACTCCTCTTGGTGACCTTGGCGTTTGCAGCAGGCCCGGGCTGAGTTGGTGAGTCCACACGTGCCGACTCATCCTCCAACCCCTCCTCCGCAGCAGGACCAGCACCTTGCTGCTCACCACTGCCACTGTGGTCACTGGTCAGCTCTGACCCAGGGAGTTCATCAAGGTGCAGCTGAACCTCCTCCACTGCAGACCGCTCAATCTCCTGCAGACGCAAGCCAATCTGCACCTGCTGCTGCTGCTGCCAATCCTTGTACATGACGTCCTCCACAAACTTGACGTCACGACTGATCAGCGTCCTCTTGCTCTTGGGGTCCCACATCAGCCACCCCTTCGAGTCAGGAGCCATCCCAAGATGGACAGCCCACACAGCAGCAACTTCCAGCTTGTGCCTCTGCTCCTTAGGCACCATCACAAGCCCCATGCAGCCCCACACCCGCAGCATGTCAATGGATGGCTTCTTCCCAAGCCAGCACTCGTACGGCACCCAGTGCTTGTCGCCAACATGCGTCAAGACCCTGTTCTTGACCGTGATGACATGGCGAACAGCTTCAGGCCAGAACTTGTAGGGCATCCCAGCAGCCCCCAACAAGGTCTTAGCCGCCTCGCCAATGGTCCGGTTGGCACGCTCAGCAATGCCGTTCTGCTGCGGTGTTCCAGGGCAGGTCAGCTGATGTCGGATGCCATTTCTCTTGAGGAACTTGGTGAATTCCGCTCCAAGGAACTCTCCACCTCGGTCGCTCCTCAGCACCTTCACCAGCCGCATCGCTTGCCGCTCCACCATCGGCAACCAATCCTCCTTGATTGCCGCTGCAGCATCGCTCTTCTTGGACAAGAGACGTGCCCACGTGAAACGGCTCCATTCGTCCACCATGGTGAGGAAGTACAGCACTCCCCCAGTCCCCTCAGTCCTCATAGGACCCACCAGGTCCATGTGCACCACCTCCAGTGGCGCCTTCGCTGATCCCTCCGCACGTGGAAACGGGAACCGCGCAAACTTGTTTTGCATGCACGCCTCGCAGCTGCCATAGTGAGCGCCATCACCATGCAGTTGCAGCCCATGCACGCACTTCTCCTTGTGCATCACCTCCAATGTGGAAACAGCCACGTGTGCGAGCCGCCGATGCCAAGTCTCCCAATCCGCTTGGCCCGAGGTAGCCGACGCCTTCACCGCCGCGCTTCCTCCAATCAGCTCCTCTCCTTGCACACCTTGCTGCTCCTCGGTGACGCTCTCCTCCATAGATGCCGCCACTGCCGCCTTGCCCGATTTTCGCCAAGGGAGGACCGGGATCTGCCACATGCGCTTGAGGACATCTCCCTTCCACTGCAGGTCCCAAATGAGGCGCTCATCGTTGTAGGCACGATAGCGCTCCGAGCCAATCGTCTCGGTGTTCACACCCGCATCTCCCAACCGGCCGGTAGAAATCAGGTTCGCGCACAAGTCCGACACCCACAGCACATTCTTCAGCCCCACAAGCTCTCCATCCGCTCCCATGAACTTGGCGCATCCCATGCCCATGACCTTGGCCTTGGCGCCCGTCGCGGATGTGACCGTAGAGATAGGTGCGGGCTGAATCTCATCGAGTAGGTCCGCACGAGGAGTCATGTGCCAGGAGCTTCCCGAGTCAAAAGCCCAATGGGTGAGGGGGTGTAGGAGAACCTTGGCAGCCATAGCGAGGTCGGTTGCGCCTTCGTTCACGAAGAAGAAGAACCCGGCCTTCCGCTCCTCAGATTTGCTGCCTTTCTCCTCCTCCTCCTCTCCACTAGCTCCCATGACTCCCCCACTCCTCATGCCACCACGCTGGTTGCTTGATGAAGGCGGGGTCCAATCCTTGGGTCGTTGGTAGCACTTCTGCCAACGATGTCCGCGCTTCTTGCAGTAGAAGCACACCTCCCCTTGACCCCCGCCGCCATCCTCCTTTGAGTTATCCTTGTTTTTGCCCTTCCACTTCTTCTTGAAGCCACTCTTTCCACCTCCAACTCCATAGCCAGCCCCCTCCTCCGAACGCTCCACACTCCGCCGCCGCAGGTCTTCCTCTAGGATGCGCGCGCGAATGTAATCTACGCTCCACTGGGGCTGTTGAGAGTTGAGGTTGATCGCAAGGGCAGACCACAACTCCGGCAGTCGTATCACAATTGTTGAGTGATGCTACCATTCGCATTCACGTCTGTCTGCCTCCCATCATATGTTCGTGCGTTGCATGCGTGTTGTGAGTGTGTGCAAGAATTTGTGTTTTGTGCGGTTTGGTTTTTCTGAGTGTGTGTGTGAATGTTATTTGGCTTGAGCAGATATCTGAAGTGACTCCTCTGCTCAAGAGCTTTCCGAGGAACCAAGTATCGCTTCAATCGAAGCACGAACTAGAAAGTCACGAACGTTGGAGTTCGTATGCTTTTGATATTTGGTTGTGGTGACTATGGGAAGTTGTGGGGTTGACTCAATATGGGGTACAGACTTTTGGGGGTTGGGAAATTCGTCTTTTCTACTGTAGTTGCTGCCAAATGGTTGGGAGAAACCAAACCAGGTTGGCAAGTGTGGCCAAGTTGGGTTGAGGTGGATTGTGGAGGTTGGGATAGTGACAAAGGTCAAAGTTGGGTTGCCTATGGGGAAGGGAATTGTATGGCATGGGGTTTCCTTGGTTGGGGACTCTCTTGGGACCTTCCCTCTCGTCCTCCTTATCCCTTCCACCTGGTTTAGTGCTACTCTAATTCTCTTGTGTGAACTTGTGTGAACTTTGTGATTGAGTTAAGTTCTTATGGCAGCATACCCCCCTGTGCGCCGAAATTGATAAGTCGAGATTTACTTCACCTCTTGATACGTTTCTACTTGGGAATTGTAGCCACGGAGTAGGGCTACAACATATATGAGTTTAGTGAAGTTTTGTGCACTTTTTGTCGACGGCGTTTCTTGTGAGCGCAACTATTCTGTCCAGAAATAGGGACCAACGATTTTGAGAAATTTAGGCACCTAATCTTCATAGACTCCGTCCTTAGTCCCTAACAAGTGGTATCAGAGCTGATAAAGGACTTTTTGGAGAGTCTACTGAAGTGTGAAGACCCTCCTAGACCCACCATGGCCTGTGGGCGTGCCTAAGTGGAGTTCTGGAGGTTGCATGTGACTTCCGCTAAGGGAAAACTCTGCCGAAATTTCGTTGGCGCCGACACTTGTGGAAATTGAGTAGGACTTCGGTGTGGACAGCAAGGGGGGAGCTGGAACCTGTGCTTGGGAGCAGAGGAAATGAGTCAAGGGAGTGGAGATGCAGCTGAGAAGAGGAATGAGCCGCCACCATCCAAGATCGAGGCATTGGATGGCTCCAACTATGAGGAATGGAGCGGGCGGATGCGGAGTGCATTTAAGCGCTACAAGCTGCTGAAACTTGCAATGGGAGAAGAGAAGATGCCCGAGGAAGGAGATGCCCGCGATCGGTGGATTGAGCGGAGCGCAGTGCTGTACGACTTGATTCTACAGTCGGTCAACAACGACATGTTCCAGCACATCAAGGATTTGGTGGAGCTCGATGACTCGGGACCGAAGGCGTGGAAGCTGCTACGCGACGTGGTTCAACCCAACACGCTGCCCATGGTGATCGTATTGGAGAAGGAGCTGGCTGCCCTCTCCATGCGGCCGGGAGATGATGTGAAGCCGGCCCTTGACAAGATCAAGGACACCTATGCGAGGATGGCAGCGGCGGGCAGCAAGGTGTCGGAGATGCAGCAGTGCACCAAAATCATCTCGGTACTCGACAACTCGTGGGACAACCTTATCCCCACCCTCAACGCTCAGCAGGACAAGTGGACGCCTGAGTGGCTACGGCAGCAGATCCTGCAGGAGGACTTCCGCAGGCGCCACACGGGAGGTGGTGCTGCCAACAAAACTGCTGAGGGGTATGGAGCTGCAGGAGGCAGCAGGGGGAGAGGGGGAGGGAGAGGCCGAGGCCGTGGGAGAGGCTTTGGCAGAGGAAGAGGCCGAGGTGACTACAACGAGGGGCATGGGAGCTCTGGTGGCACGGGGAGCACCCGAATGGAGGGTGCGTGCTGGTACTGCAAGAAGGCTGGACACCCGTGGTTCAAGTGTTTCAGCCGGCCTGAAGGATGGGCGCCTCCAGGCATGAAGCCGCCAAGTGGTGAACGTGCACGAGGTGGTGCTGTGCAAGGTTCAGGTGCACAAGGTGATGGTGCACAAGGTAAAGCCGACCCTGGGATGTTCCTCATGGTTGAGGATGTGCAAGGGAGTGGGGGTGATGTGGGTTCAGAGCATCGCGACGCTCTGGGGCGTCCGGGTAGAGCATCGCGACGCTTTGGGGCATCGGGGGAGAGCATCGCAACGCTCTGGGGCGTCCGGGGAGAGCATCGCGACGCTCTGGGGCGTCCGGGTAGAGCATCGCGACGCTCTTCGGCGTCCGGGGAGAGCATCGCGACGCTCTGGGGTGTCTGGGGAGAGCATCACGACGCGCTGGGGCGTCCGGGTAGAGCATCGCGATGCTCTGGGGCGTCCGGGGAGAGCATCTCGACGCTCTGGGGCGTCCGGGGAGAGCATCGCGACGCTCTGGGGCGTCCGGGGAGAGCATCATGACGCTCTGGGGCGGCTGAGGAGAGCATCGCGACGCTCTGGGGCGTCCGGGTAGAGCATCGCGACGCTTTGGGGCATCGGGGGAGAGCATCGCAACGCTCTGGGGCGTCCGGGGAGAGCATCGCGACGCTCTGGGGCGTCCGGGTAGAGCATCGCGACGCTCTTCGGCGTCCGGGGAGAGCATCGCGACGCTCTGGGGTGTCCGGGGAGAGCATCACGACGCGCTGGGGCGTCCGGGTAGAGCATCGCGATGCTCTGGGGCGGCTGGGGAGAGCATCGCGACGCTCTGGGGCGTCCGGGTAGAGCATCGCGACGCTCTTCGGCGTCCGGGGAGAGCATCTCGACGCTCTGGGGCGTCCGGGGAGAGCATCGCGACGCTCTGGGGCGTCCGGGGAGAGCATCATGACGCTCTGGGGCGGCTGAGGAGAGCATCGCGACGCTCTGGGGCGTCCGGGTAGAGCATCGCGACGCTTTGGGGCATCGGGGGAGAGCATCGCAACGCTCTGGGGCGTCCGGGGAGAGCATCGCGACGCTCTGGGGCGTCCGGGTAGAGCATCGCGACGCTCTTCGGCGTCCGGGGAGAGTATCGCGACGCTCTGAGGTGTCCGGGGAGAGCATCACGACGCGCTGGGGCGTCCGGGTAGAGCATCGCGATGCTCTGGGGCGGCTGGGGAGAGCATCGCGATGCTCTGGGGCGTCCGGGTAGAGCATCGCGACGCTCTGGGGCGTCCGGGGAGAGCATCGCGACGCTCCGGGGCTTGCGGGGAAAGTATCGCGATGCTCTGGGGCGTCCGGAGAGAGCATCGTGATGCTCTGCGGCATCCGAGGAGAGCATCGCGACGCTCTAGGGCGTCGGGGAGAGCATAGCGACGCTCTGGGGCGTCCGATGAGAGCATCGCGACGCTCTCGGGCGTCCGGGGAGAGCATCACGACGCTCTGGGGCGGCTGGGGAGAGCATCGCAACGCTCTGGGGCGTCCGGGTAGAGCATCGCGACGCTCTAGGGAGTCCGGGGAGAGCATCGCGACGCTCTGGGGCGTCCGGAGAGCATCGCGATGCTCTGGGGCGTCCTGGGAGAGCATCGCGACGCTCTGGGTCGTCCGGGGAGAGCATCGCGACGCTCTGGGGCGTCCGGGGAGAGCATCGCGACGCTCTGGGGCGTCCGGGGAGAGCATCGCGACGCTCTGGGGCGTCCGGGGAGAGCATCGCGACGCTCTGGGGCGTCCGGGGAGAGCATCGCGACGCTCTGGGGCGTCCGGGGAGAGCATCGCGATGCTCTGGGGCGTCCGGGGAGAGCATCGCGACGCTCTGGGGCGTCCGGGTAGAGCATCGCGACGCTCTAGGGCGTCCGGGGAGAGCATCGTGACGCTCTGGGGCGTCCAGGGAGAGCATCGCGACGCTCTGGGGCGTTCGGGGAGAGCATCGCGACGCTCTGGGGCGTCCGGGGAGAGCATAGCAACGCTCTGGGGCGTCCGGGGAGAGCATCGCGACGCTCTTGGGCGTCCGGGGAGAGCATCGCGACGCTCTGGGGCGTCCGGGGAGAGCATCGCGACGCTCTGGGGCGGCCGGGGAGAGCATCGCGACGCTCTGGGGCGTCCGGGGAGAGCATCACGACGCTCTGGGGCGTCTGGGGAGAGCATCGCGACGCTTTGGGGCGTCCGGGTAGAGCATCGCGACGCTCTGGGGCGTCCGGGGAGAGCATAGCGACGCTCTGGGGCGTCCGGGGAGAGCATCGCGACGCTCTGGGGCGTCCGGGGAGAGCATCGCGACGCGCTGGGGCGTCCGGGGAGAGCATCGCAACGCTCTGGGGCGTCCGGGTAGAGCATCACGACGCTCTGGGGCGTCCAGGGAGAGCATCGTGACGCTCTGGGGCGTCCGGGGAGAGCATCGTGACGCTCTGGGGCGTCCGGGGAGAGCATCGCGACGCTCTGGGGCGTCCGGGGAGAGCATTGCGACGCTCTGGGGCGTCCGGGGAGAGCATCGCGATGCTCTGGGGCGTCCGGGGAGAGCATCGCGGCGCTCTGGGGCGTCCGGGGAGAGCATCGCGACGCTCTGGGGCGTCCGGGGAGAGCATCGCGACGCTCTGGGGCGTCCGGGGAGAGCATCGCGACGCTCTGGGGCGTTCGGGGAGAGCATCGCGACGCTCTGGGGCGTCCGGGGAGAGCATCACGACGCGCTGGGGCGTCCGGGGAGAGCATCGCGACGCTCTGGGGCGTCCGGGTAGAGCATCGCGACGCTCTGGGGCGTTCGGGGAGTGCATCGCGACGCTCTGGGGCGTCCGGGGAGAGCATCACGACGCTCTGGGGCGTCCGGGGAGAGCATCGCGACGCTCTGGGGCGTCCTGGGAGAGCATCATGACGCTCTGGGGCGGCTGAGGAGAGCATCGCGACGCTCTGGGGCGTCCGGGTAGAGCATCGCGACGCTTTGGGGCATCGGGGGAGAGCATCGCAACGCTCTGGGGCGTCCGGGGAGAGCATCGCGACGCTCTGGGGCGTCCGGGGAGAGCATAGCGACGCTCTGGAGCGTCCGGGGAGAGCATCGCGACGCTCTGGGGCGTCCGGGGAGAGCATCGCGACGCGCTGGGGCGTCCGGGGAGAGCATCGCGACGCTCTGGGGCGTCCGGGGAGAGCATCACGACGCGCTGGGGCGTCCGGGAAGAGCATCGCGACGCTCTGGGGCGTCCGGGTAGAGCATCGCGACGCTCTGGGGCGTTCGGGGAGAGCATCGCGATGCTCTGGGGCGTCCGGGGAGAGCATCACGACGCTCTGGGGCATCCGGGGAGAGCATCGCGACGCTCTGGGGCGTCCGGGTAGAGCATCGCGACGCTCTGGGGCGTCCGGGGAGAGCATCGCGACGCTCTGGGGCGTCCGGGGAGAGCATCGCAACGCTTTGGGGCGTCCGGGGAGAGCATCGCGACGCGCTGGGGCGTCCGGGTAGAGCATCGCGACGCTCTGGGGCGTCCGGGTAGAGCATCGCGACGCTCTGGGGCGTCCGGGGAGAGCATCGCGACGCTCTGGGGCGTCCGGGGAGAGCATCGCGACGCTCTGGGGCGTCCGGGGAGAGCATCGCGCCGCTCTGGGGCGTCCGGGTAGAGCATCGCGACGCATTGGGGCGTCCGGGGAGAGCATCGCGACGCTCTGGAGCGTCCGGGGAGAGCATCGCGACGCTCTGGGGCGTCCGGGTAGAGCATCGCGACGCTCTTCGGCGTCCGGGGAGAGCATCTCGACGCTCTGGGGCGTCCGGGGAGAGCATCGCGACGCTCTTGGGCGTCCGGGGAGAGCATCATGACGCTCTGGGGCGGCTGAGGAGAGCATCGCGACGCTCTGGGGCGTCCGCGTAGAGCATCGCGACGCTTTGGGGCATCGGGGGAGAGCATCGCAACGCTCTGGGGCGTCCGGGGAGAGCATCGCGACGCTCTGGGGCGTCCGGGGAGAGCATCGCGATGCTCTGGGCCGTCCGGGGAGAGCATCGCGACGCTCTGGGGCGTCCGGGGAGAGCATCGCGACGCTCTGGGGGGTCCGGGGAGAGCATAGCGACGCTCTGGGGCGTCCGGGGAGAGCATCGCGACGCTCTGGGGCGTCCGGGGAGAGCATCACGACGCTCTAGGGCGGCTGGGGAGAGCATCGCGACGCTCTGGGGCGTCCGGGTAGAGCATCGCGACGCTCTGGGGCGTCCGGGGAGAGCATAGCGACGCTCTGGGGCGTCCGAGGAGAGCATCGCGACGCTCTGGGGCGTCCGGGGAGAGCATCGCGATGCGCTGGGGCGTCCGGGGAGAGCATCGCGACGCTCTGGGGCGTCCGGGGAGAGCATCGCGACGCTCTGGGGCGTCCGGGGAGAGCATCGCGACGCTCTGGGGCGTCCGGGTAGAGCATCGCGACGCGGTGGGGCGTCCGGGGAGAGCATCGCGACGCTCTGGAGCGTCCGGGGAGAGCATCGCGACGCTCTGGGGCGTCCGGGTAGAGCATCGCGACGCTCTTCGGCGTCCGGGGAGAGCATCGCGACGCTCTGGGGTGTCATCACGATGCGCTGGGGCGTCCGGGAAGAGCATCGCGACGCTCTAGGGCGTCCGGGTAGAGCATCGCGACGCTCTGGGGCGTCCGGGGAGAGCATCGCGACGCTCTGGGGCATCCGGGGAGAGCATCACGACGCTCTGGGGCGTCCGGGGAGAGCATCGCGACGCTCTGGGGCGTCTGGGTAGAGCATCGCGACGCTCTGGGGCGTCCGGGGAGAGCATAGCGACGCTCTGGGGCGTCCGGGGAGAGCATCGCGACGCGCTGGGGCGTCCGGGGAGAGCATCGCGACGCTCTGGGGCGTCCGGGGAGAGCATCGCGACGCTCTGGGGCGTCCCGGTAGAGCATCGCGACGCACTGGGGCGTCCGGGGAGAGCATCGCGACGCTCTGGGGCGTACGGGGAGAGCATCGCGACGCTCTGGGGCGTCAGGGGAGAGCATCGCGACGCTCTGGGGCGTCCGAGGAGAGCATCGCGATGCTCTGGGGCGTCCGGGGAGAGCATCGCGATGCTTTGGGGCGTCCGGGGAGAGCATCGCGATGCTCTCCCGCTTTCCTTTACCCCGCCCCATTCTCCCTCCTTCCATCACCCCGCCCCATTCTCCCTCCTTCCATCTCCCCGCCCCATTCTCCCGCTTTCCATCACCCCGCCCCATTCTCCCGCTTTCCCTCACCCCGCCCCATTCTCCCGCTCTCCATTACCCCGCCCCATTCTCCCGCTTTCCATCACCCCGCCCCATTCTCCCGCTTTCCATCACCCCGCCCTTTTCTCCTGCTTTCCATCACCCTGCCCCATTCTCCCGCTTTCCATCACCCCGCCCCATTTTCCCGCTTTCCATCACCCCGCCCCATTCTCCCGCTTTCCATCACCCGCCCCATTCTCCCGCCTTCCATCACCCCGCCCCATTCTCCCTCCTTCCATCACCCCGCCCCATTCTCCCGCCTTCCATCACCCCACCCAATTCTCCCGCTTTCCATCACCCCGCCCCATTCTCCCGCTTTCCATCACCCCGCCCCATTCTCCCGCTTTCCACCACCTTGCCCCATTCTCCCGCTTTCCATCACCCCGCCCCATTCTCCCACTTTCCATCACCCAGCCCCATTCTCCCTCCTTCCATCACCCCGCCCCATTCTCCCGCTTTCCATCACCCCACCCCATTCTCCCTCCTTCCATCACCCCGCCCCATTATCCCTCCTTCCATCACCCCGCCCCATTCTCCTGCTTTCCATCACCCCGCCCCGTTCTCCCTCCTTCCATCACCGCGCCCCATTCTCCCTCCTTCCATCACCCCGCCCCATTCTCCCGCTTTCCATCACCCCGCCCCATTCTCCCGCTTTCCATCGCCCCATTCTCCCGCTTTCCATCACCCCGCCCCATTCTCCTGCTTTCCATCACCCCGCCCCATTCTCCCGCTTTCCATCACCCCGCCCCATTCTCCCGCTTTCCATCACCTTGCCCCATTCTCCCTCCTTCCATCACCCCGCCCCATTCTCCCGCTTTCCATCACCCCCCCACATTCTCCCTCCTTCCATCACCCCGCCCCATTCTCCCTCCTTCCATCACCCCGCCCCATTCTCCCTCTTTCCATCACCCCGCCCCATTCTCCCGCTTTCCATCTCCCCGCCCCATTCTCCCTCCTTCCGCCCCATTCTCCCTCCTTCCATCACCCCGCCCCATTCTCCCGCTTTCCATCACCCCGCCCCATTCTCCCGCTTTCCATCACCCCGCCCCATTCTCCCGCTTTCCATCACCCCGCCCCATTCTCCCGCTTTCCATCACCCCGCCCCATTCTCCCTCCTTCCATCAACCCGTCCCATTCTCCCTCCTTCCATCACCCCGCCCCATTCTCCAGCTTTCCATCACCCCGCCCCATTCTCCCGCTTTCCATCACCCCGCCCCATTCTCCTTCCTTCCATCACCCCGCCCCATTCTCCCGCTTTCCATCACCCCGCCCCATTCTCCCGCTTTCCATCACCGTGCCCCATTCTCCCGCTTTCCATCACCCTACCCCATTCTCCCGCTTTCCATCACCCCGTCCCATTCTCCCGCTTTTCATCACCCCGCCCCATTCTCCCTTCTTCCATCACCCCGCCCCATTCTCCCGCTTTCCATCACCCCGCCCCATTCTCCCGCTTTCCATCGCCCCGCCCCATTCTCCCGCCTTCCATCACCCCGCCCCATTCTCCCGCTTTCCATCACCCCGCCCCATTCTCCCGCTTTCCATCACCGCGCCCCCTTCTCCCGCTTACCATCACCCCGCCCCATTCTCCCGCTTTCCATCACCTCGCCCCATCTCCCGCTTTCCATCACCCCGCCCCATTCTCCCTCCTTCCATCACCCCGTCCCATTCTCCCTCCTTCCATCAACCCGCCCCATTCTCCCGCTTTCCATCACCCTGCCCCATTCTCCCTGCTTCCATCACCTTTCCCCATTCTCCCTCCTTCCATCACCCCGCCCCATTCTCCCTCTTTCCATCACCCCGCCCCATTCTCCCGCTTTCCATCTCCCCGCCCCATTCTCCCTCCTTCCGCCCCATTCTCCCTCCTTCCATCACCCCGCCCCATTCTCCCGCTTTCCATCACCCCGCCCCATTCTCCCGCTTTCCATCACCCCGCCCCATTCTCCCGCTTTCCATCACCCCGCCCCATTCTCCCGCTTTCCATCACCCCGCCCCATTCCCCCTCCCCGCCCCATTCTCCCGCTTTCCATCACCCCGCCCCATTCTCCTTCCTTCCATCACCCCGCCCCATTCTCCCGCTTTCCATCACCCCGCCCCATTCTCCCGCTTTTCATCACCCCGCCCCATTCTCCCTTCTTCCATCACCCCGCCCCATTCTCCCGTTTTCCATCACCCCGCTGTTGAATGCACGTCATTCTGAGTGCATGTCATCCTAACGTCATGCCGAGTGCTCGTGCTATTTGTGCTTGCATGATTTGCATGAGCGTATGTCATTATGCATGGCTGTTGGATATTACCATCTCTGTGTTTTTATCCAAGTCTACATGCTTGATCATGCAGGAGAAATCCAGAGCTTTTCAACGATACCAAGATCGCCTTATTCCGACCAAGATCGCCCAAGTTACAAGAATTCCAAGACTTGGATTTCTTATTACCTTTTTGGGTTATATCTATTTTGGGTGATTACTTGGGACATGACTATAAAGGGATCTTTGGTTGGGTGGTTAGGGAAGGCAACTTTGACTTTTGGATTGGGGTGGCTAGAAGTTTCTAGCATGGGTAGCAAATGTTGCAGCACCTAGGCAAAATCCAACTAGATTGGATTTTGCATGTGACACCTCAAGGACCTCATGATGAGGGTTGCATCCTTGCTGCTAGGAAGGTTCCTACCATCCTTCCCTAGCTATTGGAGAACCCCTTCCCTCTCATGGTTCTCTTGGAGTCCCCAACTCCAACTTCCTATGCCTTAATGTTTGTACTTCCTCCACCATTCTAGTGATGCAGCTGTTGGACGTTTTCAATCGGTTCTCACTCTATAGACCATCTTAACAACTGATTCAACCTGAAGATGGTAGCTAAGCCTAAGGCGCATTATCTCACTGAGCGGATTTGCGTTTAGTTGAGTAATGAGTTCGTCGTAAGCTCTCAAAGTGACGGATCCTGAACAACAAGTGGTATCAGAGCGGGTAGTCGACTTTGAGACGACGAATCGTCGTGAATTCTCAACCAAGGTTGTCGAGTGAGACCATTTTCTAGAAGCTCTGCTCGCGAACGTTCGAGTGGTGGTCGAACCGCGTTCTAGTTCGAAGTATCCAGTCCGCGACGGCGATTTTTGTAGAATCGAAATTTCTGGCAGAATTCTCTCCAAACGATTTCTCAAGTTTCCACCGTTCATAAGGCCTCAATATGGTTGGTACGAACTCCGGAGGTGCTAGTGGCGAGATGGATAGAAGTAGAGAGGCTGGAGAGCAGGGGGGAGTTGCTGGTGGAGGAGTGGGGACTCACCAACCAGCCAACCCTACGCTACCTACTTCTTCTACACCATCTCCTACTACCGTGGATCCTGTGAAAGCTTTCTCTATTGAGAAATTCATGGGGGAGGACTACGAGCACTGGAGCTTCCGCATGAGGCTGATGTACACCCAATACAAGCTATTGGATCTGGTGGAGGGGAAGGAGAAAATGCCGGAGGCCGCGGAGCTGAAAGGAGCGTGGATGAAGCGATCGTTTGACGCGTACATGCTAATGGTGCAAGCGGTTGGCGGGCGACAACTTGACCACATCAAGGACCTCTTGGGTGATCCAGAGTGTGGCCCTAAGGCTTGGAGGATTCTTCTGGATGTGCACTCACCGACACATGCTACCGGCATCGTGCTACTCGCGCGGCTGCTGCGCGACATCAAGTTCGTTGATGGAGAGCCGATGCAACCGGTATTGGATGAGATGCGGGACATCTTTACGAAGCTCCAAGGCAGCGGTGTGGTGTACCCGGAGCTCGTGCAATGCGTCGAGATTGTTGTTAGGGACTAAGGACGGAGTCTATGAAGATTAGGTGCCTAAATTTCTCAAAATCGTTGGTCCCTATTTCTGGACAGAATAGTTGCGCTCACAAGAAACGCCGTCGACGAAAAGTGCACAGTCAAAACTTCACTTAACTCATATATGTTGTAGCCCTACTCCGTGGCTACAATTCCCAAGTTGAAACGTATCAAGAGGTGAAGTAAATCTCGACTTATCAATTTCGGCGCACAGGGGGGTATGCTGCCATAAGAACTTAACTCAATCACAAAGTTCACACAAGTTCACACAAGAGAATTAGAGTAGCACTAAACCAGGTGGAAGGGATAAGGAGGACGAGAGGGAAGGTCCCAAGAGAGTCCCCAACCAAGGAAACCCCATGCCATACAATTCCCTTCCCCATAGGCAACCCAACTTTGACCTTTGTCACTATCCCAACCTCCACAATCCACCTCAACCCAACTTGGCCACACTTGCCAACCTGGTTTGGTTTCTCCCAACCATTTGGCAGCAACTACAGTAGAAAAGATGAATTTCCCAACCCCCAAAAGTCTGTACCCCATATTGAGTCAACCCCACAACTTCCCATAGTCACCACAACCAAATATCAAAAGCATACGAACTCCAACGTTCGTGACTTTCTAGTTCGTGCTCCGATTGAAGCGATACTTGGTTCCTCGGAAAGCTCTTGAGCAGAGGAGTCACTTCAGATATCTGCTCAAGCCAAATAACATTCACACACACACTCAGAAAAACCAAACCGCACAAAACACAAATTCTTGCACACACTCACAACACGCATGCAACGCACGAACATATGATGGGAGGCAGACAGACGTGAATGCGAATGGTAGCATCACTCAACAAACTCCCCCTCTGGCTGCCAACCATCATCCCACATGCCATAGCTCAAGCATGCATCCTCAATGCACACTCATCCCAGCAAGCTTCATGCCCTTCCAATGCTCAGATTCAGCCAGGCGCTTGGTGAGAATGTCAGCCGCCTGCTGATGGGTCTTCACAATCTCCAGCCGCACCTCCTTGTCCAGGAGCCTCCTCACCCAGTGCCACTTAGGCCTGATGTGTTTGGTCAGCCCATGAAGACAAGCATTCTTTGCTAGCTTCACCGCCGACTCATTGTCACAGAAAATCACAGTCGGCTCCCTCTGACCAACTCCAATCTCCTCCAACAAACGCCTCAGCCACACCACCTCCTTTGCCCCATGATGCAGGGCCATGTACTCTGTCTCACACGAGGACTGCCCCACCTCATTCTGCTTCTTACTGCGCCAGCTCACTGCACCACCTCCGAACAGGCACACATAGCCTCCAATGCTGGTGCCATCCGCTTTCACCGAGTTGAAGCTAGCGTCAGTGTAGCAGGTCAGGAGCATCTCCCCCTTGCTCAAATCAGCTGCACTCCTCTGCAGCCTCTGCCTCACAGCACTGTACTCCAAACCCACTGATGCCGTTGCACTCACATAGCGGACCAACCTCTTGGCCGCTTCCAGCTGCTCATGACTGGGGCGTGAAACCACACTGGCAAGCCTGGATGTTGCAAAGGCAATGTCAGGCCGTGTGTGGTTAGCCGCATAGTTGAGTGCCCCAACCATGGAATGAAAAAGTTTCCTGTCACTCTCACCCACCACCTCCTCATCAGCACAGGGCTCCACAGTGAACCCCGAAGGCAGTGGG
Organism: Closterium sp. Naga37s-1; assembly: GCA_947471745.1. NCBI lineage: Eukaryota > Viridiplantae > Streptophyta > Zygnematophyceae > Desmidiales > Closteriaceae > Closterium > Closterium sp. Naga37s-1. Next base: position 29,358 of record CANJKZ010001173.1, on the reverse strand, counting down.
GTGGCTGGCTTTCCTCCATCTTGCAGCCCATACTTCTCAGCCAGCCCCTCACAATACTTTCTCTGGTGCAACCTCAACACTCCCTTGTCAAGGTCCCTCTCCACATGCATCCCTAAATAGTACTTCACATCTCCCATCTTGGAGCACTTAAACTGCATCTCCAGCATCTCCTCCACATGCTCAATCATTGCAGACGACTCAGAGAAGAGCAGGATGTCATCCACATACACCAGGAGCATGAGAAACTGCTCCTTCTCCTGCAGCAGGAACAAGCTGTGATCACACTCACTCTTCTTGAAACCCCCAGCCAGCAGAGTCTCCTCTAACTTGTGGTACCATGCACGAGGAGCCTGCTTCAGGCCATAGATGGCCTTCTTCAGCCTGCACACCCTGCCGCTCCCATCATCCAAACCCTCAGGCTGTAACATGTACAGCTCCTCCAGAATGATCCCATTGAGGAAGGCGGTGGTGATGTCCATCTGCTTCACTCGCCATCCACGGTTTGCTGCCATTGCCAATGACACCCGAAGTGTTGTGCCTTTCCCCACAGGAGCAAAGATATCATCAAAATCCTTCCCCTTTGTCTGCTGGAACCCCTTAGCCACAAGCCTTGACTTGTAGCGGGTCAGCTCCCCATCAGGTCCGTACTTGTGCCTGAAAATCAGCTTGGAAGAAATGGCCTTCTTCCCTGGAGGCAGCTCACACAGCTCCCACGTCTCGTTCTCCAGCAGAGAGTCATACTCCTCCTTCACACTCTGCTTCCACATCTCAGCATCGGGCCCACTCAAGGCCTCGGTAAGTGTCTTGGGCTCAGGGACGGCTGCCAAGTAGCAGTGCGCTATCTCTTCCTCATCACAGTGCTCAGCCACACTCCCAGCCCTTACCACACTTGGCTTCCCAAAGCTCGGATAAGTCAGCCGGTTAAGAGGGCGCACATCCCTCCTTGGACGGTCAGCCGGACGTGCGGCACCTTGTGGAGCATCTTGCTGCTGCTGCTGCGGCTGCTGCTGCTGCTGCTGCGGCTGCTGCTGCTGCTGCTGCTGCTCCTCCACCTCAGGTTCTCCCCCATCCTCAGTCACCCCAGAAATCTCCTCCTCTGAGACAGTGACCTGCACTTGCCTCGAAGGCCGCTGCACCTCATCGGCCTCAATGATCAGTGGTGTTGTAGGAAGCTTCTGCTGCTGCTGCTTCCACTCTTTGTAGTACAAGGACTCAAGGAACTTCACATCCCTTGACACAGTCAGCTGCTGGCTGGTCAAGTCCCAAATCAGCCAGCCCTTGTGATCCTTAGCAAGCCCCAAGTGCACACCCCATCTCCCAGAAGCTTCCAGTTTTCCCCTCTTCTCCTTAGGCACATGAAACACCACCATGCACCCAAAGGCTCTCAGCATGTTCACAGCTGGTGCACTCCCATACCACTTGGTGTAGGGGACCCATTGCTTGTCCCCCACTGTCGCCAGCACCCGGTTCTTCACAACAGCGACCTGCCGCAGTGCTGTCACCCAAAACGGATCCGGCAGCCCTGCACGCCCAAGGAGAGTGCGAGCACCTTCCTGCAGGGTCCGGTTGAACCGCTCAGCCACGCCGTTCTGCTGAGGGTTGTAGGGCACCGTGAGCTGATGCTGGATCCCCTTCTTCTTCAGCACCGCCTCAAAATCAGCGCCAATAAACTCTCCCCCATTGTCGGTGCGGATCACCTTGACCTTGTGTCCGCTCTCCCTTTGTGCTCTCGGCATCCAATCCTTAAGAACAGCCGCTGCCACCTCCCCTTTAGTCTTGAGAGGGTAGACCCACACCGCACGTGTGTGGTCGTCCACAATGGTCAAGAAGTAGCGGCTGCCCGAGAGAGAAAGGGCCCTTGTGGGGCCCACCACATCCATGTGCACAAGCGCGAGTGGAACCTTGGCTGGTCCCGTGCTGCTGCTGAAAGGGAACTTGGTGAACTTTGTCTCAAGGCATGTAGGGCAACTCCCAATCTCCTTCGCTGCCCCCTTCACCTCCAATCCCTTCAAGCTCCCATCCTTCACCAACTTCTGCAGCATGGGAATGTTGATGTGGCACAGCCTCTCGTGCCACGTCTCCCAATCGGCCTCACCACTCCCAGACGAAGCCTTTGCACATGCAGCCGTTGCATCCACACCAGCAAGCACCTCACCATGTGATTGCTGTGGCTGCTGCACCTTCTTAACTCCATCCAGGGCCCCAGCAGTTGGTGCACTCTCCTCTCCTCCCGCAGTTGCCTTAGCCGCTGCCGCTGCCTTTGCCGTTGCTGGTGGTTTCCCATTCCAAGGGATGATGGGCAGCTGCCACAGGTCCTTGATGCAGCTGCTCTTCTTCTCCAAATCCCACAACAGCAACTTCCCAAGCTTTGCACGGCAGCTGGTTGGGCCGAACGTAACTTTGGCCTTGCTTTTCTGCAGCCGGCGCACAGAGAGGAGGTTAGCGGATAAACCTTCAACCAACAGCACATTTCCCAGCCCCACAAGCCCCCCATTAGCTCCCATAACCTTGGCATTCCCAACACCAATCACAGGGAGCAAGGCACCTGAAGCGGCAGCCACAAACTTTATCTTCCCAGGGGGCTTCACCTCATCAAGCAAATCTGCCCGTGGAGTCATGTGACTCGTGCAACCTGAATCGATCACCCAGTGAGTGAGGGGGTGCATCACAACCTTCCCGCCCCAGAGCGTCATGATGCTCTCCCCGGACGCCCCAGAGCGTCGCGATGCTCTCCCCGGACGCCCCAGAGCGTCGAGATGCTCTCCCCGGACGCCGAAGAGCGTCGCGATGCTCTACCCGGACGCCCCAGAGCGTCGCGATGCTCTCCCCAGCCGCCCCAGAGCATCGCGATGCTCTACCCGGACGCCCCAGCGCGTCGTGATGCTCTCCCCGGACACCCCGGAGCGTCGCGATGCTCTCCCCGGACGCCGAAGAGCGTCGCGATGCTCTACCCGGACGCCCCAGAGCGTCGCGATGCTCTCCCCGGACGCCCCAGAGCGTTGCGATGCTCTCCCCCGATGCCCCAAAGCGTCGCGATGCTCTACCCGGACGCCCCAGAGCGTCGCGATGCTCTCCTCAGCCGCCCCAGAGCGTCATGATGCTCTCCCCGGACGCCCCAGAGCGTCGCGATGCTCTACCCGGACGCCCCAGAGCATCGCGATGCTCTCCCCAGCCGCCCCAGAGCATCGCGATGCTCTACCCGGACGCCCCAGCGCGTCGTGATGCTCTCCCCGGACACCCCAGAGCGTCGCGATGCTCTCCCCGAACGCCGAAGAGCGTCGCGATGCTCTACCCGGACGCCCCAGAGCGTCGCGATGCTCTCCCCGGACGCCCCAGAGCGTTGCGATGCTCTCCCCCGATGCCCCAAAGCGTCGCGATGCTCTACCCGGACGCCCCTGAGCGTCGCGATGCTCTCCTCAGCCGCCCCAGAGCGTCATGATGCTCTCCCCGGACGCCCCAGAGCGTCGCGATGCTCTCCCCGGACGCCGAAGAGCGTCGCGATGCTCTACCCGAACGCCCCAGAGCGTCGCGATGCTCTCCCCGGACGCCCCAGAGCATCGCGATGCTCTCCCCGGACGGCCCAGAGCATCGCGATGCTCTCCCCGGACGCCCCAGAGCGTCGCGATGCTCTCCCCGGACGCCCCAGAGCGTTGCGATGCTCTCCCCCGACGCCCCAAAGCGTCGCGATGCTCTACCCGGACGCCCCAGAGTGTCGCGATGCTCTCCTCAGCCGCCCCAGAGCGTCATGATGCTCTCCCCGGACGCCCCAGAGCGTCGCGATGCTCTCCCCGGACGCCCCAGAGCGTCGCGATGCTCTCCCCGGACGCCGAAGAGCGTCGCGATGCTCTACCCGGACGCCCCAGAGCGTCGCAATGCTCTCCCCGGACGCTCCAGAGCGTCGCGATGCTCTCCCCGGACGCCCCAGTGCGTCGCGATGCTCTACCCGGACGCCCCAGAGCGTCGCGATGCTCTCCCCGGACGCCCCAGAGCGTCGCGATGTTCTCCCCGGACGCCCCAGAGCGTCGCGATGCTGTCCCCGGACGCCCCAGAGCGTCGCGATGCTCTCCCCGGACGCCCCAGAGCGTGGCTATGCTCTCACCGGAAGCCCCAGAGCGTCGCGATGCTCTCCCCGAACGCCCCAGAGCGTCGCGATGCTCTCCCCGGACGCCCCAGAGCGTCGTGATGCTCTCCCCGGACGACCCAGAGCGTCGCGATGCTCTCCCCTGACGCCCCAGTGCGTCGCGATGCTCTACCCGAACGCCCCAGAGCATCGCGATGCTCTCCCCGGACGGCCCAGAGCATCGCGATGCTCTCCCCGGACGCCCCAGAGCGTCGCGATGCTCTCCCCGGACGCCCCAGAGCGTTGCGATGCTCTCCCCCGACTCCCCAAAGCGTCGCGATGCTCTACCCGGACGCCCCAGAGCGTCGCGATGCTCTCCTCAGCCGCCCCAGAGCGTCATGATGCTCTCCCCGGACGCCCCAGAGCGCCGCGATGCTCTCCCCGGACGCCCCAGAGCGTCGCGATGCTCTCCCCGGACGCCGAAGAGCGTCGCGATGCTCTACCCGAACGCCCCAAAGCGTCGCGATGCTCTCCCCGGACGCTCCAGAGCGTCGCGATGCTCTCCCCTGATGCCCCAGTGCGTCGCGATGCTCTACCCGGACGCCCCAGAGCGTCGCGATGCTCTCCCCGGACGCCCCAGAGCGTCGCGATGCTCTCCCCGGACGCCCCAGAGCGTCGCGATGCTCTCCCCGGACGCCCCAGAGCATCGCGATGCTCTCCCCGGACGCCCCAGAGCGTCGCGATGCTCTCCCCGGACGCCCCAGAGCGTGGCTATGCTCTCACCGGAAGCCCCAGAGCGTCGCGATGCTCTCCCCGAACGCCCCAGAGCGTCGCGATGCTCTCCCCGGACGCCCCAGAGCGTCGCGATGCTCTCCCCGGACGCCCCCAGAGCGTCGCGATGCTCTACCCGGACGCCCCAGAGCGTCGCGATGCTCTCCCCGGACGCCCCAAAGCGTCGCGATGCTCTCCCCGGACGCCCCAAAGCGTCGCGATGCTCTCCCCGGACGCCCCAGAGCGTCGCGATGCTCTCCCCGGACGCCCCAGAGCGTTGCGATGCTCTCCCCGGACGCCCCAGAGCGTCGCTATGCTCTCCCCGGACGCCCCAGAGCGTCGCGATGCTCTCCCCGGACGCCCCAGAGCGTCGCGATGCTCTCCCCGGAAGCCCCAGAGCGTCGCTATGCTCTCCCTGGACGCTCCAGAGCGTCGCGATGCTCTCCCCGGACGCTCCAGAGCGTCGCGATGCTCTCCGCGGACGCCCCAGCGCGTCGTGATGCTCTCCCCGGACGCCCCAAAGCTTCGCGATGCTCTCCCTAGATGCCCCAGAGCGTCGTGATGCTCTCCCCGGACGCCCCAGAGCGTCGCGATGCTCTCCCCGGACGCCCCAGAGCGTCGCGATGCTCTCCCCGGACGCCCCAGAGCGTCGCGATGCTCTCCCCGGACGCCCCAGAGCGTCGCTATGCTCTCCCCGGACGCCCCAGAGCGTCGCGATGCTCTACCCGGACGCCCCAGAGCGTCGCGATGCTCTCCCCGGACGCCCCAGAGCGTCGTGATGCTCTCCCCGGACGCCCCAGAGCGTCGCGATGCTCTCCCCGAACGCCCCAGAGCGTCGCGATGCTCTACCCGGACGCCCCAGAGCGTCGCGATGCTCTCCCCGGACGCCCCAGCACGTCGTGATGCTCTCCCCGGACGCCCCAAAGCGTCGCGATGCTCTCCCTAGACGCCCCAGAGCGTCGTGATGCTCTCCCCGGACGCCCCAGAGCGTCGCGATGCTCTCCCCGGACGCCCCAGAGCGTCGCGATGCTCTCCCCGGACGCCCCAGAGCGTCGCGATGCTCTCCCCGGACGCCCCAGAGCATCGCGATGCTCTCCCCGGACGCCCCAGAGCGTCGCGATGCTCTCCCCGGACGCCCCAGAGCGTTGCTATGCTCTCCCCGGACGCCCCAGAGCGTCGCGATGCTCTCCCCGAACGCCCCAGAGCGTCGCGATGCTCTCCCCGGACGCCCCAGAGCGTCACGATGCTCTCCCCGGACGCCCCAGAGCGTCGCGATGCTCTACCCGGACGCCCCAGAGCGTCACGATGCTCTCCCCGGACGCCCCAGAGCATCGCGATGCTCTCCCCGGACGCCCCAGAGCGTCGCGATGCTCTCCCCGGATGCCCCAGAGCTTCGCGATGCTCTCCCCGGACGCCCCAAAGCGTCGCTATGCTCTCCCCGGACGCCCCAGAGCGTCGCGATGCTCTCCCCGGACGCCCCAGAGCGTCGCAATGCTCTCCCCGGACGACCCAGAGCGTCGCGATGCTCTCCCCGAACGCCCCAGAGCGTCGCGATGCTCTACCCGGACGCCCCAGAGCGTCGCGATGCTCTCCCCGGACGCCCCAGCGCGTCGTGATGCTCTCCCCGGACGCCCCAAAGCGTCGCGATGCTCTCCCTAGACGCCCCAGAGCGTCGTGATGCTCTCCCCGGACGCCCCAGAGCGTCGCGATGCTCTCCCCGGACGCCCCAGAGCGTCGCGATGCTCTCCCCGGACGCCCCAGAGCGTCGCGATGCTCTCCCCGGATGCCCCAGAGCGTCGCGATGCTCTCCCCGGACGCCCCAGAGCATCGCGATGCTCTCCCCGGACGCCCCAGAGCGTCGCGATGCTCTCCCCGGACGCCCCAGAGCGTCGCGATGCTCTCCCCAGACGCCCCAGAGCGTCGCGATGCTCTCCCCGGACTCCCTAGAGCGTCGCGATGCTCTACCCGGACGCCCCAGAGCGTCGCGATGCTCTCCCCAGCCGCCCCAGAGCGTCGTGATGCTCTCCCCGGACGCCCAAGAGCGTCGCGATGCTCTCCCCGGACGCCCCAGAGCGTCGCTATGCTCTCCCCGGACGCCCCAGAGCGTCGCGATGCTCTCCTCGGACGCCCCAGAGCATCGCGATGCTCTCTCCGGACAACCCCAAAGCATCGCGATACTTTCCCCGGAAGCCCCGGAGCGTCGCGATGCTCTCCCCGGACGCCCCAGAGCGTCGCGATGCTCTACCCGGACGCCCCAGAGCATCGCGATGCTCTCCCCAGCCGCCCCAGAGCATCGCGATGCTCTACCCGGACGCCCCAGAGCGTCGCGATGCTCTCCCCAGCCGCCCCAGAGTGTCGTGATGCTCTCCCCGGACGCCCTAGAGCGTCGCGATGCTCTCCCCGGACGCCCCAGAGCGTCGCGATGCTCTCCCCGGATGCCCCAGAGCGTCGCGATGCTCTCCCCGGACGCCCCAGAGCGTCGTGATGCTCTCCGCGGACGCCCCAGAGCGTCGCGATGCTCTCCCCGGACGCCCCAGAGCGTCGCGATGCTCTCCCCGGACGCCCCAGAGCATCGCGATGCTCTCCCCGGACGCCCCAGAGCGTCGCGATGCTCTCCCCGAACGCCCCAGAGCGTGGCTATGCTCTCACCGGAAGCCCCAGAGCGTCGCGATGCTCTCCCCGAACGCCCCAGAACGTCGCGATGCTCTCCCCGGACGCCCCAGAGCGTCGCGATGCTCTCCCCGGACGCCCCAGAGCGTCGCGATGCTCTACCCGGACGCCCCAGAGCGTCGCGATGCTCTCCCCGGACGCCCCAGAGCGTCGCGATGCTCTCCCCGGACGCCCCAAAGCGTCGCGATGCTCTCCCCGGACGCCCTAGAGCGTCGCAATGCTCTCCCCGGACGCCCCAGAGCGTTGCGATGCTCTCCCCGGACGCCCCAGAGCGTCGCTATGCTCTCCCCGGACGCCCCAGAGCGTCGCGATGCTCTCCCCGGACGCCCCAGAGCGTCGCGATGCTCTCCCCGGACGCCCCAGAGCGTCGCTATGCTCTCCCCGGACGCCCCAGAGCGTCGCGATGCTCTACCCGGACGCCCCAGAGCGTCGCGATGCTCTCCCCGGACGCCCAGAGCGTCGTGATGCTCTCCCCGGACGCCCCAGAGCGTCGCGATGCTCTCCCCGAACGCCCCAGAGCGTCGCGATGCTCTACCCGGACGCCCCAGAGCGTCGCGATGCTCTCCCCGGACGCCCAGAGCGTCGCGATGCTCTCCCCCGGACGCCCAGAGCGTCGCGATGCTCTCCCCGGACGCCCCAGCGCGTCGTGATGCTCTCCCCGGACGCCCCAGAGCGTCGCGATGCTCTCCCCGAACGCCCCAGAGCGTCGCGATGCTCTCCCCGGACGCCCCAGAGCGTCGCGATGCTCTCCCCGGACGCCCCAGAGCGTCGCGATGCTCTCCCCGGACGCCCCAGAGCATCGCGATGCTCTCCCCGGACGCCCCAGAGCGTCGCGATGCTCTCTTCGAACGCCCCAGAGCGTCGCGATGCTCTCCCCGGACGCCCCAGAGCGTCGCGATGCTCTCCCCGGACGCCCCAGAGCGTCCCGATGCTCTCCCTGGACGCCCCAGAGCGTCGCGATGCTCTCTCCGTACGCCCCAGAGCGTCGCGATGCTCTCCCCGGACGCCCCAGAGCGTCGCTATGCTCTCCCCGGACGCCCCAGAGCGTCGTGATGCTCTCCCCGGACGACCCAGAGCGTCGCGATGCTCTCCCCGGACGCCCCAGAGCATCGCGATGCTCTCCCCGGACGGCCCAGAGCATCGCGATGCTCTCCCCGGACGCCCCAGAGCGTCGCGATGCTCTCCTCGGACGCCCCAGAGCGTTGCGATGCTCTCCCCCGACGCCCCAAAGCGTCGCGATGCTCTACCCGGACGCCCCAGAGCGTCGCGATGCTCTCCTCAGCCGCCCCAGAGCGTCATGATGCTCTCCCCGGACGCCCCCAGAGCGTCGCGATGCTCTCCCCGGACGCCCCAGAGCGTCGCGATGCTCTCCCCGGACGCCGAAGAGCGTCGCGATGCTCTACCCGGACGCCCCAGAGCGTCGCGATGCTCTCCCCGGACGCTCTAGAGCGTCGCGATGCTCTCCCCGGACGCCCCAGTGCGTCGCGATGCTCTACCCGGACGCCCCAGAGCGTCGCGATGCTCTCCCCGGACGCCCCAGAGCGTCGCGATGCTCTCCCCGGACGCCCCAGAGCGTCGCGATGCTCTCCCCGGACGCCCCAGAGCATCGCGATGCTCTCCCCGGACGCCCCAGAGCGTCGCGATGCTCTCCCCGGACGCCCCAGAGCGTGGCTATGCTCTCACCGGAAGCCCCAGAGCGTCGCGATGCTCTCCCCGAACGCCCCAGAGCGTCGCGATGCTCTCCCCGGACGCCCCAAAGCGTCGCGATGCTCTCCCCGGACGCCCCAGAGCGTCGCGATGCTCTACCCGGACGCCCCAGAGCGTCGCGATGCTCTCCCCGGACGCCCCAGAGCGTCGCGATGCTCTCCCCGGACGCCCCAAAGCGTCGCGATGCTCTCCCCGGACGCCCCAGAGCGTCGCGATGCTCTCCCCGGACTCCCCAGAGCGTTGCGATGCTTTCCCCGGACGCCCCAGAGCGTCGCTATGCTCTCCCCGGACGCCCTAGAGCGTCGCGATGCTCTCCCCGGACGCCCCAGAGCGTCGCGATGCTCTCCCCGGACGCCCCAGTGCGTCGCTATGCTCTCCCCGGACGCCCTAGAGCGTCGCGATGCTCTACCCGGACGCCCCAGAGCGTCGCGATGCTCTCCCCGGACGCCCCAGAGCGTCGTGATGCTCTCCCCAGACGCCCCAGAGCGTCGCGATGCTCTCCTCGAACGCCCCAGAGCGTCGCGATGCTCTACCCGGACGCCCCAGAGCGTCGCGATGCTCTCCCCGGACGCCCCAGCGCGTCGTGATGCTCTCCCCGGACGCCCCAGAGCGTCGCGATGCTCTCCCCGAACGCCCCAGAGCGTCGCGATGCTCTCCCCGGACGCCCCAGAGCGTCGCGATGCTCTCCCCGGACGCCCCAGAGCGTCGCGATGCTCTCCCCGGACGCCCCAGAGCGTCGCGATAATCTACCCGGACGCCCCAGAGCGTCGCGATGCTCTCCCCGGACGCCCCAGAGCATCGCGATGCTCTCCCCGGACGCCCCAGAGCGTCGCGATGCTCTCCCCGGATGCCCCAGAGCGTCGCGATGCTCTCCCCGGACGCCCCAAAGCGTCGCTATGCTCTCCCCGGACGCCCCAGAGCGTCGCGATGCTCTCCCCGGACGCCCCAGAGCGTCGCGATGCTCTCCCCGGACGACCCAGAGCGTCGCGATGCTCTCCCGGAACGCCCCAGAGCATCGCGATGTTCTCTCCGGACGCCCCAGAGCGTCGCGATGCTCTCCCCGGACGCCCCAGAGCGTCGCGATGCTCTCCCCGGACTCCCTAGAGCGTCGCGATGCTCTACCCGGACGCCCCAGAGCGTCGCGATGCTCTCCCCAGCCGTCCCAGAGCGTCGTGATGCTCTCCCCGGACGCCCGAGAGCGTCGCGATGCTCTCCCCGGACGCCCCAGAGCGTCGCTATGCTCTCCCCGGACGCCCCAGAGCGTCGCGATGCTCTCCTCGGACGCCCCAGAGCATCGCGATGCTCTCTCCGGACGCCCCAGAGCATCGCGATACTTTCCCCGGAAGCCCCGGAGCGTCGCGATGCTCTCCCCGGACGCCCCAGAGCGTCGCGATGCTCTACCCGGACGCCCCAGAGCATCGCGATGCTCTCCCCAGCCGCCCCAGAGCATCGCGATGCTCTACCCGGACGCCCCAGAGCGTCGCGATGCTCTCCCCAGCCGCCCCAGAGCGTCGTGATGCTCTCCCCGGACGCCCTAGAGCGTCGCGATGCTCTCCCCGGACGCCCCAAAGCGTCGCGATGCTCTCCCCGGATGCCCCAGAGCGTCGCGATGCTCTCCCCGGACGCCCTAGAGCGTCGTGATGCTCTCCGCGGACGCCCCAGAGCGTCGCGATGCTCTCCCCGGACGCCCCAGAGCATCGCGATGCTCTCCCCGGACGCCCCAGAGCGTCGCGATGCTCTCCCCGGACGCCCCAGAGTGTCGCGATGCTCTCCTCGGACGCCCCAGAGCGTCGCGATGCTCTCCCCGGACGCCCCAGAGCGTCGCGATGCTCTCCCCGGACGCCCCAGAGCGTCGCGATGCTCTCCCCGGACGCCCCAGAGCGTCGCGATGCTCTCCCCGGACGCCCCAGAGCGTCGCTATGCTCTCCCCGGACGCCCCAGAGCGTCGCGATGCTCTACCCGGACGCCCCAGAGCGTCGCGATGCTCTCCCCGGACGCCCCAGAGCGTCGTGATGCTCTCCCCGGACGCCCCAGAGCGTCGCGATGCTCTCCCCGAACGCCCCAGAGCGTCGCGATGCTCTACCCAGACGCCCCAGAGCGTCGCGATGCTCTCCCCGGACGCCCCAGCGCGTCGTGATGCTCTCCCCGGACGCCCCAGAGCGTCGCGATGCTCTCCCCGAACGCCCTAGAGCGTCGCGATGCTCTACCCGGACGCCCCAGAGCGTCGCGATGCTCTCCCCGGACGCCCCAGCGCGTCGTGATGCTCTCCCCGGACGCCCCAGAGCGTCGCGATGCTCTCCCCGAACGCCCCAGAGCGTCGCGATGCTCTCCCCGGACGCCCCAGAGCGTCGCGATGCTCTCCCCGGACGCCCCAGAGCGTCGCGATGCTCTCCCCGGATGCCCCAGAGCATCACGATGCTCTCCCCGGACGCCCCAGAGCGTCGCGATGCTCTCTTCGGACGCCCCAGAGTGTCGCGATGCTCTCCCCGGACGCCCCAGAGCGTCGCGATGCTCTCCCCGGACGCCCCAGAGCGTCCCGATGCTCTCCCTGGACGCCCCAGAGCGTCGCGATGCTCTCCCCGGACGCCCCAGCGCGTCGCGATGCTCTCCCCGGACGCCCCAGAGCGTCGCGATGCTCTCCCCGGACGCCCCAGAGCGTCGCTATGCTCTCCCCGGACGCCCCAGAGCGTCGCGATGCTCTACCCGGACGCCCCAAAGCGTCGCGATGCTCTCCCTAGACGCCCCAGAGCTGTTAGAGACTAAGGACGGAGTCTATGAAGATTAGATGCCTAAATTTCTCAAAATCGTTGGTCCCTATTTCTGGACAGAATAGTTGCGCTCACAAGAAACGCCGTCGACGAAAAGTGCACAGTCAAAACTTCACTAAACTCATATATGTTGTAGCCCTACTCCGTGGCTAGAATTCCCAAGTTAAAACGTATCAATAGGTGAAGTAAATCTCGACTTATCAATTTCGGCGCACAGGGGGGTATGCTGCCATAAGAACTTAACTCAATCACAAAGTTCACACAAGTTCACACAAGAGAATTAGAGTAGCACTAAACCAGGTGGAAGGGATAAGGAGGACGAGAGGGAAGGTCCCAAGAGAGTCCCCAACCAAGGAAACCCCATGCCATACAGTTCCCTTCCCCATAGGCAACCCAACTTTGACCTTTGTCACTATCCCAACCTCCACAATCCACCTCAACCCAACTTGGCCACACTTGCCAACCTGGTTTGGTTTCTCCCAACCATTTGGCAGCAACTACAGTAGAAAAGACGAATTTCCCAACCCCCAAAAGTCTGTACCCCATATTGAGTCAACCCCACAACTTCCCATAGTCACCACAACCAAATATCAGAAGCATACGAACTCCAACGTTCGTAACTTTCTAGTTCGTGCTCCGATTGAAGCGATACTTGGTTCCTCGGAAAGCTCTTGAGCAGAGGAGTCACTTCAGATATCTGCTCAAGCCAAATAACATTCACACACACACTCAGAAAAACCAAACCGCACAAAACACAAATTCTTGCACACACTCACAACACGCATGCAACGCACGAACATATGATGGGAGGCAGACAGACGTGAATGCGAATGGTAGCATCACTCAACAAACTCCCCCTCTGGCTGCCAACCATCATCCCACATGCCATAGCTCAAGCATGCATCCTCAATTCACACTCATCCCAGCAAGCTTCATGCCCTTCCAATGCTCAGATTCAGCCAGGCGCTTGGTGAGAATGTCAGCCGCCTGCTGATGGGTCTTCACAATCTCCAGCCGCACCTCCTTGTCCAGGAGCCTCCTCACCCAGTGCCACTTAGGCCTGATATGTTTGGTCAGCCCATGAAGACAAGCATTCTTCGCTAGCTTCACCGCCGACTCATTGTCACAGAAAATCACAGTCGGCTCCCTCTGACCAACTCCAATCTCCTCCAACAAACGCCTCAGCCACACCACCTCCTTTGCCCCATGATGCAGGGCCATGTACTCTGTCTCACACGAGGACTGCCCCACCTCATTCTGCTTCTTACTGCGCCAGCTCACTGCACCACCTCCGAACAGGCACACATAGCCTCCAATGCTGGTGCCATCCGCTTTCACCGAGTTGAAGCTAGCGTCAGTGTAGCAGGTCAGGAGCATCTCCCCCTTGCTCAAATCAGCTGCACTCCTCTGCAGCCTCTGCCTCACAGCACTGTACTCCAAACCCACTGATGTCGTTGCACTCACATAGCGGACCAACCTCTTGGCCGCTTCCAGCTGCTCATGACTGGGGCGTGAAACCACACTGGCAAGCCTCGATGTTGCAAAGGCAATGTCAGGCCGTGTGTGGTTAGCCGCATAGTTGAGTGCCCCAACCATGGAATGAAAAAGTTTCCTGTCACTCTCACCCACCACCTCCTCATCAGCACAGGGCTCCACAGTGAACCCCGAAGGCAGTGGGGTCTCTGGCTTTCCTCCATCTTGCAGCCCATACTTCTCAGCCAGCCCCTCACAATACTTTCTCTGGTGCAACCTCAACACTCCCTTGTCAAGGTCCCTCTCCACATGCATCCCTAAATAGTACTTCACATCTCCCATCTTGGAGCACTTAAACTGCATCTCCAGCATCTCCTCCACATGCTCAATCATTGCAGACGACTCAGAGAAGAGCAGGATGTCATCCACATACACCAGGAGCATGAGAAACTGCTCCTTCTCCTGCAGCAGGAACAAGCTGTGATCACACTCACTCTTCTTGAAACCCCCAGCCAGCAGAGTCCCCTCTAACTTGTGGTACCATGCACGAGGAGCCTGCTTCAGGCCATAGATGGCCTTCTTCAGCCTGCACACCCTGCCGCTCCCATCATCCAAACCCTCAGGCTGTAACATGTACAGCTCCTCCAGAATGATCCCATTGAGGAAGGCGGTGGTGATGTCCATCTGCTTCACCCGCCATCCACGGTTTGCTGCCATTGCCAATGACACCCGAAGTGTTGTGCCTTTCCCCACAGGAGCATAGAGCTCGTTGAAGTCCTTTCCCTTTGTCTGCTGAAACCCCTTAGCCACAAGCCTTGACTTGTAGCGGGTCAGCGCCCCATCAGGTCCGTACTTGTGCCTGAAAATCAGCTTGGAAGAAATGGCCTTCTTCCCAGGTGGCAGCTCACACAGCTCCCACGTCTCATTCTCTAGCAGAGAATCATACTCCTCCTTCACACTCTGCTTCCACTTTTCAGCATCGGGCCCGCTCAATGCCTCAGCTAGCGTCTTGGGCTCAGGGACGGCTGCCCAGTAGCAGTGTGCTATCTCATCCTCATCACACTGCTCAGCCACACTCCCAGCCCTTACCACCTTTGGCTTGCCACGGCTTGCATAGGTCAGCCTGTTAGGAGGGCGCACATCCCTCCTAGGACGGTCAGCCGTACGTCCGGCACCTTGTGGAGCACCTTGCTCCTCCTGCTGCTGCGGCTGCTGCTGCTGTTGCTGCTGCTGCTGCTCCTCCACCTCAGGTTCTCCCCCATCCTCTGTCACCCCAGAGATCTCATTCTCAGAGACAGAAACCTCCACTTGCCTTGAAGGCCGCTGCACCTCATCGGCCTCGACAATTAGCGGTGTCGTTGGAAGCTTCTGCTGCTGCTGCTTCCACTCCTTGTAGTACAAGGACTCAAGGAACTTCACATCCCTTGACACAGTCAGCTGCTGGCTGGTCAAGTCCCAAATCAGCCAGCCCTTGTGATCCTTAGCAAGCCCCAAGTGCACACCCCATCTCCCAGAAGCTTCCAGTTTTCCCCTCTTCTCCTTAGGCACATGAAACACTACCATGCACCCAAAGGCTCTCAGCATGTTCACAGCTGGTGCAATCCCATACCACTTGGTGTAGGGGACCCACTGCTTGTCCCCCACAGTCGCCAGCACCCTGTTCTTCACAACAACGACCTGCCGCAGTGCTGTCACCCAAAACGGATCCGGCAGCCCTGCACGCCCAAGGAGAGTGCGAGCACCTTCCTGCAGGGTCCGGTTGAACCGCTCAGCCACGCCATTCTGCTGAGGGTTGTAAGGCACTGTGAGCTGATGCTGGATCCCCTTCCGCTTCAGCTCCTTCTCAAAATCAGCGCCGATGAACTCTCCTCCGTTGTCAGTGCGGATCACCTTCACCTTGTGTCCGCTTTCCCTTTGTGCTCTCGGCATCCACTCCTTAAGAACAGCCGCTGCCACCTCCCCCTTAGTCTTGAGAGGGTACACCCACACCGCACGCGTGTGGTCGTCCACAATCGTCAAGAAGTAGCGGCTGCCCGAGAGAGAAAGGGCCCTCGTGGGGCCCACCACATCCATGTGCACTAGTGCAAGTGGTGCCTTGGCTGGTCCTGTGCTGCTGCTGAAGGGAAACTTCGTGAATTTGGTCTCAAGGCAGGTAGGGCAGCTCCCAATCTCCTTTGCTCCCCCCTTCACCTCCAGCCCCTTCAAGCACCCATCCTTTACCAACTTCTGCAGCATAGGAATGTTCACATGGCACAGCCTCTCATGCCACGTCTCCCAATCAGCCTCACCACTCCCAGATGAAGCCTTTGCCCATGCAGCTGTCGCATCCACACCAGCAAGCACCTCACCATGTGGCTGTTGTGGCTGCTGCACCTTCTTGACTGCATCCAGGGCCCCAGCAGTTGGTGCAGTCTCCTCTCCTCCCGCAGTTGCTTTAGCCGCTGCCGCTGCCTTTGCCGTTGCTGGTGGTTTCCCCTTCCAAGGGATGATGGGCAGCTGCCACAAGTCCTTGATGCAGCTGCTCTTCTCCTCCAAGTTCCACAGCAGCAACTTCCCAAGCTTTGCACGGCAGCTGGTTGGGCCGAAGGTAACTTCAGCCTTGCTCTTCTGCAGCCGGCGCACAGAAAGAAGGTTAGCGGACAAACCTTCAACCAACAGCACATTCCCAAGCCCCACAAGCTCTCCATTGGCTCCCATCACCTTGGCATTCCCAACACCAATCACAGGGAGCAAAGCACCTGAAGCGGCAGCCACAAACTTGATCTTCCCAGGAGGTTTTACCTCATCAAGCAAATCTGCCCGTGGGGTCATATGACTCGTGCAACCTGAATCGATCACCCAGTGAGTGAGGGGGTGCATCACAACCTTCCCAACTGAACCGACATCACCCCCACTCCCTTGCACATCCTCAACCATGAGGAACATCCCACATCCTAAACCAGGAGTCTGGGGAGAGCATCGCGACGCTTTGGGGCGTCCGGGTGGAGCATCGCGACGCTCTGGGGCGTTCGGGGAGAGCGTCGCGATGCTCTCCCCGAACGCCCCAGAGCGTCGCGATGCTCTCCCCGGACGCCCCAGAGCGTCGCGATGCTCTCCCCGGACGCCCCAGAGCGTCGCGATGCTCTCCCCGGACGCCCCAGAGCGTCGCGATGCTCTCCCCGGACGCCCCAGAGCATCGCGATGCTCTCCCCGGACGCCCCAGAGCGTCGCGATGCTCTCCCCGGACGCCCCAGAGCGTTGCTATGCTCTCCCCGGACGCCCCAGAGCGTCGCGATGCTCTCCCCGAACGCCCCAGAGCGTCGCGATGCTCTCCCCGGACGCCCCAGAGCGTCACGATGCTCTCCCCGGACGCCCCAGAGCGTCGCGATGCTCTACCCGGACGCCCCAGAGCGTCGCGATGCTCTCCCCGGACGCCCCAGAGCATCGCGATGCTCTCCCCGGACGCCCCAGAGCGTCGCGATGCTCTCCCCGGATGCCCCAGAGCGTCGCGATGCTCTCCCCGGACCCCCCAAAGCGTCGCTATGCTCTCCCCGGACGCCCCAGAGCGTCGCGATGCTCTCCCCGGACGCCCCAGAGCGTCGCGATGCTCTCCCCGGACGACCCAGAGCGTCGCGATGCTCTCCCGAAACGCCCCAGAGCATCGCGATGCTCTCTCCGGACGCCCCAGAGCGTCGCGATGCTCTCCCCGGACGCCCCAGAGCGTCGCGATGCTCTCCCCGGACTCCCTAGAGCGTCGCGATGCTCTACCCGGACGCCCCAGAGCGTCGCGATGCTCTCCCCAGCCGCCCCAGAGCGTCGTGATGCTCTCCCCGGACGCCGGAGAGCGTCGCGATGCTCTCCCCGGACGCCCCAGAGCGTCGCTATGCTCTCCCCGGACGCCCCAGAGCGTCGCGATGCTCTCCTCGGACGCCCCAGAGCATCGCGATGCTCTCTCCGGACGCCCCAGAGCATCGCGATACTTTCCCCGGAAGCCCCGGAGCGTCGCGATGCTCTCCCCGGACGCCCCAGAGCGTCGCGATGCTCTACCCGGACGCCCCAGAGCATCGCGATGCTCTCCCCAGCCGCCCCAGAGCATTGCGATGCTCTACCCGGACACCCCAGAGCGTCGCGATGCTCTCCCCAGCCGCCCCAGTGCGTCGTGATGCTCTCCCCGGACGCCCTAGAGCGTCGCGATGCTCTCCCCGGACGCCCCAGAGCGTCGCCATGCTCTCCCCGGATGCCCCAGAGTGTCGCGATGCTCTCCCCGGACGCCCCAGAGCGTCGTAATGCTCTCCGCGGACGCCCCAGAGCGTCGCGATGCTCTCCCCGGACGCCCTAGAGCGTCGCGATGCTCTCCCCGGACGCCCCAGAGCATCGCGATGCTCTCCCCGGACGCCCCAGAGCGTCGCAATGCTCTCCCCGGACGCCCCAGAGCGTCGCGATGCTCTCCCCGGACGCCCCAGAGCGTTGCGATGCTCTCCTCGGACGCCCCAGAGCGTCGCGATGCTCTCCCCGGACGCCCCAGAGCGTCGCGATGCTCTCCCCGGACGCCCCAGAGCGTCGCTATGCTCTCTCCGGACGCCCCAGAGCGTCGCGATGCTCTACCCGGACGCCCCAGAGCGTCGCGATGCTCTCCCCGGACGCCCCAACGCGTCGTGATGCTCTCCCCGGACGCCCCAGAGCGTCGCGATGCTCTCCCCGAACGCCCCAGAGCGTCGCGATGCTCTCCCCGGACGCCCCAGAGCGTCGCGATGCTCTCCCCGGACGCCCCAGAGCGTCGCGATGCTCTCCCCGGACGCCCCAGAGCATCGCGATGCTCTCCCCGGACGCCCCAGAGCGTCGCGATGCTCTCCCCGGACGCCCCAGAGCGTCGCGATGCTCTCCCCGGACGCCCCAGAGCGTCGCGATGCTCTCCCCGGACGCCCCAGAGCGTCCCGATGCTCTCCCTGGACGCCCCAGAGCGTCGCGATGCTCTCCCCGGACGCCCCAGCGCGTCGCGATGCTCTCCCCGGACGCCCCAGAGCGTCGCGATGCTCTCCCCGGACGCCCCAGAGCGTCGCTATGCTCTCCCCGGACGCCCCAGAGCGTCGCGATGCTCCACCCGGACGCCCCAAAGCGTCGCGATGCTCTCCCCAGACTCCCCAGAGCGTTGTGATGCTCTCCCCGGACGCCCCAGAGCGTCGCGATGCTCTCCCCGGACGCCCCAGAGCGTCGCGATGCTCTCCCCGGACGCCCCAGAGCGTCGCGATGCTCTCCCCGGACGCCCCAGAGCATCGCGATGCTCTCCCCGGACGCCCCAGAGCGTCGCGATGCTCTCCCCGGACGCCCCAGAGCGTTGCTATGCTCTCCCCGGACGCCCCAGAGCGTCGCGATGCTCTCCCCGAACGCCCCAGAGCGTCGCGATGCTCTCCCTGGACGCCCCAGAGCGTCACGATGCTCTCCTCGGACGCCCCAGAACGTCGCGATGCTCTACCCGGACGCCCCAGAGCGTCGCGATGCTCTCCCCGGACGCCCCAGAGCGTCCCGATGCTCTCCCTGGACGCCCCAGAGCGTCGTGATGCTCTCCCCGGACGCCCCAGCGCGTCGCGATGCTCTCCCCGGACGCCCCAGAGCGTCGCGATGCTCTCCCCGGACGCCCCAGAGCGTCGCTATGCTCTCCCCGGACGCCCCAGAGCGTCGCGATGCTCTCCCCGGACGCCCCAGAGCGTCGCTATGCTCTCCCCGGACGCCCCAGAGAGTCGCCATGCTCTCCCCGGATGCCCCAGAGCGTCGCGATGCTCTCCCCGGACGCCCCAGAGCGTCTTGATGCTCTCCGCGGACGCCCCAGAGCGTCGCGATGCTCTCCCCGGACGCCCTAGAGCGTCGCGATGCTCTCCCCGGACGCCCCAGAGCATCGCGATGCTCTCCCCGGACGCCCCAGAGCGTCGCGATGCTCTCCCCGGACGCCCCAGAGTGTCGCGATGCTCTCCCCGGACGCCCCAGAGCGTCGCGATGCTCTCCCCGGACGCCCTAGAGCGTTGCGATGCTCTCCCCGGACGCCCAAGAGCGTCGCTATGCTCTCCCCGGACGCCCCAGAGCGTCGCGATGCTCTCCCCGGACGCCCCAGAGCGTCGCGATGCTCTCCCCGGACGCCCCAGAGCGTCGCTATGCTCTCCCCGGACGCCCCAGAGCGTCGCGATGCTCTCCCCGGACGCCCCAGAGCGTCGCTATGCTCTCCCCGAACGCCCCAGAGCGTCGCGATGCTCTACCCGGACGCCCCAAAGCGTCGCGATGCTCTCCCTAGACGCCCCAGAGCGTCGTGATGCTCTCCCCGGACGCCCCAGAGCGTCGCGATGCTCTCCCCGGACGCCCCAGAGCGTCGCGATGCTCTCCCCGGACGCCCCAGAGCGTCACGATGCTCTCCCCGGACGCCCCAGAGCATCGCGATGCTCTCCCCGGACGCCCCAGAGCGTCGCGATGCTCTCCCCGGACGCCCCAGAGCGTTGCTATGCTCTCCCCGGACGCCCCAGAGCGTCGCGATGCTCTCCCCGAACGCCCCAGAGCGTCGCGATGCTCTCCCCGGACGCCCCAGAGCGTCATGATGCTCTCCCCGGACGCCCCAGAGCGTCGCGATGCTCTACCCGGACGCCCCAGAGCGTCGCGATGCTCTCCCCGGACGCCCCAGAGCATCGCGATGCTCTCCCCGGACGCCCCAGAGCGTCGCGATGCTCTCCCCGGATGCCCCAGAGCGTCGCGATGCTCTCCCCGGACCCCCCAAAGCGTCGCTATGCTCTCCCCGGACGCCCCAGAGCGTCGCGATGCTCTCCCCGGACGCCCCAGAGCGTCGCGATGCTCTCCCCGGACGACCCAGAGCGTCGCGATGCTCTCCCGAAACGCCCCAGAGCATCGCGATGCTCTCTCCGGACGCCCCAGAGCGTCGCGATGCTCTCCCCGGACGCCCCAGAGCGTCGCGATGCTCTCCCCGGACTCCCTAGAGCGTCGCGATGCTCTACCCGGACGCCCCAGAGCGTCGCGATGCTCTCCCCAGCCGCCCCAGAGCGTCGTGATGCTCTCCCCGGACGCCCGAGAGCGTCGCGATGCTCTCCCCGGACGCCCCAGAGCGTCGCTATGCTCTCCCCGGACGCCCCAGAGCGTCGCGATGCTCTTCTCGGACGCCCCAGAGCATCGCGATGCTCTCTCCGGACGCCCCAGAGCATCGCGATACTTTCCCCGGAAGCCCCGGAGCGTCGCGATGCTCTCCCCGGACGCCCCAGAGCGTCGCGATGCTCTACCCGGACGCCCCAGAGCATCGCGATGCTCTCCCCAGCCGCCCCAGAGCATTGCGATGCTCTACCCGGACGCCCCAGAGCGTCGCGATGCTCTCCCCAGCCGCCCCAGAGCGTCGTGATGCTCTCCCCGGACGCCCTAGAGCGTCGCGATGCTCTCCCCGGACGCCCCAGAGCGTCGCCATGCTCTCCCCGGATGCCCCAGAGCGTCGCGATGCTCTCCCCGGACGCCCCAGAGCGTCGTGATGCTCTCCGCGGACGCCCCAGAGCGTCGCGATGCTCTCCCCGGACGCCCTAGAGCGTCGCGATGCTCTCCCCGGACGCCCCAGAGCATCGCGATGCTCTCCCCGGACGCCCCAGAGCGTCGCGATGCTCTCCCCGGACGCCCCTGAGTGTCGCGATGCTCTCCCCGGACGCCCCAGAGCGTCGCGATGCTCTCCCCGGACGCCGCAGAGCGTTGCGATGCTCTCCCCGGACGCCCCAGAGCGTCGCTATGCTCTCTCCGGACGCCCCAGAGCGTCGCGATGCTCTCCCCGGACGCCCCAGAGCGTCGCGATGCTCTCCCCGGACGCCCCAGAGCGTCGCCATGCTCTCCCCGGACGCCCCAGAGCGTCGCGATGCTCTACCCGGACGCCCCAGAGCATCGCGATGCTCTCCCCGGACGCCCCAGAGCGTCGCGATGCTCTCCCCGGACGCCCCAGAGCGTCGCGATGCTCTCCCCGGACGCCCCAGAGCGTCGCGATGCTCTCCCCGGACGCCCCAGAGCATCGCGATGCTCTCCCCGGACGCCCCAGAGCGTCGCGATGCTCTCCCCGGACGCCCCAGAGCGTTGCTATGCTCTCCCCGGACGCCCCAGAGCGTCGCGATGCTCTCCCCGAACGCCCCAGAGCGTCGCGATGCTCTCCCCGGACGCCCCAGAGCGTCACGATGCTCTCCCCGGACGCCCCAGAGCGTCGCGATGCTCTACCCGGACGCCCCAGAGCGTCGCGATGCTCTCCCCGGACGCCCCAGAGCATCGCGATGCTCTCCCCGGACGCCCCAGAGCATCGCGATGCTCTCCCCGGACGCCCCAGAGCGTCCCGATGCTCTCCCTGGACGCCCCAGAGCGTCGCGATGCTCTCCCCGGACGCCCCCAGCGCGTCGCGATGCTCTCCCCGGACGCCCCAGAGCGTCGCGATGCTCTCCCCGGACGCCCCAGAGCGACGCTATGCTCTCCCCGGACGCCCCAGAGCGTTGCGATGCTCTACCCGGACGCCCCAGAGCGTCGCGATGCTCTCCCCGGACGCCCCAGAGCGTCGTGATGCTCTCCCCGGACGCCCCAGAGCGTCGCGATGCTCTCCTCGGACGCCCCAGAGCATCGCGATGCTCTCTCCGGACGCCCCAGAGCATCGCGATACTTTCCCCGGAAGCCCCGGAGCGTCGCGATGCTCTCCCCGGACGCCCCAGAGCGTCGCGATGCTCTACCCGGACGCCCCAGAGCATCGCGATGCTCTCCCCAGCCGCCCCAGAGCATTGCGATGCTCTACCCGGACGCCCCAGAGCGTCGCGATGCTCTCCCCAGCCGCCCCAGAGCGTCGTGATGCTCTCCCCGGACGCCCCTAGAGCGTCGCGATGCTCTCCCCGGACGCCCCAGAGCGTCGCCATGCTCTCCCCGGATGCCCCAGAGCGTCGCGATGCTCTCCCCGGACGCCCCAGAGCGTCGTGATGCTCTCCGCGGACGCCCCAGAGCGTCGCGATGCTCTCCCCGGACGCCCTAGAGCGTCGCGATGCTCTCCCCGGGACGCCCCAGAGCATCGCGATGCTCTCCCCCGGACGCCCCAGAGCGTCGCGATGCTCTCCCCGGACGCCCCAGAGTGTCGCGATGCTCTCCCCGGACGCCCCCAGAGCGTCGCGATGCTCTCCCCCGGACGCCGCAGAGCGTTGCGATGCTCTCCCCGGACGCCCCAGAGCGTCGCTATGCTCTCCCCGGACGCCCCCAGAGCGTCGCGATGCTCTCCCCGGACGCCCCAGAGCGTCGCGATGCTCTCCCCGGACGCCCCAGAGCGTCGCCATGCTCTCCCCGGACGCCCCAGAGCGTCGCGATGCTCTACCCGGACGCCCCAGAGCGTCGCGATGCTCTCCCCGGACGCCCCAGAGCGTCGCGATGCTCTCCCCGGACGCCCCAGAGCGTCGCGATGCTCTCCCCGGACGCCCCAGAGCGTTGTTATGCTCTCCCCGGACTCCCCAGAGCGTCGCGATGCTCTCCCCGACGCCCCAGAGCGTCGCGATGCTCTCCCCGGACGCCCCAGAGCGTCACGATGCTCTCCCCGGACGCCCCAGAGCGTCGCGATGCTCTACCCGGACGCCCCAGAGCGTCGCGATGCTCTCCCCGGACGCCCCAGAGCATCGCGATGCTCTCCCCGGACGCCCCAGAGCGTCGCGATGCTCTCCCCGGACGCCCCAGAGCGTCCCGATGCTCTCCCTGGACGCCCCAGAGCGTCGCGATGCTCTCCCCGGACGCCCCCAGCGCGTCGCGATGCTCTCCCCGGACGCCCCCAGAGCGTCGCGATGCTCTCCCCGGACGCCCCAGAGCGTCGCGATGCTCTCCCCCGGACGCCCCAGAGCGTCGCGATGCTCTCACCGGACGCCCCAGAGCGTCGCTATGCTCTCCCCGGACGCCCCAGAGCGTCGCGATGCTCTACCCGGACGCCCCCAGAGCGTCGCCCTGCTACCCCGGACGCCCCCAGAGCGTCGCGATGCTCCCCGGACGCCCCAGAGCGTCGCGATGCTCTACCCGGACGCCCCAGAGCGTCGCGATGCTCTCCCCGGACGCCCCAGAGCGTCGTGATGCTCTCCCCGGACGCCCCAGAGCGTCGCGATGCTCTCCCCGGACGCCCCAGAGCATCGCGATGCTCTCCCCGGACGCCCCAGAGCGTCGCGATGCTCTCCACGGACGCCCCAGAGCGTTGCTATGCTCTCCCCGGACGCCCCAGAGCGTCGCGATGCTCTCCCCGAACGCCCCAGAGCGTCGCGATGCTCTCCCGGACGCCCCAGAGCGTCCGATGCTCTCCCCGGACGCCCCAGAGCGTCGCGATGCTCTACCCGGACGCCCCAGAGCGTCGCGATGCTCTCCCCGGACGCCCAGAGCATCGCGATGCTCTCCCCGGACGCCCCAGAGCGTCGCCGATGCTCTCCCCGGACGCCCCAGAGCGTCCCGATGCTCTCCCTGGACGCCCCAGAGCGTCGCGATGCTCTCCCCGGACGCCCCCAGCGCGTCGCGATGCCTCTCCCCGGACGCCCCAGAGCGTCGCGATGCTCTCCCCGGACGCCCCCAGAGCGTCGCTATGCTCTCCCCGGACGCCCCCAGAGCGTCGCGATGCTCTACCCGGACGCCCCAGAGCGTCCGCGATGCTCTCCCCGGGACGCCCCAGAGCGTCGTGATGCTCTCCCCGGACGCCCCCAGAGCATCGCGATGCTCTCCCCGGACGCCCCAGAGCGTCGCGATGCTCTCCCCGGACGCCCCAGAGCGTCCCGATGCTCTCCCTGGACGCCCCAGAGCGTCGCGATGCTCTCCCCGGACGCCCCAGCGCGTCGCGATGCTCTCCCCGGACGCCCCAGAGCGTCGCGTCCGCGATGCTCTCCCCGGACGCCCCACAGCGTCGCTATGCTCTCCCCGGACAGCCCCAGAGCGTCGCGATGCTCTACCCGGACGCCACAGAGCGTCGCGATGCTCTCCCCGGACGCCCCAGAGCGTCGCGATGCTCTCCCCGGACGCCCCAGCACGTCGTGATGCTCTCCCCGGACGCCCCAGAGCGTCGCGATGCTCTCCCCGAACGCCCTAGAGCGTCGCGATGCTCTACCCGGACGCCCCAGAGCGTCGCGATGCTCTCCCCGGACGCCCCAGCGCGTCGTGATGCTCTCCCCGGACGCCCCAGAGCGTCGCGATGCTCTCCCCGAACGCCCCAGAGCGTCGCGATGCTCTCCCCGGACGCCTCAGAGCGTCGCGATGCTCTCCCCGGACGCCCCAGAGCGTCGCGATGCTCTCCCGGACGCACCAGAGCATCGCGATGCTCTCACACCGGACGCACCCAGGAGCGTCGCGATGCCTTCTTCGGACGCCCCAGAGCGTCGCGAGCGCCCCAGAGCGTCGCGATGCTCTCCCCGGACGCCCCAGAGCGTCGCGATGCTCTCCCCGGACGCCCCAGAGCGTCGCGATGCTCTCCCTGGACGCCCCAGAGCGTCGCGATGCTCTCCCCGGACGCCCCAGAGCGTCGCGATGCTCTCCCCGGACGCCCCAGAGCGTCGCGATGCTCTCCCCGGACGCCCCAGAGCGTCGCGATGCTCTCCCCGGACGCCCCAGAGCGTCGCGATGCTCTCCCGGACGCCCCAGAGCGTCGCGATGCTCTCCCCGGACGCCCCAGAGCGTCGCGATGCTCTCCCCGGACGCCCCAGAGCGTCGCGATGCTCTCCCCGGACGCCCCGGAGCGTCGCGATGCTCTCCCCGGACGCCCCAGAGCGTCGCGATGCTCTCCCCGGACGCCCCAGAGCGTCGCGATGCTCTCCCCGGACGCCCCAGAGCGTCGCGATGCTCTCCCCGGACGCCCCAGAGCGTCGCGATGCTCTCCCCGGACGCCCCAGAGCGTCGCGATGCTCTCCCCGGACGCCCCAGAGCGTCGCGATGCTCTCCCCGGACGCCCCAGAGCGTCGCGATGCTCTCCCCGGACGCCCCAGAGCGTCGCGATGCTCTACCCGGACGCCCCAGAGCGTCGCGATGCTCTCCCCGGACGCCCCAGAGCGTCGCGATGCTCTCCCCGGACGCCCCAGAGCGTCGCGATGCTCTCCCCGGACGCCCCAGAGCGTCGCGATGCTCTCCCCGGACCCCCCAAAGCGTCGCGATGCTCTCCCCGGACGCCCCAGAGCGTCGCGATGCTCTCCCCGGACGCCCCAGAGCGTCGCGATGCTCTCCCCGGACGCCCCAGAGCGTCGCGATGCTCTCCCGGACGCCCCAGAGCGTCGCGATGCTCTCTCCGGACGCCCCAGAGCGTCGCGATGCTCTCCCCGGACGCCCCAGAGCGTCGCGATGCTCTCCCCGGACTCCCTAGAGCGTCGCGATGCTCTCCCCAGACGCCCCAGAGCGTCGCGATGCTCTCCCCGGACGCCCCAGAGCGTCGCGATGCTCTCCCCGGACGCCCCAGAGCGTCGCGATGCTCTCCCCGGACGCCCCAGAGCGTCGCGATGCTCTCCCCGGACGCCCCAGAGCGTCGCGATGCTCTCCCGGACGCCCCAGAGCGTCGCGATGCTCTCCCCGGACGCCCCGAGCGTCGCGATGCTCTCCCGGACGCCCCAGAGCGTCGCGATGCTCTCCCGGACGCCCCAGAGCGTCGCGATGCTCCCCCATAGCCGCCCCAGAGCGTCGCGATGCTCTCCCGGACGCCCCAGAGCGTCGCGATGCTCTCCCCAGCCGCCCCAGAGCGTCGCGATGCTCTCCCCGGACGCCCTAGAGCGTCGCGATGCTCTCCCCGGACGCCCCAGAGCGTCGCGATGCTCTCCCCGGACGCCCCAGAGCGTCGCGATGCTCTCCCCGGACGCCCCAGAGCGTCGCGATGCTCTCCGCGGACGCCCCAGAGCGTCGCGATGCTCTCCCCGGACGCCCCAGAGCTCGCGATGCTCTCCCCGGACGCCCACCAGAGCATCGCGATGCTCTCCCCGGACGCCCCAGAGCGTCGCGATGCTCTCCCCGGACGCCCCCAGAGTGTCGCGATGCTCTCCCCGGACGCCCCAGAGCGTCGCGATGCTCTCCCCGGACCGCCCCAGAGCGTTGCGATGCTCTCCCCGGACGCCCCAGAGCATCGCTATGCTCTCCCCGGAGCCCCAGAGCGTCGCGATGCTCTCCCCGGACGCCCCAGAGCGTCGCGATGCTCTCCCCGGACGCCCCAGAGCGTCGCCTATGCTCTCCCCGGACGCCCCAGAGTCGTCGCGTATGCTTACCCGGACGCCCCAGAGCGTCGCGATGCTCTCCCCGGACGCCCCAGAGCGTCGTGATGTCTCTCCCCGGACGCCCCAGGCGTCGCGATGCTCTCCCGGACGCCCCAGAGCGTCGCGATGGCTCTCCCGGACGACCCAGAGCGTCGCGATGCTCTCCCGGAACGCCCCCGAGCATCGCATGGCTCTCTCCGGACGCCCCAGAGCGTCGCGATGCTCTCCCTGGACGCCCCCAGAGCGTCCAATGCTCTCCCCGGACTCCCTAGAGCGTCGCGATGCTCTACCCGGACGCCCCAGGAGCGTCGCGATGCTCTCCCCCAGCCGCCCCAGAGCGTCATGATGCTCTCCCCGGACGCCCGCGGAGAGCGTCGCGATGCTCTCACCCGGACGACCCAGAGCGTCGCTATGCTCTCCCCGGACGCCCCAGAGCGTCGCGATGCTCTCTCCTGGACGCCCCCAGAGCATCGCGATGCTCTCTCCGGACGCCCCAGAGCATCGCGATACTTTCCCCGGAAGCCCCGAAGCGTCGCGATGCTCTCCCCGGACGCCCTAGAGCGTCGCGATGCTCTACCCGGACGCCCCAGAGAGCATCGCGATGCTCTACCCGAACTCCCCCAGAGCGTCGCGATGCTCTCCCAGCCGCCCCCAGAGAGTCGTGATGCTCTCCCCGGACGCCCCTAGAGCGTCGCGATGCTCTCCCCGGACGCCCCAGAGCGTCGCGATGCTCTCCCCGGATGCCCCAGAGCGTCGCGATGCTCTCCCCGGACGCCCCAGAGCGTCGTGATGCTCTCCGAGGACGCCCCATGAGCGTCGCGATGCTCCTCCCCGGACGCCCCCAGAGCGTCGCGATGCTCTCCCCGGACGCCCCAGAGCATCGCGATGCTCTCCCCGGACGCCCCACAGCGTCGCGATGCTCTCCCCGGACGCCCCAGAGTGTCGCGATGCTCTCCCCGGACGCCCCAGAGCGTCGCGATGCTCTACCCGGACGCCCCAGAGCGTCGCGATGCTCTCCACAGCCGCCCCAGAGCGTCGTGATGCTCTCCCCGGACGGCCCAGAGCGTTGCGATGCTCTCCCAGGACGCCCCCAGCCCAGAGCGTCGCGATGCTCTCCCCGGACGCCCCAGAGCGTCGCGATGCTCTCCCTGGACGCCCCAGAGCGTCGCGATGCTCTCCCCGGACGCCCCAGAGCGTCGCGATGCTCTCCCCGGACGCCCCAGAGCGTCGCGATGCTCTCCCCGGACGCCCCAGCGCGTCGCGATGCTCTCCCCGGACGCCCCAGAGCGTCGCGATGCTCTCCCCGGACGCCCCAGAGCGTCGCTATCTCTCCCCGGACGCCCCAGAGCGTCGCGATGCTCTACCAGACGCCCCAGAGCGTCGCGATGCTCTCCCGGGGACGCCCCAGAGCGTCGCGATGCTCTCCCCGGACGCCCCAGAGCGTCGCGATGCTCTCTATCCGAACGCCCCAGAGCGTCGCGATGCTCACCCGGACGCCCCAGAGCTTCGCGATGCTCTTACCGGCTCCCCAGCACGTCGTGATGCTCTCCCCGGAGGCCCCAGAGCGTCGCTGATGCTCTCCCCGGAAGCCCCAGAGCGTCGCGATGCTCTCCCCGGACGCCCCAGAGCGTCGCGATGCTCTCCCCGGACGCCCCAGAGCATCGCGATGCTCTCAACCGGACGCCCAGAGCACGCGATGCTCTCCCCGGACGCCGCAGAGCGTCGCGATGCTCTCCCCGGACGCCCCAGAGCGTCGCGATGCTCTCCCCGGACGCCCAGAGCGTCGCTATGCTCTCCCCGGACGCCCCAGAGCGTCGCGATGCTCTCCCCGGACGCCCCAGAGCGTCGCGATGCAATCCCCGGACGCCCCAGAGCGTCGCTATGCTCTCCCGGACGCCCCAGAGCGTCGCGATGCTCTACCCGGACGCCCCAGAGCGTCGCGATGCTCTCCCCGGACGCCCCAGAGCGTCGCTATGCTCTCCCGGACGCCCCAGAGCGTCGCGATGCTCTCCCGGACGCCCAGAGCGTCGCTATGCTCTCCCCGGACGCCCCAGAGCGTCGCGATGCTCTCCCCAGACATTCCAGAGCGTCGCGATGCTCTCCCCGGACGCCCCTGATTCGCGCGATGCTCTCCCGAACGCCCCCAGAGCGTGCGATGCTTCCCCGGACGCCCCAGAGCGTCGCGATGCTCTCCCCGGACGCCCCAGAGCGTCGCGAGGCTCTACCGGACGCCCCAGAGCGTCGCGATGCTTCCCCCAGCCGGCCCAGAGCGTCGTGATGCTCTCCCCGGACGCCCCAGAACGTCGCGACGCTCTCCTAGAACGCCCCAGAGCATCGTGACGCTATCCTCGAACGCCCCAGAGCGTCGCGATGCTCTCCCCAGGACGCCCTAGCGCGTCGCGATGCTGTCCCCGGACGCCCCAGAGCGTCGCGATGCTCTCCCCGGACGCCCCAGAGCGTCGCTATGCTCTCCCCGGACGCCCCAGAGCGTCGCGATGCTCTCCCCGGACGCCCCTAGAGCGTCGCGATGCAATCCCCGGACGCCCCAGAGCGTCGCTATGCTCTCCCGGACACCCCAGAGCGTCGCGATGCTCACCCGGACGCCCCAGAGCGTTCGCGATGCTCTCCCCAGCCGCCCCAGAGCGTCGTGATGCTCTCCCCGGACGCCCCAGAGCATCGCGATGCTCTCCCCGGACGCCCCAGAGCGTCG
>CANJKZ010001172.1:0-32500 GCA_947471745.1 Closterium sp. Naga37s-1 | reverse complement strand
ACTTTGAGACGACGAATCGTCGTGAATTCTCAACCAAGGTTGTCGAGTGAGACCATTTCTAGAAGCTCTGCTCGCGAACGTTTCGAGTGGTGGTCGAACCGCGTTCTAGTTCGAAGTATCCAGTCCGCGACGGCGATTTTGTAGAATCGAAATTATCATGGCAGAATTCTCTCCAAACGATTTCTCAAGTTTCCACCGTTCATAAGGCCTCAATATGGTTGGTACGAACTCCGGAGGTGCTAGTGGCGAGATGGATAGAAGTAGAGAGGCTGGAGAGCAGGGGGGAGTTGCTGGTGGAGGAGTGGGACTCACCAACCAGCCAACCCTACGCTACCTACTTCTTCTACACCCATTCCTACTACCGTGGATCCTGTGAAAGCTTTCTCT
This sequence comes from Closterium sp. Naga37s-1, assembly GCA_947471745.1. Classification (NCBI taxonomy): domain Eukaryota; kingdom Viridiplantae; phylum Streptophyta; class Zygnematophyceae; order Desmidiales; family Closteriaceae; genus Closterium; species Closterium sp. Naga37s-1. The sequence goes on along the minus strand of CANJKZ010001172.1, from coordinate 32,113 downwards.
ATTGAGAAATTCATGGGGGAGGGACTACGAGCACTGGAGCTTCCGCATGAGGCTGATGTACACCCAATACAAGCTATTGGATCTGGTGGAGGGGAAGGAGAAAATGCGGAGGCCGCGGAGCTGAAAGGAGGCGTGGATGAAGCGATCGTTTGACGCGTACATGCTAATGGTGGTGCAAGCGGTGGCGGGCGACAACTTGACCACATCAAGGACCTCTTGGGTGATCCAGAGTGTGGCCCTAAGGCTTGGAGGATTCTTCTGGATGTGCACTCACCGACACATGCTACCGGCATCGTGCTACTCGCGCGGCTGCTGCGCGACATCAAGTTCGTTGATGGAGAGCCGATGCAACCGGTATTGGATGAGATGCGGGACATCTTTACGAAGCTCCAAGGCAGCGGTGTGGTGTACCCGGAGCTCGTGCAATGCGTCGAGATTGTGTTAGGGACTAAGGACGGAGTCTATGAAGATAGGTGCCTAAATTTCTCAAAATCGTTGGTCCCTATTTCTGGACAGAGATAGTGTTGCGCTCACAAGAAACGCCGTCGACGAAAAGTGCACAGTCAAAACTTCACTTAACTCATATATGTTGTAGCCCTACTCCGTGGCTACAATTCCCAAGTTGAAACGTATCAAGAGGTGAAGTAAATCTCGACTTATCAATTTCGGCGCACAGGGGGGTATGCTGCCATAAGAACTTAACTCAATCACAAAGTTCACACAAGTTCACACAAGAGAATTAGAGTAGCACTAAACCAGGTGGAAGGGATAAGGAGGACGAGAGGGAAGGTCCCAAGAGAGTCCCCAACCAAGGAAACCCCATGCCATACAATTCCCTTCCCCATAGGCAACCCAACTTTGACCTTTGTCACTATCCCAACCTCCACAATCCACCTCAACCCAACTTGGCCACACTTGCCAACCTGGTTGGTTTTCCCAACCATTTGGCAGCAACTACAGTAGAAAGATGAATTTCCCAACCCCAAAAGTCTGTACCCCATATGAGTCAACCCCACAACTTCCCATAGTCACCACAACCAAATATCAAAAGCATACGAACTCCAACGTTCGTGACTTTCTAGTTCGTGCTCCGATTGAAGCGATACTTGGTTCCTCGGAAAGCTCTTGAGCAGAGGAGTCACTTCAGATATCTGCTCAAGCCAAATAACATTCACACACACACTCAGAAAAACCAAACCGCACAAAACACAAATTCTTGCACACACTCACAACACGCATGCAACGCACGAACATATGATGGGAGGCAGACAGACGTGAATGCGAATGGTAGCATCACTCAACAAACTCCCCCTCTGGCTGCCAACCATCATCCCACATGCCATAGCTCAAGCATGCATCCTCAATGCACACTCATCCCAGCAAGCTTCATGCCCTTCCAATGCTCAGATTCAGCCAGGCGCTTGGTGAGAATGTCAGCCGCCTGCTGATGGGTCTTCACAATCTCCAGCCGCACCTCCTTGTCCAGGAGCCTCCTCACCCAGTGCCACTTAGGCTGATGTGTTTGGTCAGCCCATGAAGACAAGCATTCTTGCTAGCTTCACCGCCGACTCATTGTCACAGAAAATCACAGTCGGCTCCCTCTGACCAACTCCAATCTCCTCCAACAAACGCCTCAGCCACACCACCTCCTTTGCCCCATGATGCAGGGCCCATGTACTCTGTCTCACACGAGGACTGCCCCACCTCATTCTGCTTCTTACTGCGCCAGCTCACTGCACCCACCTCCGCACAGGCACACATAGCCTCCAATGCTGGTGCCATCCGCTTTCACCGAGTTGAAGCTAGCGTCAGTGTAGCAGGTCAGGAGCATCTCCCCCTTGCTCAAATTCAGCTGCACTCCTCTGCAGCCTCTGCCTCACAGCACTGTACTCCAAACCCACTGATGCCGTTGCACTCACATAGCGGACCAACCTCTTGGCCGCTTCCAGCTGCTCATGACTGGGGCGTGAAACCACACTGGCAAGCCTGGATGTTGCAAAGGCAATGTCAGGCCGTGTGTGGTTAGCCGCATAGTTGAGTGCCCCAACCATGGAATGAAAAAGTTTCCTGTCACTCTCACCCACCACCTCCTCATCAGCACAGGGCTCCACAGTGAACCCCGAAGGCAGTGGGGTGGCTGGCTTTCCTCCATCTTGCAGCCCATACTTCTCAGCCAGCCCCTCACATACTTTCTCTGGTGCAACCTCAACACTCCCTTGTCAAGGTCCCTCTCCACATGCATCCCTAAATAGTACTTCACATCTCCCATCTTGGAGCACTTAAACTGCATCTCCAGCATCTCCTCCACATGCTCAATCATTGCAGACGACTCAGAGAAGAGCAGGATGTCATCCACATACACCAGGAGCATGAGAAACTGCTCCTTCTCCTGCAGCAGGAACAAGCTGTGATCACACTCACTCTTCTTGAAACCCCCAGCCAGCAGAGTCTCCTCTAACTTGTGGTACCATGCACGAGGAGCCTGCTTCAGGCCATAGATGGCCTTCTTCAGCCTGCACACCCTGCCGCTCCCATCATCCAAACCCTCAGGCTGTAACATGTACAGCTCCTCCAGAATGATCCCATTGAGGAAGGCGGTGGTGATGTCCATCTGCTTCACTCGCCATCCACGGTTTGCTGCCATTGCCAATGACACCCGAAGTGTTGTGCCTTTCCCCACAGGAGCAAAGATATCATCAAAATCCTTCCCCTTTGTCTGCTGGAACCCCTTAGCCACAAGCCTTGACTTGTAGCGGGTCAGCTCCCCATCAGGTCCGTACTTGTGCCTGAAAATCAGCTTGGAAGAAATGGCCTTCTTCCCTGGAGGCAGCTCACACAGCTCCCACGTCTCGTTCTCCAGCAGAGAGTCATACTCCTCCTTCACACTCTGCTTCCACATCTCAGCATCGGGCCCACTCAAGGCCTCGGTAAGTGTCTTGGGCTCAGGGACGGCTGCCAAGTAGCAGTGCGCTATCTCTTCCTCATCACAGTGCTCAGGCCACACTCCCAGCCCTTACCACACTTGGCTTCCCAAAGCTCGGATAAGTCAGCCGGTTAAGAGGGCGCACATCCCTCCTTGGACGGTCAGCCGGACGTGCGGCACCTTGTGGAGCATCTTGCTGCTGCTGCTGCTGCGGCTGCTGCTGCTGCTGCTTGCGGCTGCTGCTGCTGCTGCTGCTGCTCCTCCACCTCAGGTTCTCCCCCATCCCTCAGTCACCCCAGAAATCTCCTCCTCTGAGACAGTGACCTGCACTTGCCTCGAAGGCCGCTGCACCTCATCGGCCTCAATGATCAGTGGTGTTGTAGGAAGCTTCTGCTGCTTGCTGCTTCCACTCTTTGTAGTACAAGGACTCAAGGAACTTCACATCCCTTGACACAGTCAGCTGCTGGCTGGTCAAGTCCCAAATCAGCCAGCCCTTGTGATCCTTAGCAAGCCCAAGTGCACACCCCATCTCCCAGAAGCTTCCAGTTTTCCCCTCTTCTCCTTAGGCACATGAAACACCACCATGCACCCAAAGGCTCTCAGCATGTTCACAGCTGGTGCACTCCCATACCACTTGGTGTAGGGGACCCATTGCTTGTCCCCCACCTGTCGCCAGCACCCGGTTCTTCACAACAGCGACCTGCCGCAGTGCTGTCACCCAAAACGGATCCGGCAGCCCTGCACGCCCAAGGAGAGTGCGAGCACCTTCCTGCAGGGTCCGGTTTGAACCGCTCAGCCACGCCGTTCTGCTGAGGGTTGTAGGGCACCGTGAGCTGATGCTGGATCCCCTTCTTCTTCAGCACCGCCTCAAAATCAGCGCCAATAAACTCTCCCCCATTGTCGGTGCGGATCACCTTGACCTTGTGTCCGCTCCTCCCTTTGTGCTCTCGGCATCCAATCCTTAAGAACAGCCGCTGCCACCTCCCCCTTTAGTCTTGAGAGGGTAGACCCACACCGCACGTGTGTGGTCGTCCACAATGGTCAAGAAGTAGCGGCTGCCCCGAGAGAGAAAGGGCCCTTGTGGGGCCCACCACATCCATGTGCACAAGCGCGAGTGGAACCCTTGGCTGGTCCCGTGCTGCTGCTGAAGGGAACTTGGTGAACTTTGTCTCAAGGCATGTAGGGCAACTCCCAATCTCCTTCGCTGCCCCCTTCACCTCCAATCCCTTCAAGCTCCCATCCTTCACCAACTTCTGCAGCATGGGAATGTTTGATGTGGCACAGCCTCTCGTGCCACGTCTCCCAATCGGCCTCACCACTCCCAGACGAAGCCTTTGCACATGCAGCCGTTGCATCCACACCAGCAAGCACCTCACCATGTGATTGCTGTGGCTGCTGCACCTTCTTAACTCCATCCAGGGCCCCAGCAGTTGGTGCACTCTCCTCTCCTCCCGCAGTTGCCTTAGCCGCTGCCGCTGCCTTTGCCGTTGCTGGTGGTTTCCCATTCCAAGGGATGATGGGCAGCTGCCACAGGTCCTTGATGCAGCTGCTCTTCTTCTCCAAATCCCACAACAGCAACTTCCCAAGCTTTGCACGGCAGCTGGTTGGGCCGAACGTAACTTTGGCCTTGCTTTTCTGCAGCCGGCGCACAGAGAGGAGGTTAGCGGATAAACCTTCAACCAACAGCACATTTCCCCAGCCCCACAAGCCCCCCATTAGCTCCCATAACCTTGGCATTCCCAACACCAATCACAGGGAGCAAGGCACCTGAAGCGGCAGCCACAAACTTTATCTTCCCAGGGGGCTTCACCTCATCAAGCAAATTCTGCCCGTGGAGTCATGTGACTCGTGCAACCTGAATCGATCACCCAGTGAGTGAGGGGGTGCATCACAACCTTCCCGCCCCAGATGCGTCATGATGCTCTCCCCGGACGCCCCAGAGCGTCGCGATGCTCTCCCCCGGACGCCCCAGAGCGTCGAGATGCTCTCCCCCGGACGCCGAAGAGCGTCGCGATGCTCTACCCGGACGCCCCAGAGCGTCGCGATGCTCTCCCCAGCCGCCCCAGAGCATCGCGATGCTCTACCCGGACGCCCCAGCGCGTCGTGATGCTCTCCCCGGACACCCCGGAGCGTCGCGATGCTCTCCCCGGACGCCGAAGAGCGTCGCGATGCTCTACCCGGACGCCCCAGAGCGTCGCGATGCTCTCCCCGGACGCCCCAGAGCGTTGCGATGCTCTCCCCCCGATGCCCCAAAGCGTCGCGATGCTCTACCCGGACGCCCCAGAGCGTCGCGATGCTCTCCTCAGCCGCCCCAGAGCGTCATGATGCTCTCCCCGGACGCCCCAGAGCGTCGCGATGCTCTACCCGGACGCCCCAGAGCATCGCGATGCTCTCCCCAGCCGCCCCAGAGCATCGCGATGCTCTACCCGGACGCCCCAGCGCGTCGTGATGCTCTCCCCGGACACCCCAGAGCGTCGCGATGCTCTCCCCGAACGCCGAAGAGCGTCGCGATGCTCTACCCCGGACGCCCCAGAGCGTCGCGATGCTCTCCCCGGACGCCCCAGAGCGTTGCGATGCTCTCCCCCGATGCCCCAAAGCGTCGCGATGCTCTACCCGGACGCCCCTGAGCGTCGCGATGCTCTCCTCAGCCGCCCCAGAGCGTCATGATGCTCTCCCCGGACGCCCCAGAGCGTCGCGATGCTCTCCCCGGACGCCGAAGAGCGTCGCGATGCTCTACCCGAACGCCCCAGAGCGTCGCGATGCTCTCCCCCGGACGCCCCAGAGCATCGCGATGCTCTCCCCGGACGGCCCAGAGCATCGCGATGCTCTCCCCGGACGCCCCAGAGCGTCGCGATGCTCTCCCCGGACGCCCCAGAGCGTTGCGATGCTCTCCCCCGACGCCCCAAAGCGTCGCGATGCTCTACCCGGACGCCCCAGAGTGTCGCGATGCTCTCCTCAGCCGCCCCAGAGCGTCATGATGCTCTCCCCGGACGCCCCAGAGCGTCGCGATGCTCTCCCCGGACGCCCCCAGAGCGTCGCGATGCTCTCCCCGGACGCCGAAGAGCGTCGCGATGCTCTACCCGGACGCCCCAGAGCGTCGCAATGCTCTCCCCGGACGCTCCAGAGCGTCGCGATGCTCTCCCCGGACGCCCCAGTGCGTCGCGATGCTCTACCCGGACGCCCCAGAGCGTCGCGATGCTCTCCCCGGACGCCCCAGAGCGTCGCGATGTTCTCCCCGGACGCCCCAGAGCGTCGCGATGCTGTCCCCGGACGCCCCAGAGCGTCGCGATGCTCTCCCCGGACGCCCCAGAGCGTGGCTATGCTCTCACCGGAAGCCCCAGAGCGTCGCGATGCTCTCCCCGAACGCCCCAGAGCGTCGCGATGCTCTCCCCGGACGCCCCAGAGCGTCGTGATGCTCTCCCCGGACGACCCAGAGCGTCGCGATGCTCTCCCCTGACGCCCCAGTGCGTCGCGATGCTCTACCCGAACGCCCCAGAGCATCGCGATGCTCTCCCCGGACGGCCCAGAGCATCGCGATGCTCTCCCCGGACGCCCCAGAGCGTCGCGATGCTCTCCCCGGACGCCCCAGAGCGTTGCGATGCTCTCCCCCGACTCCCCAAAGCGTCGCGATGCTCTACCCGGACGCCCCAGAGCGTCGCGATGCTCTCCTCAGCCGCCCCAGAGCGTCAATGATGCTCTCCCCCGGACGCCCCAGAGCGCCGCGATGCTCTCCCCGGACGCCCCAGAGCGTCGCGATGCTCTCCCCGGACGCCGAAGAGCGTCGCGATGCTCTACCCGAACGCCCCAAAGCGTCGCGATGCTCTCCCCGGACGCTCCAGAGCGTCGCGATGCTCTCCCCTGATGCCCCAGTGCGTCGCGATGCTCTACCCGGACGCCCCAGAGCGTCGCGATGCTCTCCCCGGACGCCCCAGAGCGTCGCGATGCTCTCCCCGGACGCCCCAGAGCGTCGCGATGCTCTCCCCGGACGCCCCAGAGCATCGCGATGCTCTCCCCGGACGCCCCAGAGCGTCGCGATGCTCTCCCCGGACGCCCCAGAGCGTGGCTATGCTCTCACCGGAAGCCCCAGAGCGTCGCGATGCTCTCCCCGAACGCCCCAGAGCGTCGCGATGCTCTCCCCGGACGCCCCAGAGCGTCGCGATGCTCTCCCCGGACGCCCCAGAGCGTCGCGATGCTCTACCCGGACGCCCCAGAGCGTCGCGATGCTCTCCCCGGACGCCCCAAAGCGTCGCGATGCTCTCCCCGGACGCCCCAAAGCGTCGCGATGCTCTCCCCGGACGCCCCAGAGCGTCGCGATGCTCTCCCCGGACGCCCCAGAGCGTTGCGATGCTCTCCCCGGACGCCCCAGAGCGTCGCTATGCTCTCCCCGGACGCCCCAGAGCGTCGCGATGCTCTCCCCCGGACGCCCCAGAGCGTCGCGATGCTCTCCCCGGAAGCCCCAGAGCGTCGCTATGCTCTCCCTGGACGCTCCAGAGCGTCGCGATGCTCTCCCCCGGACGCTCCAGAGCGTCGCGATGCTCTCCGCGGACGCCCCAGCGCGTCGTGATGCTCTCCCCGGACGCCCCAAAGCTTCGCGATGCTCTCCCTAGATGCCCCAGAGCGTCGTGATGCTCTCCCCGGACGCCCCAGAGCGTCGCGATGCTCTCCCCGGACGCCCCAGAGCGTCGCGATGCTCTCCCCGGACGCCCCCAGAGCGTCGCGATGCTCTCCCCGGACGCCCCAGAGCGTCGCTATGCTCTCCCCGGACGCCCCAGAGCGTCGCGATGCTCTACCCGGACGCCCCAGAGCGTCGCGATGCTCTCCCCGGACGCCCCCAGAGCGTCGTGATGCTCTCCCAGGACGCCCCAGAGCGTCGCGATGCTCTCCCCGAACGCCCCAGAGCGTCGCGATGCTCTACCCGACGCCCCAGAGCGTCGCGATGCTCTCCCCGGACGCCCCAGCACGTCGTGATGCTCTCCCCGGACGCCCCAAAAGCGTCGCGATGCTCTCCCTAGACGCCCCAGAGCGTCGTGATGCTCTCCCCCGGACGCCCCAGAGCGTCGCGATGCTCTCCCCGGACGCCCCAGGAGCGTCGCGATGCTCTCCCCGGACGCCCCAGAGCGTCGCGATGCTCTCCCCCGGACGCCCCCAGAGCATCGCGATGCTCTCCCCGGACGCCCCAGAGCGTCGCGATGCTCTCCCCGGACGCCCCAGAGCGTTGCTATGCTCTCCCCGGACGCCCCAGAGCGTCGCGATGCTCTCCCCCGAACGCCCCAGAGCGTCGCGATGCTCTCCCCCGGACGCCCCCAGAGCGTCACGATGCTCTCCCCCGGACGCCCCCAGAGCGTCGCGATGCTCTACCCGGACGCCCCCCAGAGCGTCACGATGCTCTCCCCGGACGCCCCAGAGCATCGCGATGCTCTCTCCCCGGACGCCCCAGAGCGTCGCGATGCTCTCCCCGGATGCCCCAGAGCTTCGCGATGCTCTCCCCGGACGCCCCAAAGCGTCGCTATGCTCTCCCCGGACGCCCCAGAGCGTCGCGATGCTCTCCCCGGACGCCCCAGAGCGTCGCAATGCTCTCCCCGGACGACCCAGAGCGTCGCGATGCTCTCCCCGAACGCCCCAGAGCGTCGCGATGCTCTACCCGGACGCCCCAGAGCGTCGCGATGCTCTCCCCGGACGCCCCAGCGCGTCGTGATGCTCTCCCCGGACGCCCCAAAGCGTCGCGATGCTCTCCCTAGACGCCCCAGAGCGTCGTGATGCTCTCCCCGGACGCCCCAGAGCGTCGCGATGCTCTCCCCGGACGCCCCAGAGCGTCGCGATGCTCTCCCCGGACGCCCCAGAGCGTCGCGATGCTCTCCCCGGATGCCCCAGAGCGTCGCGATGCTCTCCCCGGACGCCCCAGAGCATCGCGATGCTCTCCCCGGACGCCCCAGAGCGTCGCGATGCTCTCCCCGGACGCCCCAGAGCGTCGCGATGCTCTCCCCAGACGCCCCAGAGCGTCGCGATGCTCTCCCCGGACTCCCTAGAGCGTCGCGATGCTCTACCCGGACGCCCCAGAGCGTCGCGATGCTCTCCCCAGCCGCCCCAGAGCGTCGTGATGCTCTCCCCGGACGCCCCAAGAGCGTCGCGATGCTCTCCCCGGACGCCCCAGAGCGTCGCTATGCTCTCCCCGGACGCCCCAGAGCGTCGCGATGCTCTCCTCGGACGCCCCAGAGCATCGCGATGCCTCTCTCCGGACAACCCCAAAGCATCGCGATACTTTCCCCGGAAGCCCCGGAGCGTCGCGATGCTCTCCCCGGACGCCCCAGAGCGTCGCGATGCTCTACCCGGACGCCCCAGAGCATCGCGATGCTCTCCCCAGCCGCCCCAGAGCATCGCGATGCTCTACCCGGACGCCCCAGAGCGTCGCGATGCTCTCCCCCAGCCGCCCCAGAGTGTCGTGATGCTCTCCCCGGACGCCCTAGAGCGTCGCGATGCTCTCCCCGGACGCCCCAGAGCGTCGCGATGCTCTCCCCGGATGCCCCAGAGCGTCGCGATGCCTCTCCCCGGACGCCCCAGAGCGTCGTGATGCTCTCCGCGGACGCCCCAGAGCGTCGCGATGCTCTCCCCGGACGCCCCAGAGCGTCGCGATGCTCTCCCCGGACGCCCCAGAGCATCGCGATGCTCTCCCCGGACGCCCCAGAGCGTCGCGATGCTCTCCCCGAACGCCCCAGAGCGTGGCTATGCTCTCACCGGAAGCCCCAGAGCGTCGCGATGCTCTCCCCGAACGCCCCAGAACGTCGCGATGCTCTCCCCGGACGCCCCAGAGCGTCGCGATGCTCTCCCCGGACGCCCCAGAGCGTCGCGATGCTCTACCCGGACGCCCCAGAGCGTCGCGATGCTCTCCCCGGACGCCCCAGAGCGTCGCGATGCTCTCCCCGGACGCCCCAAAGCGTCGCGATGCTCTCCCCGGACGCCCTAGAGCGTCGCAATGCTCTCCCCGGACGCCCCAGAGCGTTGCGATGCTCTCCCCGGACGCCCCAGAGCGTCGCTATGCTCTCCCCGGACGCCCCAGAGCGTCGCGATGCTCTCCCCGGACGCCCCAGAGCGTCGCGATGCTCTCCCCGGACGCCCCAGAGCGTCGCTATGCTCTCCCCGGACGCCCCAGAGCGTCGCGATGCTCTACCCGGACGCCCCAGAGCGTCGCGATGCTCTCCCCGGACGCCCAGAGCGTCGTGATGCTCTCCCCGGACGCCCCAGAGCGTCGCGATGCTCTCCCCGAACGCCCCAGAGCGTCGCGATGCTCTACCCGGACGCCCCAGAGCGTCGCGATGCTCTCCCCGGACGCCCAGAGCGTCGCGATGCTCTCCCCGGACGCCCAGAGCGTCGCGATGCTCTCCCCGGACGCCCCAGCGCGTCGTGATGCTCTCCCCGGACGCCCCAGAGCGTCGCGATGCTCTCCCCGAACGCCCCAGAGCGTCGCGATGCTCTCCCCGGACGCCCCAGAGCGTCGCGATGCTCTCCCCGGACGCCCCAGAGCGTCGCGATGCTCTCCCCGGACGCCCCAGAGCATCGCGATGCTCTCCCCGGACGCCCCAGAGCGTCGCGATGCTCTCTTCGAACGCCCCAGAGCGTCGCGATGCTCTCCCCGGACGCCCCAGAGCGTCGCGATGCTCTCCCCGGACGCCCCAGAGCGTCCCGATGCTCTCCCTGGACGCCCCAGAGCGTCGCGATGCTCTCTCCGTACGCCCCAGAGCGTCGCGATGCTCTCCCCGGACGCCCCAGAGCGTCGCTATGCTCTCCCCGGACGCCCCAGAGCGTCGTGATGCTCTCCCCGGACGACCCAGAGCGTCGCGATGCTCTCCCCGGACGCCCCAGAGCATCGCGATGCTCTCCCCGGACGGCCCCAGAGCATCGCGATGCTCTCCCCGGACGCCCCAGAGCGTCGCGATGCTCTCCTCGGACGCCCCAGAGCGTTGCGATGCTCTCCCCCGACGCCCCAAAGCGTCGCGATGCTCTACCCGGACGCCCCAGAGCGTCGCGATGCTCTCCTCAGCCGCCCCAGAGCGTCATGATGCTCTCCCCGGACGCCCCAGAGCGTCGCGATGCTCTCCCCGGACGCCCCAGAGCGTCGCGATGCTCTCCCCGGACGCCGAAGAGCGTCGCGATGCTCTACCCGGACGCCCCAGAGCGTCGCGATGCTCTCCCCCGGACGCTCTAGAGCGTCGCGATGCTCTCCCCCGGACGCCCCAGTGCGTCGCGATGCTCTACCCGGACGCCCCAGAGCGTCGCGATGCTCTCCCCGGACGCCCCAGAGCGTCGCGATGCTCTCCCCGGACGCCCCAGAGCGTCGCGATGCTCTCCCCGGACGCCCCAGAGCATCGCGATGCTCTCCCCGGACGCCCCAGAGCGTCGCGATGCTCTCCCCGGACGCCCCAGAGCGTGGCTATGCTCTCACCGGAAGCCCCAGAGCGTCGCGATGCTCTCCCCGAACGCCCCAGAGCGTCGCGATGCTCTCCCCGGACGCCCCAAAGCGTCGCGATGCTCTCCCCGGACGCCCCAGAGCGTCGCGATGCTCTACCCGGACGCCCCAGAGCGTCGCGATGCTCTCCCCGGACGCCCCAGAGCGTCGCGATGCTCTCCCCGGACGCCCCAAAGCGTCGCGATGCTCTCCCCGGACGCCCCAGAGCGTCGCGATGCTCTCCCCGGACTCCCCAGAGCGTTGCGATGCTTTCCCCGGACGCCCCAGAGCGTCGCTATGCTCTCCCCGGACGCCCTAGAGCGTCGCGATGCTCTCCCCGGACGCCCCAGAGCGTCGCGATGCTCTCCCCGGACGCCCCAGTGCGTCGCTATGCTCTCCCCGGACGCCCTAGAGCGTCGCGATGCTCTACCCGGACGCCCCAGAGCGTCGCGATGCTCTCCCCGGACGCCCCAGAGCGTCGTGATGCTCTCCCCAGACGCCCCAGAGCGTCGCGATGCTCTCCTCGAACGCCCCAGAGCGTCGCGATGCTCTACCCGGACGCCCCAGAGCGTCGCGATGCTCTCCCCGGACGCCCCAGCGCGTCGTGATGCTCTCCCCGGACGCCCCAGAGCGTCGCGATGCTCTCCCCGAACGCCCCAGAGCGTCGCGATGCTCTCCCCGGACGCCCCAGAGCGTCGCGATGCTCTCCCCGGACGCCCCAGAGCGTCGCGATGCTCTCCCCGGACGCCCCAGAGCGTCGCGATAATCTACCCGGACGCCCCAGAGCGTCGCGATGCTCTCCCCGGACGCCCCAGAGCATCGCGATGCTCTCCCCGGACGCCCCAGAGCGTCGCGATGCTCTCCCCGGATGCCCCAGAGCGTCGCGATGCTCTCCCCGGACGCCCCAAAGCGTCGCTATGCTCTCCCCGGACGCCCCAGAGCGTCGCGATGCTCTCCCCGGACGCCCCAGAGCGTCGCGATGCTCTCCCCGGACGACCCAGAGCGTCGCGATGCTCTCCCGGAACGCCCCAGAGCATCGCGATGTTCTCTCCGGACGCCCCAGAGCGTCGCGATGCTCTCCCCGGACGCCCCAGAGCGTCGCGATGCTCTCCCCGGACTCCCTAGAGCGTCGCGATGCTCTACCCGGACGCCCCAGAGCGTCGCGATGCTCTCCCCAGCCGTCCCAGAGCGTCGTGATGCTCTCCCCGGACGCCCGAGAGCGTCGCGATGCTCTCCCCGGACGCCCCAGAGCGTCGCTATGCTCTCCCCGGACGCCCCAGAGCGTCGCGATGCTCTCCTCGGACGCCCCAGAGCATCGCGATGCTCTCTCCGGACGCCCCAGAGCATCGCGATACTTTCCCCGGAAGCCCCGGAGCGTCGCGATGCTCTCCCCGGACGCCCCAGAGCGTCGCGATGCTCTACCCGGACGCCCCAGAGCATCGCGATGCTCTCCCCAGCCGCCCCAGAGCATCGCGATGCTCTACCCGGACGCCCCAGAGCGTCGCGATGCTCTCCCCAGCCGCCCCAGAGCGTCGTGATGCTCTCCCCGGACGCCCTAGAGCGTCGCGATGCTCTCCCCGGACGCCCCAAAGCGTCGCGATGCTCTCCCCGGATGCCCCAGAGCGTCGCGATGCTCTCCCCGGACGCCCTAGAGCGTCGTGATGCTCTCCGCGGACGCCCCAGAGCGTCGCGATGCTCTCCCCGGACGCCCCAGAGCATCGCGATGCTCTCCCCGGACGCCCCAGAGCGTCGCGATGCTCTCCCCGGACGCCCCAGAGTGTCGCGATGCTCTCCTCGGACGCCCCAGAGCGTCGCGATGCTCTCCCCGGACGCCCCAGAGCGTCGCGATGCTCTCCCCGGACGCCCCAGAGCGTCGCGATGCTCTCCCCGGACGCCCCAGAGCGTCGCGATGCTCTCCCCGGACGCCCCAGAGCGTCGCTATGCTCTCCCCGGACGCCCCAGAGCGTCGCGATGCTCTACCCGGACGCCCCAGAGCGTCGCGATGCTCTCCCCGGACGCCCCAGAGCGTCGTGATGCTCTCCCCGGACGCCCCAGAGCGTCGCGATGCTCTCCCCGAACGCCCCAGAGCGTCGCGATGCTCTACCCAGACGCCCCAGAGCGTCGCGATGCTCTCCCCGGACGCCCCAGCGCGTCGTGATGCTCTCCCCGGACGCCCCAGAGCGTCGCGATGCTCTCCCCGAACGCCCTAGAGCGTCGCGATGCTCTACCCGGACGCCCCAGAGCGTCGCGATGCTCTCCCCGGACGCCCCAGCGCGTCGTGATGCTCTCCCCGGACGCCCCAGAGCGTCGCGATGCTCTCCCCGAACGCCCCAGAGCGTCGCGATGCTCTCCCCGGACGCCCCAGAGCGTCGCGATGCTCTCCCCGGACGCCCCAGAGCGTCGCGATGCTCTCCCCGGATGCCCCAGAGCATCACGATGCTCTCCCCGGACGCCCCAGAGCGTCGCGATGCTCTCTTCGGACGCCCCAGAGTGTCGCGATGCTCTCCCCGGACGCCCCAGAGCGTCGCGATGCTCTCCCCGGACGCCCCAGAGCGTCCCGATGCTCTCCCTGGACGCCCCAGAGCGTCGCGATGCTCTCCCCGGACGCCCCAGCGCGTCGCGATGCTCTCCCCGGACGCCCCAGAGCGTCGCGATGCTCTCCCCGGACGCCCCAGAGCGTCGCTATGCTCTCCCCGGACGCCCCAGAGCGTCGCGATGCTCTACCCGGACGCCCCAAAGCGTCGCGATGCTCTCCCTAGACGCCCCAGAGCTGTTAGAGACTAAGGACGGAGTCTATGAAGATTAGATGCCTAAATTTCTCAAAATCGTTGGTCCCTATTTCTGGACAGAATAGTTGCGCTCACAAGAAACGCCGTCGACGAAAAGTGCACAGTCAAAACTTCACTAAACTCATATATGTTGTAGCCCTACTCCGTGGCTAGAATTCCCAAGTTAAAACGTATCAATAGGTGAAGTAAATCTCGACTTATCAATTTCGGCGCACAGGGGGGTATGCTGCCATAAGAACTTAACTCAATCACAAAGTTCACACAAGTTCACACAAGAGAATTAGAGTAGCACTAAACCAGGTGGAAGGGATAAGGAGGACGAGAGGGAAGGTCCCAAGAGAGTCCCCAACCAAGGAAACCCCATGCCATACAGTTCCCTTCCCCATAGGCAACCCAACTTTGACCTTTGTCACTATCCCAACCTCCACAATCCACCTCAACCCAACTTGGCCACACTTGCCAACCTGGTTTGGTTTCTCCCAACCATTTGGCAGCAACTACAGTAGAAAAGACGAATTTCCCAACCCCCAAAAGTCTGTACCCCATATTGAGTCAACCCCACAACTTCCCATAGTCACCACAACCAAATATCAGAAGCATACGAACTCCAACGTTCGTAACTTTCTAGTTCGTGCTCCGATTGAAGCGATACTTGGTTCCTCGGAAAGCTCTTGAGCAGAGGAGTCACTTCAGATATCTGCTCAAGCCAAATAACATTCACACACACACTCAGAAAAACCAAACCGCACAAAACACAAATTCTTGCACACACTCACAACACGCATGCAACGCACGAACATATGATGGGAGGCAGACAGACGTGAATGCGAATGGTAGCATCACTCAACAAACTCCCCCTCTGGCTGCCAACCATCATCCCACATGCCATAGCTCAAGCATGCATCCTCAATTCACACTCATCCCAGCAAGCTTCATGCCCTTCCAATGCTCAGATTCAGCCAGGCGCTTGGTGAGAATGTCAGCCGCCTGCTGATGGGTCTTCACAATCTCCAGCCGCACCTCCTTGTCCAGGAGCCTCCTCACCCAGTGCCACTTAGGCCTGATATGTTTGGTCAGCCCATGAAGACAAGCATTCTTCGCTAGCTTCAACCGCCGACTCATTGTCACAGAAAATCACAGTCGGCTCCCTCTGACCAACTCCAATCTCCTCCAACAAACGCCTCAGCCACACCACCTCCTTTGCCCCATGATGCAGGGCCATGTACTCTGTCTCACACGAGGACTGCCCCACCTCATTCTGCTTCTTACTGCGCCAGCTCACTGCACCACCTCCGAACAGGCACACATAGCCTCCAATGCTGGTGCCATCCGCTTTCACCGAGTTGAAGCTAGCGTCAGTGTAGCAGGTCAGGAGCATCTCCCCCTTGCTCAAATCAGCTGCACTCCTCTGCAGCCTCTGCCTCACAGCACTGTACTCCAAACCCACTGATGTCGTTGCACTCACATAGCGGACCAACCTCTTGGCCGCTTCCAGCTGCTCATGACTGGGGCGTGAAACCACACTGGCAAGCCTCGATGTTGCAAAGGCAATGTCAGGCCGTGTGTGGTTAGCCGCATAGTTGAGTGCCCCAACCATGGAATGAAAAAGTTTCCTGTCACTCTCACCCACCACCTCCTCATCAGCACAGGGCTCCACAGTGAACCCCGAAGGCAGTGGGGTCTCTGGCTTTCCTCCATCTTGCAGCCCATACTTCTCAGCCAGCCCCTCACAATACTTTCTCTGGTGCAACCTCAACACTCCCTTGTCAAGGTCCCTCTCCACATGCATCCCTAAATAGTACTTCACATCTCCCATCTTGGAGCACTTAAACTGCATCTCCAGCATCTCCTCCACATGCTCAATCATTGCAGACGACTCAGAGAAGAGCAGGATGTCATCCACATACACCAGGAGCATGAGAAACTGCTCCTTCTCCTGCAGCAGGAACAAGCTGTGATCACACTCACTCTTCTTGAAACCCCCAGCCAGCAGAGTCCCCTCTAACTTGTGGTACCATGCACGAGGAGCCTGCTTCAGGCCATAGATGGCCTTCTTCAGCCTGCACACCCTGCCGCTCCCATCATCCAAACCCTCAGGCTGTAACATGTACAGCTCCTCCAGAATGATCCCATTGAGGAAGGCGGTGGTGATGTCCATCTGCTTCACCCGCCATCCACGGTTTGCTGCCATTGCCAATGACACCCGAAGTGTTGTGCCTTTCCCCACAGGAGCATAGAGCTCGTTGAAGTCCTTTCCCTTTGTCTGCTGAAACCCCTTAGCCACAAGCCTTGACTTGTAGCGGGTCAGCGCCCCATCAGGTCCGTACTTGTGCCTGAAAATCAGCTTGGAAGAAATGGCCTTCTTCCCAGGTGGCAGCTCACACAGCTCCCACGTCTCATTCTCTAGCAGAGAATCATACTCCTCCTTCACACTCTGCTTCCACTTTTCAGCATCGGGCCCGCTCAATGCCTCAGCTAGCGTCTTGGGCTCAGGGACGGCTGCCCAGTAGCAGTGTGCTATCTCATCCTCATCACACTGCTCAGCCACACTCCCAGCCCTTACCACCTTTGGCTTGCCACGGCTTGCATAGGTCAGCCTGTTAGGAGGGCGCACATCCCTCCTAGGACGGTCAGCCGTACGTCCGGCACCTTGTGGAGCACCTTGCTCCTCCTGCTGCTGCGGCTGCTGCTGCTGTTGCTGCTGCTGCTGCTCCTCCACCTCAGGTTCTCCCCCATCCTCTGTCACCCCAGAGATCTCATTCTCAGAGACAGAAACCTCCACTTGCCTTGAAGGCCGCTGCACCTCATCGGCCTCGACAATTAGCGGTGTCGTTGGAAGCTTCTGCTGCTGCTGCTTCCACTCCTTGTAGTACAAGGACTCAAGGAACTTCACATCCCTTGACACAGTCAGCTGCTGGCTGGTCAAGTCCCAAATCAGCCAGCCCTTGTGATCCTTAGCAAGCCCCAAGTGCACACCCCATCTCCCAGAAGCTTCCAGTTTTCCCCTCTTCTCCTTAGGCACATGAAACACTACCATGCACCCAAAGGCTCTCAGCATGTTCACAGCTGGTGCAATCCCATACCACTTGGTGTAGGGGACCCACTGCTTGTCCCCCACAGTCGCCAGCACCCTGTTCTTCACAACAACGACCTGCCGCAGTGCTGTCACCCAAAACGGATCCGGCAGCCCTGCACGCCCAAGGAGAGTGCGAGCACCTTCCTGCAGGGTCCGGTTGAACCGCTCAGCCACGCCATTCTGCTGAGGGTTGTAAGGCACTGTGAGCTGATGCTGGATCCCCTTCCGCTTCAGCTCCTTCTCAAAATCAGCGCCGATGAACTCTCCTCCGTTGTCAGTGCGGATCACCTTCACCTTGTGTCCGCTTTCCCTTTGTGCTCTCGGCATCCACTCCTTAAGAACAGCCGCTGCCACCTCCCCCTTAGTCTTGAGAGGGTACACCCACACCGCACGCGTGTGGTCGTCCACAATCGTCAAGAAGTAGCGGCTGCCCGAGAGAGAAAGGGCCCTCGTGGGGCCCACCACATCCATGTGCACTAGTGCAAGTGGTGCCTTGGCTGGTCCTGTGCTGCTGCTGAAGGGAAACTTCGTGAATTTGGTCTCAAGGCAGGTAGGGCAGCTCCCAATCTCCTTTGCTCCCCCCTTCACCTCCAGCCCCTTCAAGCACCCATCCTTTACCAACTTCTGCAGCATAGGAATGTTCACATGGCACAGCCTCTCATGCCACGTCTCCCAATCAGCCTCACCACTCCCAGATGAAGCCTTTGCCCATGCAGCTGTCGCATCCACACCAGCAAGCACCTCACCATGTGGCTGTTGTGGCTGCTGCACCTTCTTGACTGCATCCAGGGCCCCAGCAGTTGGTGCAGTCTCCTCTCCTCCCGCAGTTGCTTTAGCCGCTGCCGCTGCCTTTGCCGTTGCTGGTGGTTTCCCCTTCCAAGGGATGATGGGCAGCTGCCACAAGTCCTTGATGCAGCTGCTCTTCTCCTCCAAGTTCCACAGCAGCAACTTCCCAAGCTTTGCACGGCAGCTGGTTGGGCCGAAGGTAACTTCAGCCTTGCTCTTCTGCAGCCGGCGCACAGAAAGAAGGTTAGCGGACAAACCTTCAACCAACAGCACATTCCCAAGCCCCACAAGCTCTCCATTGGCTCCCATCACCTTGGCATTCCCAACACCAATCACAGGGAGCAAAGCACCTGAAGCGGCAGCCACAAACTTGATCTTCCCAGGAGGTTTTACCTCATCAAGCAAATCTGCCCGTGGGGTCATATGACTCGTGCAACCTGAATCGATCACCCAGTGAGTGAGGGGGTGCATCACAACCTTCCCAACTGAACCGACATCACCCCCACTCCCTTGCACATCCTCAACCATGAGGAACATCCCACATCCTAAACCAGGAGTCTGGGGAGAGCATCGCGACGCTTTGGGGCGTCCGGGTGGAGCATCGCGACGCTCTGGGGCGTTCGGGGAGAGCGTCGCGATGCTCTCCCCGAACGCCCCAGAGCGTCGCGATGCTCTCCCCGGACGCCCCAGAGCGTCGCGATGCTCTCCCCGGACGCCCCAGAGCGTCGCGATGCTCTCCCCGGACGCCCCAGAGCGTCGCGATGCTCTCCCCGGACGCCCCAGAGCATCGCGATGCTCTCCCCGGACGCCCCAGAGCGTCGCGATGCTCTCCCCCGGACGCCCCAGAGCGTTGCTATGCTCTCCCCGGACGCCCCCAGAGCGTCGCGATGCTCTCCCCGAACGCCCCAGAGCGTCGCGATGCTCTCCCCGGACGCCCCAGAGCGTCACGATGCTCTCCCCGGACGCCCCAGAGCGTCGCGATGCTCTACCCGGACGCCCCAGAGCGTCGCGATGCTCTCCCCGGACGCCCCAGAGCATCGCGATGCTCTCCCCGGACGCCCCAGAGCGTCGCGATGCTCTCCCCGGATGCCCCAGAGCGTCGCGATGCTCTCCCCGGACCCCCCAAAGCGTCGCTATGCTCTCCCCGGACGCCCCAGAGCGTCGCGATGCTCTCCCCGGACGCCCCAGAGCGTCGCGATGCTCTCCCCGGACGACCCAGAGCGTCGCGATGCTCTCCCGAAACGCCCCAGAGCATCGCGATGCTCTCTCCGGACGCCCCAGAGCGTCGCGATGCTCTCCCCGGACGCCCCAGAGCGTCGCGATGCTCTCCCCGGACTCCCTAGAGCGTCGCGATGCTCTACCCGGACGCCCCAGAGCGTCGCGATGCTCTCCCCAGCCGCCCCAGAGCGTCGTGATGCTCTCCCCGGACGCCGGAGAGCGTCGCGATGCTCTCCCCGGACGCCCCAGAGCGTCGCTATGCTCTCCCCGGACGCCCCAGAGCGTCGCGATGCTCTCCCTCGGACGCCCCAGAGCATCGCGATGCTCTCTCCGGACGCCCCAGAGCATCGCGATACTTTCCCCGGAAGCCCCGGAGCGTCGCGATGCTCTCCCCGGACGCCCCAGAGCGTCGCGATGCTCTACCCGGACGCCCCAGAGCATCGCGATGCTCTCCCCAGCCGCCCCAGAGCATTGCGATGCTCTACCCGGACACCCCAGAGCGTCGCGATGCTCTCCCCAGCCGCCCCAGTGCGTCGTGATGCTCTCCCCGGACGCCCTAGAGCGTCGCGATGCTCTCCCCCGGACGCCCCAGAGCGTCGCCATGCTCTCCCCGGATGCCCCAGAGTGTCGCGATGCTCTCCCCGGACGCCCCAGAGCGTCGTAATGCTCTCCGCGGACGCCCCAGAGCGTCGCGATGCTCTCCCCGGACGCCCTAGAGCGTCGCGATGCTCTCCCCGGACGCCCCAGAGCATCGCGATGCTCTCCCCGGACGCCCCAGAGCGTCGCAATGCTCTCCCCGGACGCCCCAGAGCGTCGCGATGCTCTCCCCGGACGCCCCAGAGCGTTGCGATGCTCTCCTCGGACGCCCCAGAGCGTCGCGATGCTCTCCCCGGACGCCCCAGAGCGTCGCGATGCTCTCCCCGGACGCCCCAGAGCGTCGCTATGCTCTCTCCGGACGCCCCAGAGCGTCGCGATGCTCTACCCGGACGCCCCAGAGCGTCGCGATGCTCTCCCCCGGACGCCCCAACGCGTCGTGATGCTCTCCCCGGACGCCCCAGAGCGTCGCGATGCTCTCCCCGAACGCCCCAGAGCGTCGCGATGCTCTCCCCGGACGCCCCAGAGCGTCGCGATGCTCTCCCCGGACGCCCCAGAGCGTCGCGATGCTCTCCCCGGACGCCCCAGAGCATCGCGATGCTCTCCCCGGACGCCCCAGAGCGTCGCGATGCTCTCCCCGGACGCCCCAGAGCGTCGCGATGCTCTCCCCGGACGCCCCAGAGCGTCGCGATGCTCTCCCCGGACGCCCCAGAGCGTCCCGATGCTCTCCCTGGACGCCCCAGAGCGTCGCGATGCTCTCCCCGGACGCCCCAGCGCGTCGCGATGCTCTCCCCGGACGCCCCAGAGCGTCGCGATGCTCTCCCCGGACGCCCCAGAGCGTCGCTATGCTCTCCCCGGACGCCCCAGAGCGTCGCGATGCTCCACCCGGACGCCCCAAAGCGTCGCGATGCTCTCCCCAGACTCCCCAGAGCGTTGTGATGCTCTCCCCGGACGCCCCAGAGCGTCGCGATGCTCTCCCCGGACGCCCCAGAGCGTCGCGATGCTCTCCCCGGACGCCCCAGAGCGTCGCGATGCTCTCCCCGGACGCCCCAGAGCATCGCGATGCTCTCCCCGGACGCCCCAGAGCGTCGCGATGCTCTCCCCGGACGCCCCAGAGCGTTGCTATGCTCTCCCCGGACGCCCCAGAGCGTCGCGATGCTCTCCCCGAACGCCCCAGAGCGTCGCGATGCTCTCCCTGGACGCCCCAGAGCGTCACGATGCTCTCCTCGGACGCCCCAGAACGTCGCGATGCTCTACCCGGACGCCCCAGAGCGTCGCGATGCTCTCCCCGGACGCCCCAGAGCGTCCCGATGCTCTCCCTGGACGCCCCAGAGCGTCGTGATGCTCTCCCCGGACGCCCCAGCGCGTCGCGATGCTCTCCCCGGACGCCCCAGAGCGTCGCGATGCTCTCCCCGGACGCCCCAGAGCGTCGCTATGCTCTCCCCGGACGCCCCAGAGCGTCGCGATGCTCTCCCCGGACGCCCCAGAGCGTCGCTATGCTCTCCCCGGACGCCCCAGAGAGTCGCCATGCTCTCCCCGGATGCCCCAGAGCGTCGCGATGCTCTCCCCGGACGCCCCAGAGCGTCTTGATGCTCTCCGCGGACGCCCCAGAGCGTCGCGATGCTCTCCCCGGACGCCCTAGAGCGTCGCGATGCTCTCCCCGGACGCCCCAGAGCATCGCGATGCTCTCCCCGGACGCCCCAGAGCGTCGCGATGCTCTCCCCGGACGCCCCAGAGTGTCGCGATGCTCTCCCCGGACGCCCCAGAGCGTCGCGATGCTCTCCCCGGACGCCCTAGAGCGTTGCGATGCTCTCCCCGGACGCCCAAGAGCGTCGCTATGCTCTCCCCGGACGCCCCAGAGCGTCGCGATGCTCTCCCCGGACGCCCCAGAGCGTCGCGATGCTCTCCCCGGACGCCCCAGAGCGTCGCTATGCTCTCCCCGGACGCCCCAGAGCGTCGCGATGCTCTCCCCGGACGCCCCAGAGCGTCGCTATGCTCTCCCCGAACGCCCCAGAGCGTCGCGATGCTCTACCCGGACGCCCCAAAGCGTCGCGATGCTCTCCCTAGACGCCCCAGAGCGTCGTGATGCTCTCCCCCGGACGCCCCAGAGCGTCGCGATGCTCTCCCCGGACGCCCCAGAGCGTCGCGATGCTCTCCCCGGACGCCCCAGAGCGTCACGATGCTCTCCCCGGACGCCCCAGAGCATCGCGATGCTCTCCCCGGACGCCCCAGAGCGTCGCGATGCTCTCCCCGGACGCCCCAGAGCGTTGCTATGCTCTCCCCGGACGCCCCAGAGCGTCGCGATGCTCTCCCCGAACGCCCCAGAGCGTCGCGATGCTCTCCCCGGACGCCCCAGAGCGTCATGATGCTCTCCCCCGGACGCCCCAGAGCGTCGCGATGCTCTACCCCGGACGCCCCAGAGCGTCGCGATGCTCTCCCCGGACGCCCCAGAGCATCGCGATGCTCTCCCCCGGACGCCCCAGAGCGTCGCGATGCTCTCCCCGGATGCCCCAGAGCGTCGCGATGCTCTCCCCGGACCCCCCAAAGCGTCGCTATGCTCTCCCCGGACGCCCCAGAGCGTCGCGATGCTCTCCCCGGACGCCCCAGAGCGTCGCGATGCTCTCCCCGGACGACCCAGAGCGTCGCGATGCTCTCCCGAAACGCCCCAGAGCATCGCGATGCTCTCTCCGGACGCCCCAGAGCGTCGCGATGCTCTCCCCGGACGCCCCAGAGCGTCGCGATGCTCTCCCCGGACTCCCTAGAGCGTCGCGATGCTCTACCCGGACGCCCCAGAGCGTCGCGATGCTCTCCCCAGCCGCCCCAGAGCGTCGTGATGCTCTCCCCGGACGCCCGAGAGCGTCGCGATGCTCTCCCCGGACGCCCCAGAGCGTCGCTATGCTCTCCCCGGACGCCCCAGAGCGTCGCGATGCTCTTCTCGGACGCCCCAGAGCATCGCGATGCTCTCTCCGGACGCCCCAGAGCATCGCGATACTTTCCCCGGAAGCCCCGGAGCGTCGCGATGCTCTCCCCGGACGCCCCAGAGCGTCGCGATGCTCTACCCGGACGCCCCAGAGCATCGCGATGCTCTCCCCAGCCGCCCCAGAGCATTGCGATGCTCTACCCGGACGCCCCAGAGCGTCGCGATGCTCTCCCCAGCCGCCCCAGAGCGTCGTGATGCTCTCCCCGGACGCCCTAGAGCGTCGCGATGCTCTCCCCGGACGCCCCAGAGCGTCGCCATGCTCTCCCCGGATGCCCCAGAGCGTCGCGATGCTCTCCCCGGACGCCCCAGAGCGTCGTGATGCTCTCCGCGGACGCCCCAGAGCGTCGCGATGCTCTCCCCGGACGCCCTAGAGCGTCGCGATGCTCTCCCCGGACGCCCCAGAGCATCGCGATGCTCTCCCCGGACGCCCCAGAGCGTCGCGATGCTCTCCCCGGACGCCCCTGAGTGTCGCGATGCTCTCCCCGGACGCCCCAGAGCGTCGCGATGCTCTCCCCGGACGCCGCAGAGCGTTGCGATGCTCTCCCCGGACGCCCCAGAGCGTCGCTATGCTCTCTCCGGACGCCCCAGAGCGTCGCGATGCTCTCCCCGGACGCCCCAGAGCGTCGCGATGCTCTCCCCGGACGCCCCAGAGCGTCGCCATGCTCTCCCCGGACGCCCCAGAGCGTCGCGATGCTCTACCCGGACGCCCCAGAGCATCGCGATGCTCTCCCCGGACGCCCCAGAGCGTCGCGATGCTCTCCCCGGACGCCCCAGAGCGTCGCGATGCTCTCCCCGGACGCCCCAGAGCGTCGCGATGCTCTCCCCGGACGCCCCAGAGCATCGCGATGCTCTCCCCCGGACGCCCCAGAGCGTCGCGATGCTCTCCCCGGACGCCCCAGAGCGTTGCTATGCTCTCCCCGGACGCCCCAGAGCGTCGCGATGCTCTCCCCGAACGCCCCAGAGCGTCGCGATGCTCTCCCCGGACGCCCCAGAGCGTCACGATGCTCTCCCCGGACGCCCCAGAGCGTCGCGATGCTCTACCCCGGACGCCCCAGAGCGTCGCGATGCTCTCCCCGGACGCCCCAGAGCATCGCGATGCTCTCCCCGGACGCCCCAGAGCATCGCGATGCTCTCACCCGGACGCCCCAGAGCGTCCCGATGCTCTCCCTGGACGCCCCAGAGCGTCGCGATGCTCTCCCCGGACGCCCCAGCGCGTCGCGATGCTCTCCCCGGACGCCCCAGAGCGTCGCGATGCTCTCCCCGGACGCCCCAGAGCGACGCTATGCTCTCCCCGGACGCCCCAGAGCGTTGCGATGCTCTACCCGGACGCCCCAGAGCGTCGCGATGCTCTCCCCGGACGCCCCAGAGCGTCGTGATGCTCTCCCCGGACGCCCCAGAGCGTCGCGATGCTCTCCTCGGACGCCCCAGAGCATCGCGATGCTCTCTCCGGACGCCCCAGAGCATCGCGATACTTTCCCCGGAAGCCCCGGAGCGTCGCGATGCTCTCCCCGGACGCCCCAGAGCGTCGCGATGCTCTACCCGGACGCCCCAGAGCATCGCGATGCTCTCCCCAGCCGCCCCAGAGCATTGCGATGCTCTACCCGGACGCCCCAGAGCGTCGCGATGCTCTCCCCAGCCGCCCCAGAGCGTCGTGATGCTCTCCCCGGACGCCCTAGAGCGTCGCGATGCTCTCCCCGGACGCCCCAGAGCGTCGCCATGCTCTCCCCGGATGCCCCAGAGCGTCGCGATGCTCTCCCCGGACGCCCCAGAGCGTCGTGATGCTCTCCGCGGACGCCCCAGAGCGTCGCGATGCTCTCCCCGGACGCCCTAGAGCGTCGCGATGCTCTCCCCGGACGCCCCAGAGCATCGCGATGCTCTCCCCGGACGCCCCAGAGCGTCGCGATGCTCTCCCCGGACGCCCCAGAGTGTCGCGATGCTCTCCCCCGGACGCCCCAGAGCGTCGCGATGCTCTCCCCGACGCCGCAGAGCGTTGCGATGCTCTCCCCGGACGCCCCAGAGCGTCGCTATGCTCTCCCCGGACGCCCCAGAGCGTCGCGATGCTCTCCCCGGACGCCCCAGAGCGTCGCGATGCTCTCCCCGGACGCCCCAGAGCGTCGCCATGCTCTCCCCGGACGCCCCAGAGCGTCGCGATGCTCTACCCCGGACGCCCCAGAGCGTCGCGATGCTCTCCCCGGACGCCCCAGAGCGTCGCGATGCTCTCCCCGGACGCCCCAGAGCGTCGCGATGCTCTCGCCCGGACGCCCCAGAGCGTTGTTATGCTCTCCCCGGACTCCCCAGAGCGTCGCGATGCTCTCCCCGAACGCCCCAGAGCGTCGCGATGCTCTCCCCGGACGCCCCAGAGCGTCACGATGCTCTCCCCGGACGCCCCAGAGCGTCGCGATGCTCTACCCGGACGCCCCAGAGCGTCGCGATGCTCTCCCCGGACGCCCCAGAGCATCGCGATGCTCTCCCCGGACGCCCCAGAGCGTCGCGATGCTCTCCCCGGACGCCCCAGAGCGTCCCGATGCTCTCCCTGGACGCCCCAGAGCGTCGCGATGCTCTCCCCCGGACGCCCCAGCGCGTCGCGATGCTCTCCCCGGACGCCCCAGAGCGTCGCGATGCTCTCCCCGGACGCCCCAGAGCGTCGCGATGCTCTCCCCGGACGCCCCAGAGCGTCGCTATGCTCTCCCCGGACGCCCCAGAGCGTCGCGATGCTCTACCCGGACGCCCCAGAGCGTCGCGATGCTCTCCCCGGACGCCCCAGAGCGTCGCGATGCTCTACCCGGACGCCCCAGAGCGTCGCGATGCTCTCCCCGGACGCCCCAGAGCGTCGTGATGCTCTCCCCGGACGCCCCAGAGCGTCGCGATGCTCTCCCCGGACGCCCCAGAGCATCGCGATGCTCTCCCCGGACGCCCCAGAGCGTCGCGATGCTCTCACCCGGACGCCCCAGAGCGTTGCTATGCTCTCCCCGGACGCCCCAGAGCGTCGCGATGCTCTCCCCGAACGCCCCAGAGCGTCGCGATGCTCTCCCCGGACGCCCCAGAGCGTCACGATGCTCTCCCCGGACGCCCCAGAGCGTCGCGATGCTCTACCCGGACGCCCCAGAGCGTCGCGATGCTCTCCCCGGACGCCCCAGAGCATCGCGATGCTCTCCCCGGACGCCCCAGAGCGTCGCGATGCTCTCCCCGGACGCCCCAGAGCGTCCCGATGCTCTCCCTGGACGCCCCAGAGCGTCGCGATGCTCTCCCCGGACGCCCCAGCGCGTCGCGATGCTCTCCCCGGACGCCCCAGAGCGTCGCGATGCTCTCCCCGGACGCCCCAGAGCGTCGCTATGCTCTCCCCGGACGCCCCAGAGCGTCGCGATGCTCTACCCGGACGCCCCAGAGCGTCGCGATGCTCTCCCCGGACGCCCCAGAGCGTCGTGATGCTCTCCCCGGACGCCCCAGAGCATCGCGATGCTCTCCCCGGACGCCCCAGAGCGTCGCGATGCTCTCCCCGGACGCCCCAGAGCGTCCCGATGCTCTCCCTGGACGCCCCAGAGCGTCGCGATGCTCTCCCCGGACGCCCCAGCGCGTCGCGATGCTCTCCCCCGGACGCCCCAGAGCGTCGCGATGCTCTCCCCGGACGCCCCACAGCGTCGCTATGCTCTCCCCGGACGCCCCAGAGCGTCGCGATGCTCTACCCGGACGCCCCAGAGCGTCGCGATGCTCTCCCCGGACGCCCCAGAGCGTCGCGATGCTCTCCCCGGACGCCCCAGCACGTCGTGATGCTCTCCCCGGACGCCCCAGAGCGTCGCGATGCTCTCCCCGAACGCCCTAGAGCGTCGCGATGCTCTACCCGGACGCCCCAGAGCGTCGCGATGCTCTCCCCGGACGCCCCAGCGCGTCGTGATGCTCTCCCCGGACGCCCCAGAGCGTCGCGATGCTCTCCCCGAACGCCCCAGAGCGTCGCGATGCTCTCCCCGGACGCCTCAGAGCGTCGCGATGCTCTCCACCGGACGCCCCAGAGCGTCGCGATGCTCTCCCCGGACGCCCCAGAGCATCGCGATGCTCTCCCCCGGACGCCCCAGAGCGTCGCGATGCTCTCTTCGGACGCCCCAGAGCGTCGCGATGCTCTCCCCGGACGCCCCAGAGCGTCGCGATGCTCTCCCCGGACGCCCCAGAGCGTCCCGATGCTCTCCCTGGACGCCCCAGAGCGTCGCGATGCTCTCCCCGGACGCCCCAGCGCGTCGCGATGCTCTCCCCCGGACGCCCCAGAGCGTCGCGATGCTCTCCCCGGACGCCCCAGAGCGTCGCTATGCTCTCCCCGGACGCCCCAGAGCGTCGCGATGCTCTACCCGGACGCCCCAAAGCGTCGCGATGCTCTCCCTAGACGCCCCAGAGCGTCGTGATGCTCTCCCCGGACGCCCCAGAGCGTCGCGATGCTCTCCCCCGGACGCCCCGGAGCGTCGCGATGCTCTCCCCGGACGCCCCAGAGCGTCGCGATGCTCTCCCCGGACGCCCCAGAGCATCGCGATGCTCTCCCCGGACGCCCCAGAGCGTCGCGATGCTCTCCCCGGACGCCCCAGAGCGTTGCTATGCTCTCCCCGGACGCCCCAGAGCGTCGCGATGCTCTCCCCGAACGCCCCAGAGCGTCGCGATGCTCTCCCCGGACGCCCCAGAGCGTCACGATGCTCTCCCCGGACGCCCCAGAGCGTCGCGATGCTCTACCCGGACGCCCCAGAGCGTCGCGATGCTCTCCCCGGACGCCCCAGAGCATCGCGATGCTCTCCCCGGACGCCCCAGAGCGTCGCGATGCTCTCCCCGGATGCCCCAGAGCGTCGCGATGCTCTCCCCGGACCCCCCCAAAGCGTCGCTATGCTCTCCCCGGACGCCCCAGAGCGTCGCGATGCTCTCCCCGGACGCCCCAGAGCGTCGCGATGCTCTCCCCCGGACGACCCAGAGCGTCGCGATGCTCTCCCGAAACGCCCCAGAGCATCGCGATGCTCTCTCCCGGACGCCCCAGAGCGTCGCGATGCTCTCCCCGACGCCCCAGAGCGTCGCGATGCTCTCCCCGGACTCCCTAGAGCGTCGCGATGCTCTCCCCAGCCGCCCCAGAGCGTCGTGATGCTCTCCCCGGACGCCCGAGAGCGTCGCGATGCTCTCACCCGGACGCCCCAGAGCGTCGCTATGCTCTCCCCGGACGCCCCAGAGCGTCGCGATGCTCTCCTTGGACGCCCCAGAGCATCGCGATGCTCTCTCCGGACGCCCCAGAGCATTGCGATACTTTCCTCGGAAGCCCCGAAGCGTCGCGATGCTCTCCCCGGACGCCCCAGAGCGTCGCGATGCTCTACCCGGACGCCCCAGAGCATCGCGATGCTCTCCCCAGCCGCCCCAGAGCATTGCGATGCTCTACCCGGACGCCCCAGAGCGTCGCGATGCTCTCCCCAGCCGCCCCAGAGCGTCGTGATGCTCTCCCCGGACGCCCTAGAGCGTCGCGATGCTCTCCCCGGACGCCCCAGAGCGTCGCCATGCTCTCCCCAGATGCCCCAGAGCGTCGCGATGCTCTCCCCGGACGCCCCAGAGCGTCGTGATGCTCTCCGCGGACGCCCCAGAGCGTCGCGATGCTCTCCCCGGACGCCCTAGAGCGTCGCGATGCTCTCCCCGGACGCCCCAGAGCATCGCGATGCTCTCCCCGGACGCCCCAGAGCGTCGCGATGCTCTCCCCGGACGCCCCAGAGTGTCGCGATGCTCTCCCCGGACGCCCCAGAGCGTCGCGATGCTCTCCCCGGACGCCCCAGAGCGTTGCGATGCTCTCCCCGGACGCCCCAGAGCATCGCTATGCTCTCCCCGGACGCCCCAGAGCGTCGCGATGCTCTCCCCCGGACGCCCCAGAGCGTCGCGATGCTCTCCCCGGACGCCCAGAGCGTCGCTATGCTCTCCCCGGACGCCCCAGAGCGTCGCGATGCTCTACCCGGACGCCCCAGAGCGTCGCGATGCTCTCCCCGGACGCCCCAGAGCGTCGTGATGCTCTCCCCGGACGCCCCAGAGCGTCGCGATGCTCTCCCCGGACGCCCCAGAGCGTCGCGATGCTCTCCCCGGACGACCCAGAGCGTCGCGATGCTCTCCCGGAACGCCCCAGAGCATCGCGATGCTCTCTCCGGACGCCCCAGAGCGTCGCGATGCTCTCCCTGGACGCCCCAGAGCGTCCAATGCTCTCCCCGGACTCCCTAGAGCGTCGCGATGCTCTACCCGGACGCCCCAGAGCGTCGCGATGCTCTCCCCAGCCGCCCCAGAGCGTCAATGATGCTCTCCACCGTACGCCCGAGGAGCGTCGCGATGCTCTCCCCGGACGCCCCAGAGCGTCGCTATGCTCTCCCCGGACGCCCCAGAGCGTCGCGATGCTCTCCCCGGACGCCCCAGAGCATCGCGATGCTCTCTCCGGACGCCCCAGAGCATCGCGATACTTTCCCCGGAAGCCCCGAAGCGTCGCGATGCTCTCCCCGGACGCCCTAGAGCGTCGCGATGCTCTACCCGGACGCCCCAGAGAGCATCGCGATGCTCTACCCGAACGCCCCAGAGCGTCGCGATGCTCTCCCCAGCCGCCCCAGAGAGTCGTGATGCTCTCCCCGGACGCCCTAGAGCGTCGCGATGCTCTCCCCGGACGCCCCAGAGCGTCGCGATGCTCTCCCCGGATGCCCCAGAGCGTCGCGATGCTCTCCCCGGACGCCCCAGAGCGTCGTGATGCTCTCCGCGGACGCCCCAGAGCGTCGCGATGCTCTCCCCGGACGCCCCAGAGCGTCGCGATGCTCTCCCCGGACGCCCCAGAGCATCGCGATGCTCTCCCCGGACGCCCCACAGCGTCGCGATGCTCTCCCCGGACGCCCCAGAGTGTCGCGATGCTCTCCCCCGGACGCCCCAGAGCGTCGCGATGCTCTACCCGGACGCCCCAGAGCGTCGCGATGCTCTCCACAGCCGCCCCAGAGCGTCGTGATGCTCTCCCCGGACGGCCCAGAGCGTTGCGATGCTCTCCCAGGACGCCCCAGAGCGTCGCGATGCTCTCCCCGGACGCCCCAGAGCGTCGCGATGCTCTCCCTGGACGCCCCAGAGCGTCGCGATGCTCTCCCCGGACGCCCCAGAGCGTCGCGATGCTCTCCCCGGACGCCCCAGAGCGTCGCGATGCTCTCCCCGGACGCCCCAGCGCGTCGCGATGCTCTCCCCGGACGCCCCAGAGCGTCGCGATGCTCTCCTCGGACGCCCCAGAGCGTCGCTATTCTCTCCCCGGACGCCCCAGAGCGTCGCGATGCTCTACCCAGACGCCCCAGAGCGTCGCGATGCTCTCCCGGGACGCCCCAGAGCGTCGTGATGCTCTCCCCGGACGCCCCAGAGCGTGGCGATGCTCTCTCCGAACGCCCCAGAGCGTCGCGATGCTCTACCCGGACGCCCCAGAGCTTCGCGATGCTATTCCCGGACTCCCCAGCACGTCGTGATGCTCTCCCCGGAGGCCCCAGAGCGTCGCGATGCTCTCCCCGAACGCCCCAGAGCGTCGCGATGCTCTCCCCGGACGGCCCCAGAGCGTCGCGATGCTCTCCCCGGACGCCCCAGAGCATCGCGATGCTCTCACCGGACGCCCCAGAGCATCGCGATGCTCTCCCCGGACGCCGCAGAGCGTCGCGATGCTCTCCCCGGACGCCCCAGAGCGTCGCGATGCTCTCCCCCGGACGCCCCAGAGCGTCGCTATGCTCTCCCCGGACGCCCCAGAGCGTCGCGAATGCTCTCCCCGGACGCCCCCAGAGCGTCGCGATGCAATCCCCGGACGCCCCAGAGCGTCGCTATGCTCTCCCCGGACGCCCCAGAGCGTCGCGATGCTCTACCCCGGACGCCCCAGAGCGTCGCGATGCTCTCCCCGGACGCCCCAGAGCGTCGCTATGCTCTCCCCGGACGCCCCAGAGCGTCGCGATGCTCTCCCCGGACGCCCCAGAGCGTCGCTATGCTCTCCCCGGACGCCCCAGAGCGTCGCGATGCTCTACCCAGACATTCCAGAGCGTCGCGATGCTCTCCCCGGACGCCCCTGAGCGTCGCGATGCTCATCCCCCCGAACGCCCCAGAGCGTCGCGATGCTCTCCCCGGACGCCCCCAGAGCGTCGCGATGCTCTCCCCGGACGCCCCAGAGCGTCGCGATGCTCTACCCCGGACGCCCCAGAGCGTCGCGATGCTCTCCCCAGCCGGCCCAGAGCGTCGTGATGCTCTCCCCGGACGCCCCAGAACGTCGCGACGCTCTCCTAGAACGCCCCAGAGCATCGTGACGCTATCCTCGAACGCCCCAGAGCGTCGCGATGCTCTCCCCAGACGCCCTAGCGCGTCGCGATGCTGTCCCCGGACGCCCCAGAGCGTCGCGATGCTCTCCCCGGACGCCCCAGAGCGTCGCTATGCTCTCCCCGGACGCCCCAGAGCGTCGCGATGCTCTCCCCGGACGCCCTAGAGCGTCGCGATGCAATCCCCGGACGCCCCAGAGCGTCGCTATGCTCTCCCCGGACACCCCAGAGCGTCGCGATGCTCTACCCGGACGCCCCAGAGCGTTGCGATGCTCTCCCCAGCCGCCCCAGAGCGTCGTGATGCTCTCCCCGGACGCCCCAGAGCATCGCGATGCTCTCCCCGGACGCCCCAGAGCGTCGCTATGCTCCCCCGGACGCCCCAGAGCGTCTGCGATGCTCTCCCCGGACGCCCCAGAGCGTCGCGATGCTCTCCCCGGACGCCCCAGAGCGTCGCGATGATCTCCCCGGACGCCCCAGAGCGTCGCGATGCTCTCCCGGACGCCCCAGAGCGTCGCTATGCTCTCCCGGACGCCCCAGAGCGTCGCGATGCTCTCCCCGGACGCCCCAAAGCGTCGCGATGCTCTACCCGGACGCCCCAGAGCGTCGCGATGCTCTCCCAGCCGCCCCAGAGCGTCATGATGCTCTCCCCGGACGCCCCAGAGCGTCGCGATGCTCTCCCCGGACGCCCCCAGAGCGTCGCGATGCTCTCCCCGGACGCCCCAGAGCGTCGCGATGCTCTCCCGGACGCCCCAGAGCGTCGCGATGCTCTCTTCGGACGCCCCAGAGCGTCGCGATGCTCTCCCCGGACGCCCCAGAGCGTCGCGGATGCTCTCCCCGGACGCCCAGAGCGTCGCTATGCTCTCCCGGACGCCCCCAAAGCGTCGCGATGCTCTCCCCGGACGCCCCAGAGCATCGCGATGCTCTCCCCGGACGCCCCAGAGCGTCGCGATGCTCTCCCCGGACGCCCCAGAGCGTCGCGATGCTCTCCCGGACGCCCCAGAGCGTCGCGATGC